>JBAMBJ010004552.1:0-12800 GCA_037043495.1 Drosophila recens
CAAAACTATCGATATATTTATCCGATCTTGATTTGCCTAAGGCTTATGTGCCACATTTGGTAGCTCTAGTAGTTCTTATATCTTATAGTCCTAGTTTAAGCTGTTCAAGCAGAGGGTCGGACACATGGACATGGTTATATTGTGTCGGCTCTTGATGCTGATCCAAACTATATTTAATTTAGAGCAGTGGTGTCCAGACTCACACAATCAAACATTGCGCTTTCGTGTGTAGCAGCGAAACACGAAGTCCACGAAACGGTTTACTGCTTTGCACTGAAAAAATTAAATAAAAGCAAATTCGAGCTGTCGCACACTGGGGTGAGAGACCCCAAAAACGACGATTAATTCAACCGTCCAAAAATTTTACCATGTTATAATTTTTTATTTTGTATTAGATCAATAAAAGTACAAATCATTAACTTTTTGAGTATTCCCTAGAGTATATTTTTTTTAATTTTTTTAGACAATTTTCCAATATTCGGTTTTTTTCACAGCAAAAATAGCAATTTCATAATTTTCAACACTGAAAATTTCCCTTTTCTATTATATACCCATGTAGACTATATTCATGAAGAATAATAAGAATCGGTTGACTATATAATATATCTTCCATAGAAAAAACGTACTAAAAATGCATGAAAATTTTGTTTCTTTGAAATAAAAACGGGCCATATTATATATAATTCAAAGTTTAATAATGATAACAAAAATTATAAATAAAAAAATTTTAAATAATATATACATTAATCGGACTCGATATAATTTGCGCTTTCTTCTTCTTTGAATTTGCAAGATATAAAATAGTGTTCGTAAAAATGCAATGATATAGGTCAGCTAAAATCTTTTGTAGCTATATGTTGAAACATCTTTGCTAAAGACGAGAAACACAGTTAAAAGCATACTATTTATTACAAATTTAATAGACATATATATTTTATCTAATGGCGTGGATCACAACTAGACGTTCACTGTTTATAAGAGTACACTAATATATACGCTTTACTTTGCTTTCCATTTATTAATAAAAAAAATTTAAAATTTAAAGCTGAGCTTAAAGTTGATCTCTTACTTTGTCTTGCTAATTGCAATTGACAGACAGTTTACAGCTGACTAAAACAGCTGACATAAACAGTTGACCGAAACAGCTGACCACTTAAAAATGAAAAAGTAACTCTGTTTTGTGATTTTCCGCTCAACTTTGAATTCAAATAACTCTCTTGGGGCAGAACGGGGCGCAAAACCCCTTGGAGGGCACTTAGACAAATATGTTACAAATTTAATAAAGAAAGAATGGTTACGTTTGGTTACGTTTGAAGCAACTTTTGCCTATCTAAAGATAAAAATACCTCTAATTTCACAAGTAATTTTTATTTACATTTTTTTCCATATAATTACTAAAAATTTTCGATTCAAAAAAATTTAGGAAAATTGATAAGGATTTAAATTTATTGTTTCCATTTTTTAAAAATTCTTTTTTGCTAATTTTTTACGTGAAATTCGTCATCAAAAAGTGACAAAAAATATAATTTTTTCGTATTTCAAAAAACGAAAACACAAAGTTTCAACTTTGGCGTCACATTACAGGGTTTCTATTAGACATAGAGCCATAATTTGTTCACTCTATAATGCAGAATTTTATCTTCTTTGACCACATATTAATTTGATTCCGCAACCGTTAGAACAATCGTCGTTTTTGGGGTCTCACCCCAGTGTGTGTCGCACGTTACATCGTTACGACGTAAAGAGAGCAAAGCACTAGTTGCAGTGTATGAATAAATTTTGAGCAACGTTTTGCAACGTAGAAGTGGGCCATGGCCCACTTCACGTTGCAAAACGTTGCTCAAAATTTATTCATACACTGCAACTAGTGCTTTGCTCTCTTTACGTCGTAACGATGTAACGTGCGACACACACTGGGGTGAGACCCCAAAAACGACGGTTGTTCAATCATTGTTGCGAATCAAATTAATATGTCAAGAAGATAAAATTCTGCATTATAGAGTGAACAAATTATGGCTCTATGTCTAATAGAAACCCTGTAATGTGACGCCAAAGTTGAAACTTTGTGTTTTCGTTTTTTGAAATACGAAAAAATTATATTTTTTGTCACTTTTGATGACGAATTTCACGTAAAAAATTACCAAAAAAGAATTTTTAAAAAATGGAAACAATAAATCTAAATCCTTATCAATTTTCCTAAATTTTTTTGAATCGAAAATTTTTAGTAATTATATGGAAAAAAATGTAAATAAAAATTACTTGTGAAATTAGAGGTATTTTTATCTTTAGATAGGCAAAAGTTGCTTCAAACGTAACCAAACGTAACCATTCTTTCTTTATTAAATTTGTAACATATCTGTCTAAGTGCCCTCCAAGGGGTTTTGCGCCCCGTTCTGCCCCAAGAGAGTTATTTGAATTCAAAGTTGCGCGGAAAATCACAAAACAGAGTTACTTTTTCATTTTTAAGTGGTCAGCTGTTTCGGTCAACTGTTTATGTCAGCTGTTTTAGTCAGCTGTAAACTGTCTGTCAATTGCAATTAGCAAGACAAAGTAAGAGATCAACTTTAAGCTCAGCTTTAAATTTTAAATTTTTTTTATTAATAAATGGAAAGCAAAGTAAAGCGTATATATTAGTGTACTCTTATAAACAGTGAACGTCTAGTTGTGATCCACGCCATTAGATAAAATATATATGTCTATTAAATTTGTAATAAATAGTATGCTTTTAACTGTGTTTCTCGTCTTTAGCAAAGATGTTTCAACATATGCTACAAAAGATTTTAGCTGACCTATATCATTGCATTTTTACGAACACTATTTTATATCTTGCAAATTCAAAGAAGAAGAAAGCGAAAATTATATCGAGTCCGATTAATGTATATATTATTTAAAATTTTTTTATTTATAATTTTTGTTATCATTATTAAACTTTGAATTATATATAATATGGCCCGTTTTTTATTTCAAAGAAACAAAATTTTCATGCATTTTTAGTACGTTTTTTCTATGGAAGATATATTATATAGTCAACCGATTCTTATTATTCTTCATGAATATAGTCTACATGGGTATATAATAGAAAAGGGAAATTTTCAGTGTTGAAAATTATGAAATTGCTATTTTTGCTGTGAAAAAAACCGAATATTAGGAAAATTGTCTAAAAAAAAAATTAAAAAAAAATATACTCTAGGGAATACTCAAAAAGTTAATGATTTGTACTTTTATTGATCTAATACAAAATAAAAAATTATAACATGGTAAAATTTTTGGACGGTTGAATTAATCGTCGTTTTTGGGGTCTCTCACCCCAGTGTGCGACAGCTCGAATTTGCTTTTATTTAATTTTTTCAGTGCAAAGCAGTAAACCGTTTCGTGGACTTCGTGTTTCGCTGCTACACACGAAAGCGCAATGTTTGATTGTGTGAGTCTGGACACCACTGCTCTAAATTAAATATAGTTTGGATCAGCATCAAGAGCCGACACAATATAACCATGTCCATGTGTCCGACCCTCTGCTTGAACAGCTTAAACTAGGACTATAAGATATAAGAACTACTAGAGCTACCAAATGTGGCACATAAGCCTTAGGCAAATCAAGATCGGATAAATATATCGATAGTTTTGTAAATAATACAGGTTCAAGGAAAAATTTTAAAGTCGTGGTCCTTACAAGAGTGTTGATACCAAGTTTGTAAGGATCGGTCTTATGGACCGATATAAATGTTCGAAAAAATGAATTTTTCAGCTTAAAAGCGCGGACCAGGAATTCATTTTAGAACTATGGTTTTTTCGTGAAAACATCTTAGAATTGACCATAGACTATGAAAATTGGTTAAAATTTTTTTATTTGTCGGGCCCATACAAATCGATGCTCTCTGATGTCCATATATCGATAATTTTTGCTGTTTCAAGTTTTTAAGTATAACTTCTTATACCTTTGCAGTATAAATTTCGCAGATAATAAAAATAATATAATAATATTTATTCAATTAATTATACAGTCGAACTTCCCATACTCGAATCACCATTCGTTAACAATTATTTTTTATTCATTTAATTATTAATTTTAGATATTCTCACCTCATAAACACTGTTGATATGGCTATGATTTGGGAGAACCACACGATCCAGAAGAATATCAAAAACATGGTTAGGTTCGTTCTCAATTTCTTCAACTCACAACATACAAATCTAACAATGCATTGCATCAGCATTTTGTTATCACTTTTTGTAATTCTAAATTTGATATTTCAATTATTGACTCATTAAACCATATCTTTAACTTATTTTATGCAACCTTCCCCACGAATAACAACAAAGATACTGAATATTCAGTGTTTAAATATCACAACAACAGCTGTGACCGACTCCAGCTGTATCTGCCTTTAGAAACGCTTTCCTCAAGTTCTATAAACGCCTTTAAGAGTGGAGCTATAAATAGAGCTACTGGAGACTTACTATATTATAAGTAGCTACCCTTGTGGAAGTGATTCAAAGTCTGACTAAATAATAATACTTAAATATTAAATGTGGGCTAAAAACTTTAGCGAAAATAACGAATATTATTAAGAATGTGCGACTTGTATATACCCTGTTACTTTATTCTCTTTGTTTAAAAAATAGCAATTGTGCTTTCAGATTCAGATATCGTGCCCACTGCTGGTATAGACAATTTGATTAAAAATGATACTGAGACAGACGAGTTATTTAAAAAAGGAAAAACTGGAAACTGTCCTACAAAAATTAGGAGATATAGTCAAAAATTGTTTATGCGAATTTATAAAAAATTGGCGAAAATTTAACTTCACAGGGAGTTTATTCATTATCATTGTTTTTAATGTAACCAAAAAGCTGATAAGTAATGAGTCTTCATAAAGATCTTTAAGACAGATATGATGAGGAAAATATGTTTAAACCTTTTTTCCAAATATTCAAACAGTTATAACCCCAATTGATTTTTAGAGGAAAAACCTTGTCGAAGACGACAAACGATGCATCTACAACATTCTGAGCCAGGCAATGTGACAAACACAAGCTGGAAAACTTGTTTAAGTGGAAAACGTCAAGCACAGAAGAAGAAAAGCCTTGTTTTAAAAAAGTCACGAAAAAACAGTCGTCGACGCCATTGTCGACATTTTTATTGCATAATAAAAAGCGTTTTCTGTTGCGGTGTTTGTTGCGGACTTAAAGGGCTCAAGCTGCAGTGCAGTTAATTAGGCGAACTTGCAATGGCTAACTGTAAACTACGACGCTAATTTTAACGCCCCCAACTGTGGCGATCACAAAAGAAAGTATATCAAATGGACACCTTAACGAAAAGTGTTAAATGTGTCCAAGTTAGTGGAAGTGGCAACCAGTTGCCAGTTGCAACTTCCATTTCCATTTCCGCGTCGCACGTACTTTAACAAAAATGTGGACTTATGTAAATGCAAGAATTCTACAATAATGCGGCTGCCACAAGTCATGTCAACAACAACGCCCACAAAACTCAAATATTCCCACCTGGCTGGCATATTTATGACTTGTCACAGCCAGCATCAAAAGCCGTAGCCAAAATCTGTCTGGGCCAACAGGCAATATGGTTATTATGACTCGAAGTTGGCTCGAAGCTGGGGCCTCGTTTCGTCTACAACTTCAAGTTTGTCAGGAATTTCTGGCTTTTGCATTTGAATAAGTTAACCACACGAGAAACGCTTCTCGTGTTGCCATTTGTGTACCCTGTAATAAGGACTTTCTATACAGTAGTGAAAATAATAAAAACTGACTTGATTTGTCTGCCGTTCTACGTTTTTTGAATATTCGAGATCTGATATTCTTATGATTCACCAGCACAGGGTATCTTCTAAGCAATCACACTTGTTTATCTCACTTTTACTTGATATATGTACATGTGGTGTTTAAAAGTGAAAAACTGTTCCACATAAAGTTTACATTGATTGTTAATCAAAGAAAAACTCGTTACATAGTTATCATTTAAATATGTCTGACTATAAGATATCCTGCAGTCAAGTATACCCTGTTTTATTTTATAAAAGTTAAAATGTAATCTGTGTTTTTAATTTTTTAAGTATAATGATTTAATTGATATTGTCTAACACATATTAAAATAAAATTATTTTAATCCTATAGGAGAACTATAATATAAGATTATAAAATTAAAATAATATTATGTCTGGTTACAGGATGTGATGTAATAAGTTATATCCTGCGACCTACAAAACCCTTTTTAAATTAAGTTCGTTATAAGATTATACTTTCTAATACTGCCTGACTACGAAATATCCTTACTCAAATCTAACTTGTTCCCAAATTAAGTATACGCAAGGTATAATTATAATATTATTTTAATATTTAAAATAAATAAATTATGACTGACTACGAGGTATCCTTCAATCGGAAATATATTCTTTAGTCAGCATTTGAATCCTTCCGCTTGTTCCTTCCTTTCTTTCTCATTCGTACTGTCTGTAGGGTATTAAAATTCTTCTTTTTTCTCATGCATTATGTAAAATGCTATAATGTAAATAAAATTGGCATTGTTAAGACACAATATATGTACGTATGCTGAGGCGTAATAATTTTTGTCATTGCACTGAAATCTCGCACGCATTTTATTTTCGAAAATTGCCGATCTTCAGATACAACAACGAGAAAAGCATTTCGTGTGGGCGTTGAAAATATCGCACCCCAACCGTAATAACCCGCTCTTTGTATTTAATTTTTAATATTTGGTTTGCAATGTTAAAGCATATTTTAAATTGTTATTGTCACATTTGCTCAGTCTAAAGTAGGCTAAAAATAATTATGGTCGTCGCTTTGTTAATTGTTGTGCAAACGGAATTACACATCTAAAGACTTAATAGCCGTTCATCCGGTGCGAAGATCAATAAGCCGGCAATACCGAAAATCGATCCATATATTATTATATCAATAGCCGTTCCGGGCATTAAAGCGCTAATAAATATGGCTTTGGCAAACAAATCCATTTTTCTGGTGGCGCTGGATAAATTGCAATTAAGCGCTATTATTCATATTTGTTGAATAACAAACACGCGAAAGCACTTTGGCGACAACCAGTTAAACAAAGCCATATCGGGAATTGGCTAATCAACTACCATAGAGTCTAGACGAGGTTGAAAGCTTAAAGTTGCTGGTGATTATCCTAAAGGACCTCAAGATCAACATTTAAATTACTTTGTATTATGGAATCAAGTGCACTGCGGGCACAACACAATCCTGACTTAACAGTTAAAGGACACTATATATTTGGATTTCTTAAATCTCTCAGTTATTAGTTGATTAGATTTGTTGTTCGATTCGTATTGACGTCGCGCTTCGCGGACCCTTCGAGCCAGCGTGCGAAGCGCACGATCGCACCACTGGAAATCGAAATGGGAACTGAACGTATTACGACTCACCTCTAATAATTGTGGTCCAAGTGTGCAGAAAATTCCGCCATATGTCGTGGAGAGCGAGACACAAACACAGAGAGAGAGAGAGAGACACACACACACCCAGACACACGCAATCCGGCATTGAAACTCATACATAACGAGAAAGCTATATTTACAGAGTTGCCAATCAGCTATTTCCCAGTCAAATCTGGCTTTTTTCGAAAAATTTTCTTTTCGTACAAATCTATTTTGCATTTTCCCTCCTTTTCTACCATTATAAATAAATGATAACTATTATGATGTTTTATATGACTTTTATGACAAACTTTGATAGAATATTAAAAAAAATTGACATTTTATTAATATTAAACACATTTTTCTTAAACATGTAAAATGCATTGGTTTATTTCGTTAAATTTTCTCTTTGAAAATGCATTAAATTTTTCACCTTTTCCCTACGAAGCTCATACACTAGCCAGCAAAACTCTGCATGCAACCTTTTTTTTAAAAGGCCACTTTTTGTGTGAAAAGTAGGAAAAAGGGGTAAAATTGCAATTTTTAGCAATTTTCAAAAAAATCATAAAAAATACCAGCAAAACTAATTTTAAAATTTTTGTTTTTGCAGTCACTCTTAGAATTGTTTCAAGAATTTTTGGAATCAAAATATTTATTTAAAAATCGATGATAAAAGTTGAAAATGTAGACGTTCAAAAAAATTCGAATTTTTCAATGGGTTTTTAATGGGAATTTAACCGACCTTTCCAAATATATTTTTTTTACTATGAAGACTTGACTTACAGTAGTAGCTGTTAAAGTAAAAAAAGGTTGTACGCAGAGTTTTGCTGGCTAGTGTACATATATTTTGTCGCTCAAAAATGCGCAGCACTGATAGCTACACGCACACACCTACACCTACGTATACTTGGGCACACACAGGTGGAAAGAGAACGTCGCACCTCTTAGCGCTACTCGTAGATGCTGAGCAGCATCAATACAACATTATTGCAATGCACTTGCAACTGCAACGACGACGACGACGACGTGTCGAAAACATTGCACGCCGACTGTCGACTGCAGTTTGCCGGTAAACTTGTCGCACAGCTTTGACTTTATGAGCGTGTGTGTGAGTGAGTGTGTGTGTAAGTGTATGCACATGTGTTGTGTTGTTGTTGTTTTTGTTATTGTTATTGATGCTAGACATGCCAAATTGATAACAAGCCAAGTCATAGAGACGAAACTTTCACACTCTGTAAGCCTTTAAAGTTAACCGATATGTAACATGGACAGCAGAGAAGTTGTACTTGATAGTTCAATTGAAGGACCAGGCTCAGTAGTTCAGGTGAACGAAGAAGTTTGAGGTGAACGAACAAATCAGTTATTTCAGTTAATTGCATAAAATGAATAAACGATTCCTTATAAATGGTTTATATACTTTTTAACGATACTAATATTTAAAATAAAATTACAAAATATTTTATAAGGTAAAAAAAAATTACAGAATTAAGGTTAAGAAGTCTGGGGTATATAAAGCTTTAAATTAGAAAATGAGTAATTGATTCCATTTCTTTTAAATTTCTATCTGCTGTTTTACAATAATTTTAGAATTATGAAACTATAAAATCAGTTCGAACAACCTTACAGCCTTAAATTATAAAGATCATTTCGTATTTTAAAATACACTCTTTTTCCTAAATTGGTCACAACAAGCTGCACGTGGCTGTAAACTTGTTCGGCCTCTGCAATCGATACTTCAATTTATTTATTTATTTCATTACTAATATTTCTACATATGTATATAAATACACATAAAATTGAAAATAGCCCATAAAAAATAACTGCAAGTTGTAATTGAATCGAATCTATCAGTTAGTTCGATTGAACTATCCAACCGAGAGATGAACCATAAAAGGAAATTGGTACAGTTGCACAAACAATTAATTATATAAAAGGTATATGTACGAATAAAATCAATTATTAAAATACTTTATTTTAATAAACTATTAGAATAAAGCATACCCTTTAAATTTCGATTAGAATTACTAATCATTTAGATTATTTTTGGAAATAATCGAAGTGACGATATAATTCCCTGTTAAAAAGGTGTGATTATATAATTATTACGATTACAAAAAATCAGAAATAATCTAAAATTATTACAATTACAGTCGAACTTCCCTAACTCGAACTTCCCTAACTCGAAGTCTCTCTAACTCGAACCAAATCGAGTGGCAATACTAGGCAAATTTCATACAATTCTACTTCCCTAACTCGAAGTCTCCCTAACTCGAACTTTTTTCGTGGATAATGGTGATTCGAGTTAGGGAAGTTCGACTGTATTTAAAAATAATCTGAAAAAATCCAAAATAATCAAAAATAATCTTTCTGATTATTATAAATAATAATCTGAAATAATTTGATTATCATGATTAATCAGAAATTATCAAAAGTAATCAGATTATTTTTGAATAATTGTAATAATTTGAGATTATTTTTGATTTTTTGTAATCGTAATCATGAAATAATTGGGCAAAATCTAAAATAATCGTAATTTAATCATTAGTTCGACTTTTAAACAAAAATAATCTAATTACTAATGATTATGATTACTAATCATTATTTAACAGGCATGGAATAAAGTGTATCGATGAGTGTACGTAGGATATCGAAATGCCAAAGTCGTATAACTCAAACTCAAACCCAAACGCCCAAGTTATGTTGAAAACAAGACAGGCGAACAGCTCCATCTCCATCTCTTTGGCTCTTTATTGTGTGCATTTTTGTGGGCCTCGTTTGTGGTACTCCTGGAGCCCAGCACACAGCTGCTGGTGGCAAAAGGCGTCGGAAATGGTTTAGCCCCCGCAATAATTCAGAAGGCGGCGCATTTAAGGTGCCGGAGGCAGATTTATGCCAAAGTCCACATAAATACAAAGCATACATGTGCACGCGAATTTAGAGCGTGGGTCCGCAGATCAGAGATAACAAAAAAAGTTGTCGAGGAGAGAGAGCACAACTAATAACTAAGCTCCTGGATGTGACAGGTTATCAAGTTAATTGCGAGAGAAATGCGATATCCACCGATCAATCAATTATTTGAATTATTTGAGTTCACAACTTAAATAAAGTTTCCAAAGATCACAAAAATTATATTAAGATTAAAATTAAGTATAAAAATCAACAAAATACTTTTAGATAGCACCTGATTTGGTCAGCTTATGGAGACAGGGTATGTAAGCAATATAAATAATTATTAAAACGCATAATTGCAAGTGCAGCTGAAAGTGAAATTGTTGCTTATATGGTAAATCTGCGCACCCGGCAGACAAATTTCAAGTCAAGGCAAATAAAGCCAATAAAGGCGTTTGGCAATTTGCCTACCGCCTGCAAACTCTCAGTGAAGATTAGTGGACACCGCCAATCATTGAACGCCTTTGAAGACTGTCTATGTTTTTATATTTTTCATTTTTAGTTTTTTGTAATTTGCTTAACATAGTCGGGAACTCCTTTAGTGCGTTGTTAATGTTACAAAAGGTTACCGCGGGCCGAAAGTGCCAATTGAATTGGCATCTGATGTTTCACCTGCTTCGACTCCAGCTCCTCGATACCTTGACTCTCCAACGGGAAAGATAAACACTTGTAATGCGAAAGTGTTTTGATGCCACAGCGCTTACACAATGAGCAAAAAACAACACAAACAAACACACACGAGCTGTTAAGTGCTTAAAGCCAAGTAACTGCGATGTTGGCCAAGTTAAAACTCTATACTGCAGAAGGCATCTCAAAAGGAAAACGGTTAACACAAAGCCTAAAGATAATGTTCAAATCGGATATAAAACAGCGATTCCAGCCACTTTATCCCATTAGATTCCACATCAAAAACTCAACACAAAATTTAAAAATACTTAACGATCGAGAGTTTTTAACAAGCAGTTACACTATTCATAAAAATAATACCGATTAAAAGAGCTGGTAAACTATCCATAATAGTTTTAAGCACCAATGTTCCCACTAAAATAAAGTTGTTATTTTTCTACGCTTTTATACATTTTTTCCGTTATTAAAAAATGTACATTTAATGACTCATTTATTTCGATTGTGGGGAATTTTACAGACAACGAAAGTAAATTCCCTTAAAAATGAAAAAAATAGATGGAAAGATGGTATTATAAATTCCCAAGAAATATATATTTTAAATAACAGAAAACAAATTTACAAACCAAAAAAATAAAACATATTTATTTAGGTGGTAATAGGCTATTAATCTAAATATACCTATGTAATTTACCTAAATATTAAAGACAAAATTAAGAAATCTATTAGGATATTTTATAACCGATTACAGGGTGTTCAGCCCGTCGAGCAGTCCATCCCACGCAACGTGGCAAAGTGTTGCTCAAGCATCTGGTATTTTTTTCTACCAGATAGACAATAATTAAATAGTAGAAAAATGCCGGCAAAAATGAAATAAATGAAATAAATAAAAAACAAAACAAAATGCATAGGAAAAACAAAACAACAATGGCAAAAGGAAAACCGGCTTTTCAAAATGTTTGCGTTTAATGGACAGGCAGGCGCCTACATTGCATTGCGAGGAGGAATGGAATGGGAAAAACAAAACGAAACGGAGCGAAGTGAAGTGAAGTGAAGGCGTGCGACAAGCCCACGATACGCAGACTAATCGATGCAGCTACACGAGATCAGTGATCGGGCGGGCGATCAGCGATCAACGATCAATGTGATTAAATTGATTAAGCAAAGTCAATGAGCGACCGCTCACAATCAATTAACTATTTGGACATTGAGATGAAACGAAACGAAACGGGACGGGGCGAGACGAAACGAAACGGCCAGGACAGGACAGGAGAGTGTGAGTATACGTTCAGATTCGGATAAGATCATTAAAGTTTTTGCTATAAAGTGAATCGTTGTTGAGAGATCATTGTCTGCAGTTGCCATAATCTGGCACACTCCACACTTGGCTTGACTTGGCCTAATCATTTGCATAAGCGGCGGCAATCGCTTCTGTCCCAAGATAACTACGAGTAGTTTTCGCATATCTTGTCTATGATCGTTTGATAGCAATGTCATGTTGTACATGATTATGGCTTTTTGCCAAGTTTGATTACAGCAACAAGATCATGATGCATTTTCGAAAGCCTAAATTGCAATATACTTTGATTCGCATTTGAGTCCTTACACATTCGCCAAAAGTGAAAGTAAACGATCATCATCATCATCATGATCGCTGAGGCAGCCGATCACCTGCCATGTGTGAAATGTCTAGAGGGGATTGGGAGACTCTGATACTGATGCTGATGCTTGGTTGCCTCGCTGATTCTGATACCATAAACAAAAATTACATCCGAGGGTTGTCTAAAAAGTCTAAGTGAAGTCCTCCACAATTTTAAC
>JBAMBJ010004553.1:0-80983 GCA_037043495.1 Drosophila recens
CCCATAAAATTGAATTTACTGGAGAAAATTCTTAAAGAAAAATATTTGCGAAGAAGCAATAGAAAAATCGCCCTTGATTCAGGAAATTTCGAGATTACCGGGATGCCGAATATTATTTTTTTCTGTCGGTTGCCTGTGTAAAATGCGGTCAAGGATCTCGATTCAAGAGATTTAACTTACCGCGCATGAACAAAGGTGCCTTCGGGCGCCCGATTCCTGATGTCCGCATACTCCTTGATTAAGCCCTGTCGACGGCGTTCTTTGACCATTTGAACGATTTGGTCAATCGCTTTGGGGTCGCCCTCTTGGCCTGCCAGGCTGTCGTCATCGCTGAAACCGGATGAGGCGCTGCTTGGCGGATTTTCGGACCAGAATTCGCCGGGGCCGTTGTTGCTGCCGTTGCTACCGTTGCTGGCGATGCCACTTGCAGCAGTTGCAGCGGCGGCGGCGGCGGCGCCACCAGCTGTTGCCCCAGACGTCGTTGTTGTTGACACTGGCGCAATGGCAATGTTGTCACCAGCACCGTTGCTCTGTTGTTCTTGTTGTTGCTGTTGTTGTATGCCACTTGTGTTGAGCTTGAGCAGCGTGTTGACAGTCCGATGACTTGGACTCAGTCCGTTTATTGTGATGTTCTCGTTGGGCTCTGTCGATGTGTCGACGTCGTTGGATGATGTTGTTGTTGCTGCTGCTGTTGTTGTTGTTGATGATGCAGCATCCGCTGCGCCTGCTGCTGCTGCGTTGTGTTCACCGCTGACTGTGACAACGGTTGTGTTGCTTTCGGCCAACTGATGGACAGCGCTGATTATTGTCGCCGCAGCGGCATTGGCAGCGTTGTTGCTGCTGCCGTTGCTCAACGTCGACGCTGTTGCAGTTGCAATGTTAGTTGCTGCTGTTGCGGGTGCAAGAGCTGTCACACCCACACCCACACCCACACCAACACCGACACCCACAATATTGGCAAGCAGCTCGTCTTCACGATTCGTCATCGATTTGCGGCAATTTAGCAACCATGTGGCGTGATCGATTTCCAGCGTGCCGCCAAGATGCACTGGCAGCGCCTTGCGCGGCACGTGCAGACTCAGCTGCGGCACCGATACGGTGAACACTCGCTCGCGCAGCTTCTCGCGCACAAACAGGCGAAGGATCTTGAATGGCGCCTTGAACCACAACGGCGCCGTCACGATCAGCACTTTCTTCAAACGCGCCGGATAGCCGCCCTAAAAACAAACAAATGCAAATGAATAACAATTAATTATGTAGAATTCTTAATATTACTATAGTTATTATATGCAACTGACGTGTGCTTATTAATAAGAGCAGCTACCCACAATATGCAATCAGCTAACTCACAAAAACTTAACAAATTGGCGTCACAATGTCGCCTTCCTTATTATGGACAACAACACTGCAAATGATCTGATGATTACTGGTCTGATTAATTGATGATTATTCTTGCAGAATTCGGCTGCCTGTTGTGCCTGTTATAGATCTGTGTTTCCCAATAAGTGATGTAAACTGTTGTAGACGAATTTATCAATCTGATTTTTGTTTTTTTGTTTTTTTCAAGCACTAATATTTTTGACTTAACCCAATAAAGTTGCTTGGATTATAAAAACACTAAGGTATTCAAAGGCTTATATTTAAAACAAAAAAAAAAGCTACAAGGTTGATAAAATTTAGCTTAACATTCAGCAGGTAACTTTAACCACCCAATTATTACATTTTACATTACATTCAGCAGAAAATGTCTTTCAATCAAACTAGTCTCTCAGTTTGGAAACGATTTAAATAAATTGTAAATAAATAAAAAACAAATAAAAATATTTTAGTATTTAATAAATTATCGTGCGTGTCAAACAAAACCTTTTCTTCTTGTTACTATTATTAATTATATTTTTTTTTTTTTTTTCAATTATTTTTGTTATTCGACAAACGATTATTGAATGATAATTAGCCTACTTATTACAAAAACACACATCAACTAATAAATATTAATCTATTGTATCTGTGTGATTGCTCGCTCCCTCTCTCTCTCTTTCTGTTAATGTGTGTGTGTGTGTGCGTGTCTGCGTGTGGTGACAACGAGCTTTTTATTGCCGGGTTCAGCAGCACTTGCTGCACACGCTAAGGTCACCTGGTCGACATCGGCCCACCTACTTGTAATACCCACAAATATCAGCTATGAATATTTAAATATGCATACTAAGTTTACATATGTATTTTCTCACATACATTTATAAATACATATTTATTATACATTTACAAATGTGCCAATGATTATTCGAATTATTTGCAATTAGTTCGTATGGAACTGAGTTCCATTTGGATCACATTAATACGTGAGCTATGTTAGATTGAAACAAAGTTCGCGACTATTTGTTCATTTGTGAGTAGATGCCATGTTCTTGACATGTGGATAACTTGCGAATTTAGTTTCTCGATACCCTGTAAGATGAAAGGAAACAGTTCCACATTTGAGTGAACTGATACCTTACTGACTAAAGATAAACTTTGTTCACCATTTGTCTTTATTCTCATGGCTTCGCATTTTCGATCAATATATTCGTTCCATACTTGAGTGGAACTTAATTAACGTTCGTGAAAAATTCAGCTGCTTAACTGCTCTTACTACTGTGGGCAAAAAGTACCGGGAATTTTAAATTTAAAAAATTTTGGGATTCCAATCGGAAAAAATGTTTGTACTTTTAGGTTGGCACTACTATCGTTAACATCTGTGCAAAATTATACGTTAAAATATTCATTAGTGTTTAAGTTACGATTAGTTTTGTACGACGCCAAATGTGCATTTGGCGATTTTTGTGCCAAAAAACGGTCAATTTCATCGAAAAAAGCTCCGCGTGGAAGTGTGTGAAACAATGTTTTCTGACTATCAGAATATTATAAAACGCATTATTACGGGCGATGAGACTTGGATCTACGCTTACGACATGGAAACTACCGATCAATCGAGCGAATATCGGCAAAAGGTGGGCCGAGACCGAAAAAATCGCGTCAAATTCGCTCAAAAATCAAGGTCATGTTGACAGTTTTTTTGGATTATCGTGTTGTAGTTCATTATGAATTCCTTCCGACCGACCAAACTGTTAACAAGGAATATTTTTTGAGCGATATGCGTCGTTTGCGCGAAGCTATGCGTAAAAAGAGGCCAGAACTATGGGCTGACAACTCATGGTTCTTGCAACATGATAATGCGCCCTCTCATACTGCCCCTGTTCTATGTGTTCTAACTCGACCAAAATTGTCCCGCAGCTACTTTTTTCGCCTGATTTATCTTTGTGTGACTTCTGGCTATTTTCTAAGCTCAAAAGACGTCTCCGAGGACATCGCTTCGGGTCGATTGAGGAGATTCAATCAAAATCGCCAAATGCACATTTGGCGTCGTACAAAACTAATCGTAACTTATTCACTAATGAATATTTTAACGCATAATTTTGCACAGATGTTAACGATAGTAGTGCCAACCTAAAAGTACAAACATTTTTTCCGATTGGAATCCCAAAATTTTTTAAATTTAAAATTCCCGGTACTTTTTGCCCACAGTAGTATGTTCGAAAGGATTCATTTTGCATTTCAGATCAAGAAGAAACTTGGTTCCATTTTAGCTCTAATGTTCAAGTGGTATTTACATAGTTCCTAATTTGCTGCTCATTTGGTTCGCTGAACTTTATTCAGCCCACGCGATCTGGATTTAATTTCAAAAAATAAACGCAACACTTTAGAAAATAGTTTTATACTGAAGTGCAAAAAATCCTTTTTGATGTATTTTTTCTTTTTCAAAGGTTAATGAATGCAAGCATTAAATTGTAATGAGTCAGAAAGGTTAAAGTAAGCAAGTACTCGTTAATACTTAAATTCTTCGTTTTATTACTCAACTGTCAGATGAAAATTCAACTGATTTATGGACGCGTGTCAAAATTGAAGCAACTTTTGAACGTGTGAATAATTCTATATAATTGTATGACCGAAAAGTTTCATAATGTTTTCAATTAATTTCAGTAAAGAAGTCAACTGTTTAGTGATAATGAGTCAATTGCCAATCAGACTAAGCAATACCTCAAAATGCTGGTGTCGTTAACAAATATTCATACATTAAAAAATTCAAAAGTAATTGTAAATGAGATATATTTTTAATGTAAATACATATATGATCTAAAAACTTGGACCTATATAATTAACTAATTTTTTATTTATTTTTATTTGAATTTTATTTATTTCTGTAAGTGTTAAATAATTAAATATAAATATTAATAAGCATTACTTAGCGCCATTAGGCAATTTAATTATAATTGGAGCAAATTTGATTAAACTTTGTGTTTAAACACAAATTGATTTAATTATAATTGATTGCACTGTCAATCAAATTTTGTGCAGTTGCGTTTTAATTTTGCTTAATAATAATATTGACATTTAGCAAGACAACTCAATTTGCCAGGACTTGTTAAAGCGAGTACAAACGCACACGCACACACACACACACACACAGACACGCACTCGCACGCCTCATTGCGTGTAGGCGTCAACATTGATACATTTGAATGTGTGTGTGTGTGTGTATTTAATTAGGTGAAATTGAAACAACAACAACATCAAATGGACCAAATGCGAAATGTAAATGCAAGTTGTTCTTGTTGTTGTTCTTGCTTCTTCTTCTTCTTCATCTTGTTTGTTGTTGTTGTTGTCGTTGTTGGAGGAGCTGCTGCGACACAACCTTCACCTAGTTGAAAACGTTGAAATTTTCATTGCGGACATTTCCAATTGCAAATGGCGTCCGCAACCGTAACAAACTTTCCCCCTTTCCCCTTCCCCCTACGCTTTATTCATTCCCTGCATTGCCCAACATTTTGTATCCGTGTCATCGCCATTTATATGTAGTTTATTGGCCAATCTTCTTTTTGCCGCACTCCCCTCCCTCCTCCTGCCCATCATCTCTCGCTCTTTCGCACACAAGCACAAGCAAGAAGATTAAGGTCAGCGGCAGCAAAGCAAAAAGCAAAACAACAACAGCAACAACAACAGCCAATGCAGTTGGCAATGTCAGCAACAATATCTCTTTAGCAGATTTAAGGCTCAAAAGCTTTGCAACGCCCACGCGAGAAACGCAATCAGGTGTAACATTAACACTAAGACACACATACACACACACACATACTACACATACAGTTAGTCAGGAAATTTCTTTGTCAAACCAAATGCTTTTGTTTTTTTTTTTTTTTTATGAAAATAGTCCAATAATTGCATTACTTTTCTTAACCTTGTTTTAAGAACCATAAGCAGCTTAAAATAAATAAATATAAATGTTTTCAAAGCAATTACTTGACTAACTGTTTGTGTGCTTTATTTCTTTTCAAATAATTTGAGCCATTTTGCTGTTAAATTTTGCAACTAACAAGTTTGCCTGCTGTGCTTTTGCAAAAATTAATATTAATTTTCCAATTCAATAATTCTAATTGGCAGTTTTCAGCCAGATGTTGCAGTCACAACATATTATTTTGAATTACAGTTGCTCTATTTGTATTTTTTATGAGTTTCAGTTTTACCTTAAACGCATCTTCTGCCTCTTCACTATTTTCCCTATGCTCATTTTTGGCTTTTTTGAGTGTTGACTTTATGGTGCCTTCGAGATTGCATCATCAGCATATCTGCATTTCATTGACTGATTTTACTGCATTACAAGCTTGTATCATATCTTTGTTTGTAACGGTGCTTAAAGCTGACTCTCTACATTGTAATTCAGTTACAGTTACAGCACCAGCAATATTGTTGTTGCTTTTGCTCAAGGCTTTGGCGCAGCGAAGTAGGCAACTGAAATTCAGACCGCGTTTACGTGGAGCTAACATAAGCTTGAAAAGCTCTCCGAGTGTGGAACGTGTTCCGAATGCTCGCTCCATATTAAATGTTCGCCGTTCAATGTCACAACTGTTGCAGCTGCTTTTGACCCAAGCGGAAAATTGGAAAAATGAAATGCGAAAAACCAAAGTCAATTTGCATAACAACAAATATGTACAGTTCTAGATATTATTTCTTTGTTTTGTTTTGTTTTCGTCCTTGTTGTTGCCATTGCGTGTCGCCAACCATAAAATAACCAAAGAAATAATTACTTATGCATTGAAATTGCTTACGTTTATTATGCACACATATATACGATTAAATGTACACATGTACATACATATACATATACATAAGTACATATATAGAAGTGTGTAAGCAATAAATCAATTAAAATCATTTTCGAATTTGCTTTTGAGAGAGCTTCATTATAATACTACTCAATAAATATACTGCTAACATTTGAATAAATTGATCAATATTGATTTAATTTAATTTACTTTATTTATTTTACTTTTCAAAATAATAAATGAATGTAAAACATTTCAGTTAAGATTAGGAGCAGCTAAGAAAAAACCTTTAAGTTGTACAATAAGAGTTTTAAAAATGTATCTATTTTTAACAAGTCAAATCTAATTATCAACTTTATTTATTTATAAAAAAAATTCCATTTATTATAATTCACTCTAATTAAATCTCAACTTTATCTAGAGGATTCACTGTAACGATTAGCTTATAAGTGCTATGAATTTATACAAACTGTATTATATCGATTGCCAATAACTGACACAAACACTTTCCAGTTAATTGCGGCTAACACAACAAATTGGCATTTCACGTGCGTGTGTGTGGGCGAAAAGAAGAAGGAGGGTAAAATGTGGGAGATATAAAGAGGAATATTGGCAATGTAATAAGCAGCATTATGACGCACCTGTCCCTAATAAAACACCAACAACAACAATGACAATGACAATAAACAACAACAACAACATTGACATAATCATCATTCAGGCAATTGACAGCCTACACAGCCTAACAATGAAAGAGAGAAACAATAACAAAAAAAAATATAAAAAAAATCAGAAAAATTAAGCAGAAATAATAAGCAGAAAACGTGCACACACTCATACACACACACACACACACAAACACACACGCATACGTTGTTGCTTTCGAGTCCAAAAGAAAGTCAAAGCTTCCCTATACGCCCACACCGCCCCCATCTTCATTGCCGCCTCCAATGTTGAGTGCAAGCAGCATCGTCAAGTGGGCAGGATGAAGATGGAGAGATGTGGGAGGCGAGGAGGAGGAGGAGGAGGAGGAGGAGGAGTAGGCAACATGAACTGAAGGAGTTATGCGTCAAGTGGCCAAGTTATGCACTCATCGCTTCACGTTCCACGCTCATTACGTGCTTCGGCATGCGATTCAGTTTCTGCTAATTGTTGTTGTCTTTTGTTCTTTGTTTTGTTTTGGTTGCCTTAGCCGAAGAAAGTGTTCCGGAGTTAGCTTAAAGCCTTAAACTTTATGGCGAACGAAATAAATCTACTCACAATGCGATCAGCTTTAAAGTTTAATTAAATACGAAGATATCGATAGGGATATAAACTGTTAAATTTTTAAGCAAAATAAATAAAAACAAGAAGTTTTAATAGCAATAAAATGAAAAATGCAATGTAATAGTTACTTTGTATTCATAGCAATTTTCTTATGTTACTTAGAGTTGCATTATGATTTTTAAATAAAAATTTAATATATTGTTTTAAATAACAGGCTTTTACCGTTTTCGATAACTACGACTAAAATAGAAATTTTGGAGCGTTTCATATGCATATATCGATAACGATGAATTGATTAGCTTGAATGCAGGTTTATGGTAATTGTTCTGGACCTAAATGGACAAATATGTGTGCAGGTCTGCAAATTTTGCAGACGTGTGCAAATGTTATCGTATAAATACCTTGTTTGTCCCATTGCGACAAGAGATACCAACATAGATATAGATACAGATACACATAGACTAGTCAAGTACACATTTAGTTGCAACGATCAGCATTAAGTATACGCCACGTGGGTTCGTATGCTTAAGATGTTTGCCAAGTTTGCGCTGCTAACGCTTTTGCATATTGTCGTCAATATTCGTTTGCCCAAAAACAAAAGTGAAAAGTCAAAAACTCTCAAAACAAAAAACAAAAAACGCTGCTCAAACAACGAGTTGTCCGAAACGCCAGGCCAAGCACAATATATACACTAAAACATATAGAAAAAAATAATCATGTATTTGTGTATGTAAAATTAGCCATGGCCAAAATTGGTAATGCGTTTTAAGCTTGTCGCCGGCTTTGGGCATGAAACGAATTTGTCGTCGTCGGTGTTTGGCCTTTAAAGGCAAACGCTACACGCACCAGACGACAACCAGATAGTCAAACAGACAGACATACAGACAGATAGGCAGAGCGATAGACAGATAGATAGTTATGACAGATAGACATGGAAGAAGCGTAGACAAAGAAAAAGGAAATATAAAAATATTACACACAAGCGAAACAAAATATTTGGGAATGTCTAATCAGCGCGCCGGATATCGATAAATCGATGCCAATAAGCAACAATTCAATCATAATTATATACATAATAAAAGAAGGCAGAAGAAGTAACTGTAACATTCCATTCCATTTACAGTTATATTCTTTTTGTACACACACATAATTTTTTCTTAATAACTTATTCAATTCAATTGTTTATTTTCTTGACTTTTGCTGGGAATTTATAGAGCTTATTTTCTGGGAAAACCCATTTTATGTTTAGTACTTGCAATAAGTTGATTTTCTGTGTAACAAGTCGAAGCTACTTGCAGCTGTACATCAGTGAATGATTGATCAATCAAGTGAACAACAAATAGAAAATCATAACTATTTAAGCTTTCTATTTTCGCCCGTTTAGTGCTTCCTCTTTCTCCTCCTGTAGTTGCTATGCCCACATGTACATATGTATATACATATTTACACACAACGAAGAAGCTAAAAAGCAATAGGTGTACATATACGCGCCAATGTCCAAACAGCTGTGATTTCATTGACTCTTTTTTTATGCACCCACAAACATACATATTTATATTCTCTGTCTCTGCTTCTTTCTCTTACTCATACTCTGCCTCTTTTGCTTTTTCTACTTGTTGTTGCTGTTTTATTTGGTTATGTCATTCTTTTGCAACTCACAGATGCTTTGCTGCTTTTATTCTCGCCATAAACAACAACGATAAAATAAGAAAAAAAAACCTAAAAATAAAATGTCCCATATCAGCTGTCGTCAGTTAGAGCTAATAAGCATCGATACCGCGAACTGAGTACTTGTAAGTGCGTTAAGCGGTAATGCTTTTACTTAAAAATGTACTCAGTCAATTATTCAAAACTTTTCATTTTGAATACAAAATATTTGCATATATTATTTAAAGATTTTTCATTTACCAACTTTAACCCTAGTTTTGTAAGCCATTTTAAAATTGGATTTGACCCAGTTTTTTTCTAGGTCATTATTGATCTGTTCCCACGACAGTATAAAAAAGGTTCAAAGAACTTAATTTTTTAGTTAATTATGAACTGTTTTTAAGTTAAAACTAGCAGTTAAATTCGTGACTATTTCAATTTATCAAACTTAAAATGATTTCATTGTTGAATAGTTTGATAAACACATGACTGAATAAAATATGGTAGTCAACAAAACTATACTACCAATCAAATCAAATCAAAAAAGAACATCAATGAAAAAGTGTTCGAAAAGTGTTGGATGTGGTTTATATTTATTATGTTACCTATCAATAATAGAATTTACCAAAAGTAGTGTATAGTATTAAAAGCGATATTTTTTTATTGAGTTTTGTTATTTACTTTAAAGTTATTTTTTAACATTAAAAATAAAAAACTTTTAATAACAAAATCTCAAAAATTAGTCTTTCTGGCCTCGTCAAAGCTGATCTGTTAACATTTACAGATGTCCGGCACAACTATTAACTAATTTGTACTAATTTATAAATATAGAAAAATTATTTGTAAATATAGAAAAATCGACAAAGATTGCACCAAGTTAGAGAACTTCTACTTTGACACCTTAAACTTAAACTGCATTAGAAATTAGATCAAATAGAGAAAAGATGTTTTATTTCTCCATAAAGTAAATATTCAGTGTTAAAATAACTAGATAATCTCTATAAAGAACCGGAAATAATTGGCATACATTGAATAATATGGAGGAATGACATTTTTGATTTCAATTGACTAGATAATTCCCATGAAAATTCAAATAATTGTGAGTATGCCGGAATGATATCTCTATTTAAAATTACTAAAGAGGAGTATTATAAAACAGAAAATAATTGGCATTCTTATAATAAAAAAAATGAATTTCACACGAAATTGTTTTAAAAATTGCAAAATGCAATCAAAAAACGATTATTATAATGAACAATATAATTGCATGGAATGAGTACATATGTACATACGTGTATCTGTGTGTGCGTGTATTCTATTTAATACCTGTGTAGGCGTTGTTTGTTGCAAGTAGCTGAAGCTGTCGCTATATTTATTGTTATTCTTATTGTTGTTGTTGCTCACTGTCAGGTTAATTATTTACATATATGTATGTATGAAAATACGTTGTCTTCTCCTTGATGATGCTGTCGTTGTGGTTGTTGTTTTTGGCAATTGTTGTTATTGGCTTTTGGAATATAATATGTACTTAGATTTATATATTCGCACAATTAAATGCTAAATGCAAAGCACACGGCGAAACGCGAGGCACAACAAGGGAGGATGAGTGGGGGGGGGGGGGGGTTCGCGGGTAGCCGGAGCTGCGTGGGGGTGGGCGGAGGGTACGGGATTGGGTACAGCTGCGACACACGATGAGGGCGCTAATTTTTGAACATTTTCAATTGGCAATTTTATTTGTTAGTTTTCGAGATTCTTTTTTTTATATTGTTGTTGTTTATTACTGTTGTTGTACTTTTCGTTGTTTATATAATGCGCTTTTCAATGTTGTTTGTTTGTTGTAGTTTTTGTTGGTGGTGGTGTTGTTGCTACTATTACAATTGTTGTTGTTGTTCGTGGTTACACAATTGCACAAATCATGCATTAAAAACAGTTTGCAAAATGTACAAGAAATGCATAAAAAAAATTTAAAAAATAAATAGATTAAATAAATAAATGTGGTTATAAAAACAAAAACAAAACAATAGACAACGGACGACGGATGACAGAGGACAGACACGCTCTCCTCTGCTCTGCTCAGCGGCGACGCCAGCAGAGGGCAGCGGACAGCGGACGACAGACGTCAGACGGCGAACAGCGGACGATGGGCAGCGTCTTTTTGCACTTGTAGATACTTTTCTCGCTACCGATTAAAAGTTGAACTTCTAATTGGATTTTACAAGAAACTATTTCATATGCTTAAGCAACAAATTGTGACACTTGCAACACAGACGAGCCGCGTGACAAACAAGCACAATACATATGTGGATACACACACACACACTCACACACAGATATAAACACACACGCACACTCGGTGAGTGCAATACAAATGCGTTTCTTTCGCCTTTTTGCTCACAATTTTCTTTGGCTGGCAACAATTTACAGTTGTCACTTTTCGCTGTGTCATAAAAAAAATTGACCAAAAAAATATATATGTGAAACTGGGCAGTTCGTTTGCGATAAACAATTTAAGCTGCGTTTTTTTTTCTTAGTATTATTTGATTTTTTATTATGTTTTTATTTGAATATTTAATTCATTTTTTTTTTTTGTTTTTGTCAGTTTTTAAGTTTCACGATTTAACGGTTAACTTGATTTGCTGCGCGTCGTCGTGGAAAGCTGAAAGCTGAACTACGTCTGTTTGTCTGACTTTGACGCTGCTGCTGCCGCTGCCTCAGCCGCTGTCACTGTCTCTGCCAAAGCGACGCTGCGTTCTTGACGCAAGCGCAGGCGCGCTCACTCCCACCACCGTCAGCAACAAGAACAACAACAAAATGAACAGCAAGTTACAGATAGAGAGAGAGAGAGAGAGAGAGATTGCAAGAGAGCACAACCTACTGGCCTGCTGCTCTGTTTTCGCTCGCCACCCTGAACAAAAATAAACCGCTAGCTGCTGTTTAGGGTTGCATACGCCACAGACAGAGTGAGAGTGCCAAATGAGAGAGCGTAAGAGTGAGCGTGAGCGTATTGCAAGCTGAGTGAGGGTTGTTTTGAGTTTTTGCATTGGGCATGGTTGCATTTTTGCAGCTGTCCATTCAAGCTGCCGGTGGGTGGCTGATGCCAGGGTTGCCAACCCCCCAAAGTAACAAGTACAGCAAACTCAACAGGATTTCTCAATTTAAAAAACTGAAGAAGAACAAGAACGCGTTGCAATAGGGTTGCCAAGCAAAATAGTACAATACTTTACTCATGACATTTTAGCGAATCTATTGCAAAATTTTCCAATTTTTAAAATGTTTAAAAGTTTTTTTTAATAAAAAAAAAATATAAAATTCTTCTTTCTTTATTTCCTTAAATGTATTTCTTTTAAAATCTATCTAACTTGAACGATTAAATCATTTTCTTTTCATTTTAGATTCCCCAGAGTTTGAAATTTTTAATTTTTATTTATTTTTGTAATTTAAATATACATATATATAGCTTTTAATTTTAATATTATATTTTTAAATTAATTGTTGTGTCGGCTGCTTTTAGCCTGACAATAAATAAATAAATAAATAAAATTGAGGCAACATTACTTGTTTGATCTATGGAAAAGGGTTGACATATAAAAATTACTTGCACTTAGCCTTGACATAAACTCAAACGCCCACATGGTTGTCGACTTGGCTGAAATGCACAGTTTATTTCAATGCGGAAACGGAGACAACAAGGGGAAAAATGTTGACATTCAATAAAACTGAATGAAATACGTGAAGGCTTGTATAAGTAAACATCTACATATGTACAAACGAATATACACATACATTTATATGTATGTAAGAAGTAATAGTACAACAAAATAAGGTAAATAATGGCGCATAACTTTATTTCGTTGACTTTGAATTTGCATTTTAAGTTCAAAAACAACTCAATACACATATAGTACTACACACACGCACACAAAGTCAACATTTGCGTCAATGTCAGACAGTAACAGCAACAACAATAATAACAACAACAACAACAACGAACAAACAGCAAGCGCACGTTGTAAAAATAACACGAAATATCGACGCAATTCACTTATTTAAGCCAACTGAGCAATGAATGAACACAGACAGTTTGCTCTCGATATACATACATACACAAGTATACATGTGTATATGTATCTTTGTGTGTTTGTGTTTGTCTGAGCACTAAAAATAACAATATCAATTCTATATAATAGATAATTGAGTTGAGTTGACTGCAGCTACCTTTTGTTATTGTTGTGGATTTTTTTTTTTATAAAGAAATTGAAGTTTAACACGAACAAACTTTTGCTACCGAGCTACGCGCGTTCCAACGAATGTGGGGTGGAGTTGATCAAGGGATGGCAGGGGATGGGTAGGGGAGGAGGGGGCGTAACGGAAACGGTTAACGAGCCGGCACGATAAAACAGCAATAACAAGAATTGAGAATGAAGAACGAATAACGAAAATCGTGAAACGCACGACGCACAACGTCGCACGTTTTATTCGATTTGTTTCTTTCGTTGCGTTGCGTTTCGTTTTTTATTTTTATTATTCCGTTTTCTTTCGTTCAGTTCAGTTGCTTATAATCAATCTATTACGTTCGACTAGAACTCGTCAACTGAATTAGTTAATCAAGCGAAAGATAGCCACAAGCGACGGCGCGCGTTTACCAAGAGAGCAACTCGAGAGAGCACAAGACACAATAGGGGCAGATAGAGAGAGTAAAAGCGAGAGAGAGAGAGAATGTGTGAGCTGAGAGTGAGCGCGCACTAAAAACGAGAGTGAAAATGTGTCAGACCGACTTAATATATTTTTGTGTATGTCTGCGTGTGTTTACACATGTATGAATGTATGTACATACGTAGGTGTGCGTGTGTTTGCCGTGTATAGCAGCTGTTCCAATGTGCCACGCAATAAAGTTTACAATCGCTTTCCAATATGATTATAATCTCTTCATATTACATACATATGTATACTGGCAAAGACATATTTACTTAAGTACATACACATGTACTCGTATGTACACAACCCACAATATACTTTTATTTATTATACGCGCAAATTCAAGTGCTTATATTTGGCCTTAAACAAACGGTTACGCTGCGTATGCGTAATGTGCCAAATGTTACGCATACGCCCGCGAGACACCCTGTTAAGTGAATGTGAGAGGAAGATTGAGAGCGTGTGCAAGGGCTCAACTCAAGAGCTACCTTATCGTAAGCCGATTTGCCTACATAATTTACTCATATTAAGAATAATTGTAGGGAACAGTAATTTAAGACTTTATAAAAAATACAACAAATTCTGCAAAACCGTTGAATGGAAAAACATATTTATACAGTTTGACAACTCATCGTCAAAAGACAACAAATATTTACATAAATGGAAATTTGAAAATATTCAGAAATAGGGAATATTTATTTAAATTGGAAATTCAAGCGAAAATATGATGGCATTTACTATGGAATCAAATTGAAGCAAATCTTTGTGCATGAGGTTCCTAGAAAAACAGTTTTGCTTTACGAGAATGAATTGATAAACTTATGTTCATAATAAATAAAAATATTTAACATAAATAACTGTTTTGCTTTGCTGCAAGTTTCTAAAGAATCAAGTAAGAGCATTCACTAAGAGCATTACACTCACTCGCATATCTCTGCGTACACCCTTGATTTTACTTTAACAGCTATGTTAAAAAATCTATTTTTTTATGATTTTTTGAAAATTGCTAAAAAGCCACTTTTTGTATGAAATGAGGAAAATGGGTTAAAATAGTCATACCCAAATTAGACAAACCCCCCAAATAAATAAATTGAAGTAATTTATATTGTCTAGTGTGCAATATTATTATTTTTATAAAATGTAGTTGTGGTATACACTTCATTTATATGTATATAGATATCTACACAATTTTTCATTGATCTTTAGCTTTTGGTTTGGCGTTCGTTGTTTATTTCATTTCACCGCAGTTTACCTCACATTATTCCACTTTGCATCCACTCTCGCACTCATGGCATCTCTATCCCACACACACACACGCATAAGAGCGCACGTTGCTCTCCATTTCTTAAGCTCTCAGCTGCTTTAACGGTGTGCTGCCGCAGCCGCAGCCGCTGCCACCGTCGCTGTCGATGTCGCTGCTTAATGCCCACGCAAATTATTTTATTGCTGAGCTTTTTATTTTTTGCGTTTTGATTTTAAAGCAGTTGTTGTCAAACGCATGTACATGTACATATGTATGTACACTCCTCGTCACTTGAATAGGACACCTTGTACACTCCTTTTTCAATTGCTTATAACTCAAAAGCGAAGTGATAAAATAACGAGATTTTTGCTCGTTGGTCTTGTGTTACTATTTGTCTCTCTCAGTAACAAGCTGTAAGTTTTGGAAATGAGCCGTTACATTTTTTTTTTGCTTTATGTTGGAGATTGTTGAAATTGCGTCAAAATTTTCGTGTCACTTGAATAGAACATGCGTTTTGTTTCATCGTCTACTTTGGCGGGAGCTAACACGATTTTCGTTGATCGAAGTTTATAGCTATTTGCAACTTTTGTCTTAAATAAAAAATTAAAAAAAGTCGAGTAAAAGCTTTAGCCGATGAGAAAAATTACAATAAAAGGCATACAAGGACTCTGGCCTATCATTAACTAAATTTGTTAAAAAAAATCGAGAAAAGCCGCATTGTCATATCAGAATTCTTAAGGTTCGAGTCTGAGTATGGAAAAAAAATGAAAGGACACACGTACAGTGTGCTTACCAATGCGCAATGACGCCTCATATTAAGAAAAGCGTCCAATTTTTACGACCCTGTGGCGAACTTTCGTAAAAAATCTGATGTGAATGCAAGTCTATCCACTATAGATCGAGTTATTTGGAATGCTAAACATCTAAAGAGATTAAAATTAAAGAAGAAGCCTCCCTTAAGCCCCATAAGGAAAGCGCAACGCCTCAGCTTTCGTCGTGAGCATGTGGCCTAAACCTCGCAGTGGCATGGCTTGGTCTTCTCCGACAAAAAAAAGTTTAATTTAGAAGGCCCAGATGGTTTTAGTTTCTATATTCATGATCTCCGCAAGGAACCCCATCATATGGACCGACTTCATAACAGAGTTGGAGGTGTGACGGTGTGGGGGGCCATTTCCTGCTATGAAACATTTCAACTAAATTTTCTGTCATTAACGCAGAATGCACTGTGTTACAATGGCATATTTAAAGAGGCTTTTATATATTTTTATAACCTTTTTGGACCTCTACCAAGGACTTATCAACAAGAAAATGCGCCGATACACTCAGTTCGGGTTGTAAAATCCTTTAAATAGAGCCAATATGTGGACCTACTAAGCGATCCGCCCTACTCACCGGACTAAAATATTATCGAAAATGTTTGGGGATGGCGAAAACTTGAGATTTATGGCTCAGGAAAACAATATTCGAGTGTACCCGAACTATTCAAAGCAATCAAATTAGTTTGGAAAACGATATATTTAATTTATCTGGCCAGTTTGTTTTTAATCCCTTCCTAGCCGGATGAATGAAGATTTGGAACGACAATGTGGGTCAACACATTGTTACAACATTTTTTTTTGCCTTTAAACTAAAGCAATTACCTTGTATTAAAGTTAAGTTTTTGTTCAAAATTATTCTGAGCTTTCTACATTGATTTTTTGTTTAGGTGTCCTATTCAAGTGACGCAATATTTAAGCCCCGGAATTTGACAGATTTTTGTTAAAAAATTTTTGTTATTAGTTAAAGCTGTACCATGAAGAATTCCAGCAGGTTAAAACAATGCAATTAAATGATCTTAAAATTAAAAAAAAAAATTACGTCCCTATCATCATTGGTTCGGGAGCAGTGGGCGATCGAAATTACACTTAGGGGGTGTCCTATTCAAGTGACGAGGAGTGTATATGTACACTTAGAACAACATTTATTCATACACTTCCCAAAATTATTCGTACACCAAGTTCAACTATTTTGAACACATCTTTAAATATGATTTATTTTTATAAACTTTAGTACAAATATTCCTAATCATGTTGGATGAAAGATTTGTTGTAAGTCAAGCCATACACATGTGGACAATGAAATAGGTATAAATATTTTTCAATATTAAGAAGCAAAATTGAAATCTCCAATATGTTTGATCACTATTTTGCATGTACGCATGTATTATCGGATCTAGTTTATGATTAGGATGTCCTACTTAAAGTAAACAAAGTTTTGAATAGTTGTGTATTACTTCTTCTTATTTGGCTAAAATGTTCTTGTTTCGATTTCGATGCTAAATGCTTTTAAATTTAATTGTTTCTGAACTTGTTAGTTTTCATTAGTATGTTAAAACGATATTTGAAACTAAATATGACGACGCTACTTTGGGCAGACATTTATATACAACTTCCAAACATTTTTAAGCAAATGAATAGTTTCCTGCTGATTGAATGAGTAATTTCTCTGCCTAAAATGATGTCTGCTGACAGATCTAAAAAATATTAGAACATCTGTTAAAATGCTTAGGCATATTTTGGGCAAATTAAAATATTTAATTTTTTTTCATCCAAATAATTACTTGAGGAACTGTTGTTTAAGCTATTTATTTGTCTGACCATGAGCCGTGTCTTAGAAACGTCACAACCGGCCGGCAATTGTATGAACTTACATACCTACATAAGTGTAATATGTATGTAGGTAATTACATAGTTATAATATGTATAAGTATGCACTTATGTATATCATGCTCATAGTATTGTCATTTATATTGCGGAATTCTCAAAAGTTTACAACTTGAACGTAATGCGTGCACATGTATTTGCCATTGTTGAGCTAGCTTCAATGCAAAGAGCAAATAAAACTGAATGAAATGGAAAACGAGCGACAAAAGAGGAACAGCAGTAGTAGCTACCTGTTGTTGTTTTTGTTGCTGCTGCTGTTGTTGCTTTGCTCCCCTTTTTCCGCCGAAAAACAAAAACAAAGAAAAAAAAGATGACGACTTATTCGTTGCTTCGCTCTCAGCAGTTGGCGTTGGCGTATGAAAAGTACCGATTTGACCGAAGTCTCGAAGCTCTGTGTGTGTATGTGCGAGTGTGTGGGCGTCTTTTATTTGCTTTGTTTGTTAATGCGTACGTGTGTGTGTAAGAAAGGTTCGCTTCTGCTCAGTGTTGTTCAAATTTCAAGAACTTAAATAGCTAATTTGACCAAGAAAAGTATCTAGAAATAACTAATAAATAATAAAAATTGCCAACCAAAAATTGTAAATTCTTATAGCTTTTATATAAAGTCTAAATACATATTTATCGGCGAAAGGAATTTACTGTAATACAATCTTATCTGCGCACTATTTACTTTATAAAATTATAAACTCATGTAACATACTACTGTGGGCAAAAAGTACCGGGAATTTTAAATTTAAAAAATTTTGGGATTCCAATCGGAAAAAATGTTTGTACTTTTAGGTTGGCACTACTATCATTAACATCTGTGCAAAATTATGCGTTAAAATATTCATTAGTGAATAAGTTACGATTAGTTTTGTACGACGCCAAATGTGCATTTGGCGATTTTGATTGAATCTCCTCAATCGACCCGAAGCGATGTCCTCGGAGAGGTCTTTTGAGCTTAGAAAATAGCCAGAAGTCACACAAAGATAAATCAGGCGAAAAAAGTAGCTGCGGGACAATTTTGGTCGAGTTAGAACACATAGAACAGGGGCAGTATGAGAGGGCGCATTATCATGTTGCAAGAACCATGAGTTGTCAGCCCATAGTTCTGGCCTCTTTTTACGCATAGCTTCGCGCAAACGACGCATATCGCTCAAAAAATATTCCTTGTTAACAGTTTGGTCGGTCGGAAGGAATTCATAATGAACTACAACACGATAATCCAAAGAAACTGTCAACATGACCTTGATTTTTGAGCGAATTTGACGCGATTTTTTCGGTCTCGGCCCACCTTTTGCCGATATTCGCTCGATTGATCGGTAGTTTCCATGTCGTAAGCGTAGATCCAAGTCTCATCGCCCGTAATAATGCGTTTTATAATATCCTGATAGTCAGAAAACATTGTTTCACACACTTCCACGCGGAGCTTTTTTCGATGAAATTGACCGTTTTTTGGCACAAAAATCGCCAAATGCACATTTGGCGTCGTACAAAACTAATCGTAACTTAAACACTAATGAATATTTTAACGTATAATTTTGCACAGATGTTAACGATAGTAGTGCCAACCTAAAAGTACAAACATTTTTTCCGATTGGAATCCCAAAATTTTTTAAATTTAAAATTCCCGGTACTTTTTGCCCACAGTAGTATACAGTTTTTATAAAAAATATACGATTTTTTCGTAATGTTAAAATTATTGGGCAATCTAAACAAGTAGTCAAATAATTTTTAAACAAGCCAGAAGATTTGATTTTGTAGCTTTAGCAATTAGAAATAACTGCGGTGTCTAAAAATAGCCAGATATAGCTATAAATTAAGGCAAGACTGGTTCGCTTCTGCTGGTATTGTTGTTGTTGCGCTGATTGTTAAGTTCAACTACTTCCGTTCAGGTTGCTACTCAAAAGGATTTCCGAGTCGCTCTTTTGTTAGCTCTTCAAATGGAGGTTGAAGAGACTGTCGGCTGCGCAGCATGCATCGGCAGCAGGCAGCGGCAGCGACATCGGCGCTTAGCCACGCCCACGCCCACGCCTACGCTTCTTTATGCATTCGGTTTGCACAATTTGCGGAGAAATGAAACCAAATTTTCAGCTTGAGGACACAAAATGCCAGCAATGATGCATGTGAAATTAAAAGTCTCAGGCATGTTTTCTCAATTTGCTGGCTACGCTTTATACACACACCTACACATATACACACACACACACACCCTCTACAGTTGACCGAGTTTTACAGAGTCCAACAAAAAAGTGTGTCAAACTTTGAAGCTTGTGTAATTTCAAAGACAGCCCAAAAGTATACAATGAAAAAGTCGGCTATAAATGGAGTAAAAAATAAAAGGCTAGAAAAATAAACTCACCTTAAGCAGCGTGAGAATCTTTTGCGACAGATCGTAATCAAAATTGGAATATTTCGAGCCACTCATATCGTAAATGAAAACAAGTCCAGCACGTTGCGTCTCCGTATCCTGTAACGCGCAGTCTAGCTGATAAACAATACCCTGTAATGTTGTCGTATGCGAGGCACTCAACGGACTATGCCGATTGGCAGTGAAGAGCGCAATTGCCGCTCCGCTCGATGTGCGCGCCGGCTAAAAAGAAAATAAATAAACTATTATTAATAAATACAAAATACTAAAGGGGTCTGAAGTCGCGCGAGTCCGACTGTAAGAGACCCTGTAATTATTCTGTAATCAAAGAAATTCCAACGAAACGAAACTTGAGTTTTTCAGAAAATGTCAATATTGCTTGATTTGCTGATAAACATGATTTATACATAAACTTAATATCTTTATGCAATTCGATTTTCTTGTGCTGCATTTTCTGAAATATGTAGGTGATTATAAAGTCGAAAATATTTACATCGACTTAGTTGTTGATGCTAGGAATGGGTATTGATATTTATTTTATTTCGCTTTAGTTGAAATTATTCAATTTTGACTAAAAGCAATTAACAAAAAAAAACTCAAAACATGTTAAAAAAATGATTTTTAATAAGCTTTTTACCTAAATATCGATATTAGAATATCGGTTTAGGTTTCAGACTATATACAACCAATATATAATTTTTAGCGGCTAATTTTATAGTTGGTTCTCCAAACCTATTTTGTTGATTGTTACCAGTCGATGTCAGACTCACTTTTACGCACATTTCGCTTTTGAAAAACTTAACAGACTCTTTTTTACATTTTAAGTACAGGTGTTAAATAAATATTTGTTCGCGTATGTTTAAATAGTCTTTGTGAAGTGAAGTAACGTACCAGTATTGTGAATTTGTACATTTGGTGAATTCAAATTGAAAAAGACCGTTTAGTTGTCTACACTTTAATGCTTTTGCGAAATTCTAGAAATTCTTTCGTTTAATATTTAATATACATAGTTCGTTAATCAAAGAAATTCAAACGAAAACGAAACTCAAGTTCTTCAGAAATTGAATTGACAAAAATTTTGGCTGAAAATGTCATTAATGCATGATTTGCTGAGAAGTATGAATTCTTGATAAATTTAATATCTTTATGTATTTCGTTTACTTTGCTGCTTTGTAAGAAATATTTGTTTAAAAGACGGACATATTTATATCGACTCAGTTGTTGATACTAGGAATGGGTATCGATATTTATTTTAGTTCGCTTTTATGTTGACTAAAAGCAATCAACAAAAAGCCACACAAAATTTGTTAAAAAAAAAAAACAGAAAAGATGTTGAATAATCTTTTTTTTACTTCAATAGGATATATTTTTTTAAACGTAACTATTGAAATAAGAGAATATCCTTTCAGGTTTTACAATAAAAAGCTTATACATTAATTATTTTTATCGGCTTATTTAAAATTAAATTCTCCAAACCTATTGTATTTTTTTTTTTCGTCAAATTAAAAAAATTTTAAGAAATATCGTTATCAAGAATATATATATTTTCTGGGTGTAAAGATGTCTCTCTCTGACTGTTACGCACATTTCACTTTTGACAAACTCAATAGACTCTTTGTACATTTGAAGTACAGGTGTTAAGTAAATATTTGTATGTTTCAATAGTCTTTGTGAAATGAAGTTACGTACCAGTATTGTAAATTTGCCCGTTTGCAGCTCGGAGCGCAATGGCTCCACATCCGGATCAATGTTGTATAAGTATTCCCTCTGGCGAATTTGCTCATGTTGCTCATAGAGAGATACGGCCCGTGGTATATCAAACTTACGGGCGTACAGAAACTTGACGGCTGTCGTATGCGAGATGTGACGCCTAATGGGCAATGATGACGACGATGACAATGATGTTGCACCTACTGTTGTTGTTGCTTGTGTTTGTGTATCTGGGGCGACTGTTGTTGTTTTTGTTGTTAATCCACCAGTTGTTTGTTGTTGTTGTTGTTGTTGTTGTTGAATGTTATTGCTGTTATTGGTATTTATGGTGATGTGGAAGTTTGATGTGCTGGCGTTCGAGGAGTTGCTCGATGAGGAGGCGGCGGCTGCCGTTGTTGCTGTCGTTGTTGTTGTTGTTGCTGTGCTGCAGTTTGCGCCTAAATTGTTGCAGAGATCAATGAATTGTTTGACAGCCTGCAAATGAATAAGAATCCCAAATGTTGTCAAATATGCATCATTAAAAAAATACACAGTATGAGTAAAGGTGATATTTGTATCTTTTGAGTGATCACTCAACATATCGGCAAGTATTCTAAGATATTTCTTGCAAGGCTGTAAGCCGGTTTAAAACTCAACCTCGCAGAACCGCTTGGATTGAGGGTTACCGAACCATGAACCAAATCTTTAAAACTTAGATTTAAAAATTTACCCCACGATCAAACCAGAAACTAACAGTTTTCGTCAATAAAAGGATCATGAATTTCATTACTCTATTACCGCTGAACTATTTCCGGTTTCGAGTTAAAATCATAAACTAATAAGTCATATTTAAAAACTTTCAATTAATATTTAAATTTATTTGAGTTATATTGAGATTCATCTGGATGCTCTTATCAATCAATATACAGTTTGAAAACAAAGTCAAGTCATTAATTTAATTGAAGAGTTCTTCAAAGGCATTTTTTGTCATTACATAAAATGATCTTTAATACAGTTAACTATCTGATCTACGATTTATAGGCCAGTCCAATTGGTACATGGCATTTTAAATGATTTATGCATATATTGTCACATTATAATAATAAAGAGCAACGACTGTCTGCATGCTGATTGCACTCACTGTTAAATTACGCAATTAAAGGCTATTAATAACTGAAATAATAAAAATAATTGCCGTACGAGTGTTTAATACATTGATAGATTTCAATAGAAAAGCGATAAGCATATGGAGGCAAATGTAGCATTAACCTTGGAGCTATAAAACAAAGAAATCAGGTCAATAAAACAGTGTCAAACAATCCTAACTCTTAAATGTGTGAATGAAGCAACCATTTTTTTCACTCAGCCACAAAAGTCATAAAATCCTTAGCCCATTTACAGTGCAAATCGTCGGTAGACAAAAAGAAAAGTCCAACAAAATTACGGAGGAAAGCAGGCACGAAAACCAATAAAATGATTTTCATATTTACAGTCGCTATCGACATACACGCATATAAGTACAAATACAATGTAGACACATTGTGTATTGAGTTCCTCTTTATTATTTGGACAAGAAAGAATTCGAAGGCGGCTCTTCAAGGGGGAACTAAACTCATATTAAGTATACGCATTATCAGTTTTGTATGTACCTTTGCGTATTTTATACTTTGCAGCAAATTTAATAGCAGGGCATAATTAAGTTTAATTTACATATTTTCTAATTTCCAAAATGTTTATGCAACAATATCAAATTCACACAATTAACTGTGAACAGAATTGTCGCACTATTTAAATGTTAATTTTAAGCACACAATTAAATTCATTTTAGAAACACTTATAAAGTATTGCAGTTTGTTTACAAAAAAAAAAAATATATACACTGCCGATCAACTGAATAGGTTCATGATTGCCGTGGTAGGAATTGGGCTGTAATTCCTAAACCAGTGTTCCGATTTACATGAAATCTTTTTTCTATAACTCTCTGATCCTTTAATAATAAGATGCCAAAGTATGATTTTCATAAACTTAATATTTATTGCTTATTTATTTTTTGTCTGAAAGAGTAACAAAATTAGTGCATTATTTTTCGTTCAACTGAATAGGTTCAGCTGAATAAAGTTTCATGTTGTGATGAAATTTCGCGATAAATCGACAAAATTTGTTTGTAAACTTGTAATTTAATATATTTTATTTATGTTAAATGAAAAATAAGTCGTGAATATCAATTGTCCGAGTTCGAAAGAGGCCAAAACCAGGCCCATCACAAAAGTGGTCTTGGCCATATCCAAATCGTTAAAAAAATTGGTCGGAGCCAAAATGTTGTGAGTAACTTTTGAAGAAACAATGCCGAATATGACAAAAATATTAAAAACGGAGTAAAACACGCGACCCCTGCGGCGGACAGGTGACATATTGCTCGAACTGCGTCCGATTCCCACCTCTCAGATCCTAAAACTAAAAAAATGTTAGGTGTTAAAGCAAGTGTATCAACTTTAAAACGTGTGATTTTGTTGGCTAATCATCTAAACTAATTGAAACATATAAAAAAACCACATTTAAATCATCCACGTAAAGCTTCAGTTGTACATGAACACTGGTTTAGGAATTACAGCCCAATTCCTACCACGGCAATCATGAACCTATTCAGTTGATCGGCAGTGTATATATATATATATGAAAAGCATCAGCAAGAAAAAAGATACATTTCAAACAAAATTGGAATTCGAGTTTCTCAGAAATTGAATTTAATATTGACAAAAATGGTAGCCAAAAATGACTGATTTACCAAGAAACAAGATTTCCACATAAATAGAACAATTTCAAACCATTGATAGACATCTTCATGTAGATATATCTGTTCATTTCAGTTTCAGTTTCTGCTCGAATCGGATTCGCAGTAAAAGGCAAACTGATATCTTTACCAATTTCTTGATAAATGCTAATTTGGGAAACCGCACATCAAAATCTCAACACGTTCCGTTGAATGACTCGTCACTTATCAGCCATGGTAGCTGCCCCTCTCTCTCCAATAACTAGCAAACTAAGCGATAAGCTCTACAAGTACTTTTAGTGCTTCAGCACACGTACATCTTGACATTTCGCATAAAAATTGATATAAGTAACATAATTATATAAATTATGTTTTAAAATTCATATTTGTCTAATTAGCTTTTAAAATATATACAGCTGCGGTCAAAAAAATAGTAGTGCCTGCAATGAACTTACAAAAGCTCAAAATTTAAAAACTTTTAATTTATCCAAATTTTTTATTTAATTTTTTTAAGATACGTTATTATATTGTAAATCCATCTGAGAAATCAAAGATAGTGAACAGTTATTATTTTTCGACTTAGGAATTTTTTCTTGTAATAGTCTGAAAAATGGGCGGTCAAAATAATAGTAGTGAATGCATTAAAAAGTGGAAAAAAAGGATATTAAGCAGGAAAGGCACTTGATTTGATATTTATAATTGTTATTTGATAATTTTCTATAAATTGTATAAAAAATATTTTGCTTAGAGTTGTTACAATGGGGCGTGGCAAGCATTGCACTCCAGAAAAGCGTGCTCCTATAAAAAATTTATTTCAAAAAGGATAACGGTTAAGGAAGTGAAAAAATTTGATTAGATGATTGCCAACCATAATCAGAAACGCCATTAAGTAGTCGCCAAAATAGGATAAATGTGGAAGACCTCGATCCATGTCCAAAAGACAAGTGACAAAAGTAGTGAGGTTTTTGAAACGCGACCCATTTGCTCCTGCAGCACTTAAAAAAAAGGACTTTGGTATGGACCAAAGGGTGTAAAACATTCTTAGATGTTTGCGAAATAATAATCTGGCAGAAAGAAGCCCGTGAAAAATTCCGTTATTGAAAAAATACCTGCCCAAAAGCGATTTTGATTTGCTAAGGATCATCTGAATTGACCCTAGAGAAATAAAGAAACCTCTAGTGGTCGGATGTGTCCAAAATTATTTTTATTACTGGTCGAGGATTTCGACAACATGTAAGGTATCCGTTAAAGTCCGAATATCAGCCCAGATTCACCTGCAGGACTTTCAAACATTGTAGTATGAGAATAATAACCTGGGCGCATTTTCACATTATTGGGTCCAACCCATATAATGGATCATAACCATAATGGAAAGGCACGAACAAGTGAAAATTCTGCAGGACACTATGCTACCGTATTTTTCAGATGATATGCCGATAATTTGGAGGTTCCAACAGGACATAGCCCCAAGGCATATCAGCAAATCTTCGAAAGAATGGTTCGCATAGAAAAAAGTTAATGTAGTGGAGTGGTCACCACGGTCCCCCGATCTGAATCCCATTGAAAATTTGTGGTCCGATATGAAGAAGGATATTGCCAAGCATCAACCAACAAATAATATTCATCTTTGGAAGATCGCTAGGAGCGCCTGGAGCTCAATACAAACAGAACGATGTAAAAGCCATGATCCGTCGTTGTAAGGCGGTAATTCAAGATAAACGCTTCACAACAAATTACTAAATTTGTTAATTATTAAGTGCATTTCACATATCTAACCTTTTAAATAAAAAAAAGGGGGTTTGGATCGTTTTCATCATTAAAATTTTTGAATATGTTCATCACTACTATTATTTTGACCGCCCATTTTTCAGGCTATTGCAAGAAAAAAATTCCTAAGTCGAAAAATAATAACTGTTCACTATCTCTGATTTCTCAGATAGATTAACAATATATTAACGTATCTTAAAAAAATTATATAAAAAATTTGGATAAATGAAAAGTCATTAAATTTTAAGTTTTTGTAAATTCATTGCACGCACTACTATTTTTTTGACCGCAACTGTATGTATATTCTATCCCACAAAAGTTACAGGTTTCTGAGAATCGCTTGAAGCAAAATTGTGAATGAATATACCACCGAATAATGAGCTTAGCGTCGGAGTGTGAATATAATATGAATCCAATTAGCGTTTGGCTTTTGCTTTCGTTTAATGGCAAAAATTTCTTTGAATTCAATTGGGCCAAAGTGCAGGAGGAGAGAGCGATACAAAAATGAGTAAGAGAGAGAGAGCGAATTGCATATACGCTTGTTTTTATCTGTCACTATTGCGCTCTTTTTCTCTCTCTCTCTCTTCGCAATCATCACTTCCTATTCGTATTCTTGATTTCAATTTTGTTGTATTCATTCAATCGTTTTATACTTGTTAAGTACTTGGCATGCGGGTAACGAATTCGATTTGTTTCTTGAAAGAATTACATATGGATATTCCTAATGATAATAATCTGGGAATAATACCGGAACCTGTGAGTTAGGTTTATCTTGATAAAATGCTTATGTGCATATGTATCTGTTACTATATTTTTGTTTTAAGATATATTAAAGTTTTTGAAAATTGATTTCGAAACTGAAGGAACAAAACCGAAAGTACGGGAATCGATTCGATAGTAATAATAACAGATGAGGCGTTGTCTGAGGGGTGCAAGTTAACCCCATCCAACCCACCTGTTCCCGGCTGCGTCGGCGCTGATATAGATGCACCATTTTCGTTGACTTTTCGCAGCACGCACAAAAACACAAAAAAAAAACAAAACACACACGGAATATGTATTAATAAAAGCACTATATATTTTAAATATTTTTATATATTCTATATGTTTCTCGATATAGTGTGGTGACACTGAAATTCGCGACACGACGCTTTCAATGTTTCTTTCATTACTGAAACAGAAAAAAACACAGCGCGATCTACCAGCGAATTAAACAACGAAGCGCAGCAACAACAACAACAGCAGAAGCAAAAAACCACAAAAGCAACAACAAGAACACACAAAGACAGATAGCAAACTCTGTCGATGTTGACGTTGCGTCGCTGCCCTGATGACTAGCTTCTGCTTCTGCCTCTGCCGAGCCGAGTCATGTTAACGAACTTTATTGAACTGCATTTGCATTGGGGCAGCCCCCGACAGCGTCAAACGACGCTGACACGAACTACTCAACGAACGAACAAACGAACGAACGAACGAAAGAACGAATTGAACGAGAGAACGAACACGGTCAGACAAACGGGCGCACGGACAGACGCATGGATCGATGGATGGACAGGAACAATTCTAAGAAACAGCAAAGCCAACAACGCATGCGCTGCTTGAAAGCTGCTCGTCGCGTCGTCGTCGTCGTCGTCGTCGTTGTTGGTGTTGTTGGCGTCGCCAGCGTCAGCGTCACTGTCTCTGTCTCTACTAACATGCCGACAATTTGAGTCATCGATTCGGCTTGCCCATATGTCACCGTCGCTGCTGCTGCCGCTGTCGCAGTCGGCGCACGGGAGTTTTATAGCGTTTGTGCCATCATCGCATACAATTACAACTGCATTTATGCACTGAGCAAAAATTCTTTAATGGGTCGAGTTTGAGTGATAAAAATTAAGTTGTAACTATGATACTGATCGATAATACTTAAATCTATTTCCTTTGAGCGAGACAATCGGGTGCAGCATTTTTTTATTAAATTAAATTGTTGATAAAATTTTATTTTTAAATTTCTTACTGATAACCTGGTATTTTGGTAATACCAAAATTGTGTATTATAAATACTTAAAACTCTCTAGTATACAATAAAATCACAACTTCAGGATGCATAAGGCAATAGCAATCTGTAAGATCTTTTTGTATCTTAAGATAGTTTAAGCCGATCTTTTATAGTAGAGCTATTAGATATAAATACTTAAAACTCTCTAGTATACAATAAAATCACAACTTCAGGATGCATAAGGCAATAGCAATCTGTAAGATCTTTTTGTATCTTAAGATAGTTTAAGCCGATCTTTTATAGTAGAGCTATTAGATATCGAGACAGATTTATAACCTGTTTCAAGTTTTAACAATTTTACTTAAAAAATTAGATACTTTTTTGACTCAATCACAAGTTCCACAATAGAGATAACTTTTCATTCTCATTTTCTGACGGAATACGTGCAATTGTTTTGTGTGGAAGTTTTATTAAGAACAGCATGCACCGGACCTGATGTCGGAACAGAATGAACAAAGAGAAGCAAATGTACCAATTATCTAATGAAACATCTTTCCGCGTTCTACGACTATATTAGACATCACTTAAAATAAAATATCAAACCTCTGTCAATTCTTTTACGTAACATTAAAGGGGAACAAAACAATGATACAAAAGCGAGAAGCTGATTCAGTATAATATGCTTGTTATAGTCGCTACGATCTTTCGCTGAGTGTACAGAGATGGTGATAATTTCAACAGGCCACGTTGGAAGAGTGCGTCACCTTTCTGTTTTGTGGTCTGATCACCCATTGTTTCCACGAAACATCATTATCAATACAGTCTTAACTGACCAGCATCACTCATGAAATACTAGAAAGCCCCCCTCGCCCGAAATTGGAGATAAAATAATGTTTTGTATCTAAGGTCAGAGGCATTTCTCGTTTCATCTGGAAAGATTCTCCAGCTGGTTAAGATCATTTGGAAAATAAATTTCATGTAAATTACATGACGTCACTGGAATGTCTCATCCACGTGTGTGTGTGTGTGTGAGTCTGTGCTCAGACCAGGTCAGCTTTAATGGAAGACTGTATCTAATTTTAGACATCTGTTTGGGGGTGTGTTGGCGGCTTTCACTTTTTAACGCCTTCGGCCAATAGGCTTATCAGCGAGCAGCTTGTGACTAAGACAAACTTTGGCTAAAATCATTGTAGCTTACTATACCCTTTCGTTACTGACAAGGGTATATTCACACACAGCACTAGTAAAAAATCAATGAAGATATCTTTACAACAATAAACTTCTATGAGTAAGGGATTATAGGGTATCTCCAAGTGGAATACTTTACTTTGAAATTAAACGTTTTTAAAAGTTAATTGAATCTCTTAATTAAGGTAATTAACAAGATTTAAGTTGATTTTTGTGTGATGTGTGTATACAGGGTATCTTCTAACCTAGCAATAGCTTATTCTGTAGCTTATAAACACTAGAAAACGCTTTTTTAGTTGAATTTAAAACGCTAAAAAATGGATTCATCAAGGATGCCACAGAAATCGCTTTCGCTTGAATTTCACTTAAATTTCATACAAATATATTTTGATTTTTAAAATGAAATGATTATTAAATTTCACACAGAGAGTATCTGCAAGTCTACTATGCTTGAGTGGACAAAAGTGTGCTTGTTCCGCTTTTTTTTTTTTTTTTTTGCTGTTTTCTTGGGTAAATAAAGGAAATGAAAAGTCGCCGCCGCAAAACAAAAACAGTGCCCCTCCCTATACACTACCCTAAACTGCCTCCTCATCAAGTATCTCAGTCTTAACGTGTCTACAACTCTTGTTAAGTACACATGTTGCAATATTAACATGTAGGCGAAGTTGTTAAACAATATTTATATGTATATGCAAACAAATTTGTAAGAATTGTTGTTTTACAAAGATTGTACCGTCAATTAACAGTACATGTGTGTGTGTGTGTGTGTGTGAAGTAAAGAGCATTTCCGGTTCCGACACGTTCAACGCGGAACGTGCGATGCCTTAAATTATTGGCCATTAGCTCTGAAGCGAGTTAATAGAGCAACAAGTGAAACGTTTCTGCGGCAACCGCCTTTAAAGCGCTCATAACTGTGCATGCAAAGTAACAGCAAAAGCAGCAGAAAAAACGAACAAGAAGAAGACGAAGAAGAAACATTCTAAAACTGTAAACGGCTTTAAAGCATGCACGAATAAATAATAATAAAAAAGAAAGAGTTAAGAGACTTGCCACAGATTAAAGTTGAACGTTCGCTGAACATAGAGAAGAAGGCTCTTCTATGACAGTTTGTAGTCTATAATGTTCAGTGATTGAGGCGTCTCCAACCCTGGGCGTAGAGGAGAGGGAGAGAGGGAAGGAGGGAGATAGGTAATCGTTTCAGGCCATGCAAAAACATTGCTACAATCGTTTTCACGTTGTTGGCTAATCATCGATCAACAACAATAACAACAACAACAATATATGATCATACGTTATTGTCAGTTTTGAATAGTGACTAATCAGTGAATATGATCAGAGTATGAACTTAACGCTAAATGTGATCGCTAACAAACGGCCCATGAGTGAATTTGATCATGACTTATTGCAACGGTTTACGAAATGATCATTCGATTGCATCAGCATCAGGGTCAGCTACTGTTCATGTTGAAACACTTGTTACGATCACCGTATGCTGAGACCTTAATTAATACTTCAAAATGGGATTAGAATTCAATCTTAACTAAATGTGATCACCTCAAATTCGTGCCGAATCGTGGGTGAACTCATTTGCCCATAAATTATATTTAATTCGCTTATTATATGAAGTTATAATCCGAACTACGCTGAAAAAATCATCTCATCTAGTAATAGAATCTCATATAATCTAATTTAGCGATCGCTTAGAACCAAGGAGCACTCATGTAACAATCAGACTCTCAACATATTTTTTTTAGCGGTCATTCTCTACTTAGGCCATATCGTGGGTGATCTCCTATGCCCAATAATTGTATTTAATTGGGTATGAGGTATACTTTAAGAAATCAGTTATGTTAGTATCATCTTGTGATCAGGTTCTTATCTTCTATATTTATCAGGCAGTAATCCCACAACTGGCTTATTCGTTATTTGTTATTGTATTTAAACAAATCTTAAATATCATATTTTTTCTTCAAGTGATCAGTTGATAAACCCTTCTTATATTTTTTTCAAATGATCGTGTAGCGTTTATCAGGAAAATTTCTAGTGATCATATTTTTATTAAATCTCATAGTGATCATTCTTTAGTATTTTGAATCATTAATAAATTCATCTTTTAAGACATACTCTCCAGTCAAAAATATCATTTCTATTAAAAATACCAGCTATGCCAGAAATTAAAAATCTTTAAACGCTTACTGAAAAGTCGAGCAGCGTTCATTTGCAATCATGTCATACAATATCACTCTGTCCAATTATAATAAGAATTATTTTTAAACTCTTCCAGCGGAATTCCTTTGATTTTTGACAGAGTCCTGGCTGCACTCCTTCGCACTTTTATGCAATCAGCAGCAATGATCTTTAATTTTTCCAGAATTGTTCAGACTCATTTCATAGCCACATACAGTGGCATTAACAGGGGCATGCGGCATGTGGCATGCAGGATATTGCTGGCAGATTGCCGCATTTGACACCAACACCGACACATCCGTTGTTTTTCTCTGGCACAAGAACTGACGGCCATTTGCCAGGGTTTCCACAGTTTACACAGACTGCGGCATCAACGAACAGCAACCGGAAATGGACGCCGGTTGCATTGTGCGTGCCCAAAGGGGTGGCTGCTGTATGAATGAGGGGGCAAAACTTTCGCATAGCTTTCAAAAATGCTCTTGAAAGCACATTTAATGTGCTTCCGCTTTGTGCGCAGTCGCGTGGAGATTAATAACTAACTAGTGGAGCGGTTGTTAAAGTGGAGCGAGAGTATGGGGAACTATAAACTGGAACTGGAACTGAAACTGGGCGGAGGCAAACGCTGAAGCCGAGGCTGCGGTTGAAATGTTTATCTGTCCGCTTGTCTCGGTCTTCAGTTCCATCGCTCATTTGCATATGAAAAACAATTTTACAAGAAAATTGAATTTGCGTGCCAAATGATGTCGGCTCGCCAACTCAGATAGAGATACAGATGTATCTACGACTATGTATGTTATATTTAGATACATTTGTATAACATGGTTGAGTCAGTAAACGGAACTGCACATCCAAAAACGAAACCAGACTGTTGTTAAGATAAACGAATCAATTAGAAATCAGATTGCTTCAACAGCTTTAAATAAAAATGCTAGAAAAGGTGCGCATTTAATTACAGCAAATACTTAATACCCTTTCTATTTTCTGCTATTTGTATACAAGTTCTAAACAAAGATTAATCAAAATGTCAGCAATCACATTTATTTATAAACACTTTCTTTGTATCAAAGAGCTCTATTGTCTTAAGCTACAACAAAATTTGTATCTAAGCTTTTATGCAACAAGAATTGTGTGCATATTTAAATAAATTAAATTGCCAACCACAAATCGTAGCTTTCTCGAGCTTTGAACTTTCTGCTTTTGTAGTTAGCACACACACATGCACAGCCACACATACTGAATTCTAAAGAAGAGAAGAGAGTCAACGTCAGGTTTGCATCTGACAGCTGAGCTGAACTTAAGTGAGCATAGGCAATGAAAGGTAGAAAAGGCAAGGGCAACAAAAACTAATGAAGCGCGTCTATAAATAGCGCAACAAAAACAAAACACACCAAGAAAAAGAAGCAGAAAGGAGAAGGAAACAAAAAAACAAGCTTGGCTTCTGCAACTGCAAGTGATGAGAGCAAGATTGAGCAAAGCAGAAGACAAGCCGCAGTCAAAGTCAAAGAGACTCGCTGAAGTTGAAGGATAGTGTAGAGGGAGGGACAAAGGAGAATGGAGTATCGTCTGGACAAAAACCGCAGTGCGAAATGTGTACAAGTAAATGTAGACAAAGTTGGGGAAAAGTGTGTGTAAAAAAAATAAACAAATGTCTGTAAGTACCCAGCTTAGAAATGGGGGGTGAGTGTGTATTAGTGAGAGCGAAAAAGAGAGAGAGAGAGCACCTTGGCTATACACAGGAACAGGCGTCGATGACAGCTACTTGCTTTGACATTGTCATATTCGTAGTCTCCTCCTTGTTTATCCTTTTTCTGCTGAGGCTGCTGCATTTTGCCGTCCACAATCTCATTTATCACCACACACTTTTCACATAAGCAAAACAAACAGGAAAAAAAAAGAAAGCACTATGAGCACGCCATAAACATAAACAAATTATTGATCAACCGTAAGAGCTCAATAAATTCTGTTTTATATGCAGATATTTGTGGTTTTCAGTTTCCCAGCATAAACAAAAATGACACAGAGAAGCGAGCGAGCGCGCGCGCGATCAGCAACACCAAAGAGACAAGAGATGAACAACGCGACGCGGCTGCGACGACGACGACGACTGATGGAGCCAAAAGCAGGCAGCAACACAGTTGTCCGCCAGCAAACAACAAACAATAAAACGGACAGGCGGCGGCTGCTGCTGCCAGGCAGAGCCAACAGCGCAAACACAACGCAAACAGAGCGCTCAGCGCAGCAGCAGTAGCTACAGCAACAGCAACAACTAAAGCAGCGCAGCGAAAGAGTATGCGCCGACGCGACGCAGCAGCCCGCCCCATTACACGCTTTTGTTACAGCTGCTGTTGCTGCTGCTGCTGCCGCTGCCACTGACACAGTTCAATGTCAGTCAAAGTGAGAGAGGGAGAGAATGAAAGAGAGTAAAATTAAAGCAAAGCTCAACAAATGTTAGGCTAAGGATGAATTATGTATGTTAAATTAACAGTGTGCTGTTATTCATCAAAATTCTAACGCATTTCGTTATGCATTCATTCGCATTGACTGCGTGCCTGTCTGTCTGTCGGTTAAAGTGCCAAAAGAAACTATACGAACATAAAAAAAAAACTAAAAACACAACAAAAACAAAAGTAATACGCGAAATAAAGTGCGCATTTGGCAAGTCAAAAGTCAAGCACACGCCTGGCTGAGCAGCTTTTGTGCTTAATTTAATTTATGTAGGTACGTTTGTATTTACTTTAGCTTTGCTCTCTCTCTCACCTCGTCAGACGCTTTATTTTATGACTTCTTATGAAAGTGTTAAGAAATTTCGCCGTCGTTTTGAGTGTCGCCATCAAAGCGGAGAAAAATTTCACCCGCCGCTTGCAGCTGCTGCTGCTGCTGCTGTTGAAGCTGATCTGTTGTTGTAGTTGTTGTTGTTGTTGTTAATATTGTCTGGCCTCGTGCTGTGCTTTTGATTTGTTTTCTACCATTTGCGCATGATTATTGTTATTATTATTACGCTTTCTTATGGCCGCATCGATTATTTAAACAAAACTCTAGCTTAAAGCTCACATGGGGCGTGACACTGACACTAGAAAAAAGTTTTGCTATCACGCGTTGTTGTGCCGGGTTAAAAACTTTCTTTTCAATAAAAAAAATATATATATTATTAATATGCCCAAGTATGTGTAGATACGAGTATAAATCCGCATCAAAAAGAAATCACATCATTTGTATAGACATCTTTTATAAATAAAAGTTTTGTCGCTCAGCCCTGAAACTAAAACCGAAACAAGTTTGAAGTTTGATCTTCACAGCACAACACAACACAACACAAATTGGACAACACATGCGATCCATTCATCAGATGCAGCAACCCACTTAGAAAGTGATCCGAATGGGATTATTGGAGTTCCACTTTGACTTTGTCCGCTCCGCTCCGGTTACGCAAGTGAAGAGGCCACAACAGTTGCGAATTGTCGCCACATGATGATGATGCGATATTTTTGTGAGCAAGCTCAATCTAAGATGAACGTGACCTGCAAACTCCGCTCCAGCTCCTGCTTGCTGCTCTAGATCAAGCGGCAAATGTTATGCAAGTGCCTGATTTCAGCCTTGCTTATTGAAAGAGCTTTCGATTATTGTGCACGTATTGATTTAATTCGGTAACTTTGAAACTATAATATTATTATGTATTTTATACAAATGTGTGTCTTTAGAATGCAATTATAAAAGTTGCGTCAAGTTTGAGAAGGATTAAGGAGGAATCTAAAGTTGTCGGTGAGATATCCTGTAATCAGGTCTAAAATATTGATACAGGTGTGTTCCCTTCTGTCTTGTGATAAATAGAATATCAGTAGCTTTTAACTTTAATTTTAATATATTACTGAATAAGTGATTTTAAATTTACATGCATATAGGAATTGAATCATATGTATAATAGTCAAAGCTTCTAAGAATATTCTACCTATTGGTAAAAATAAACTAGAAATTCCTTTCTAAAGCATATATAGTAGGCCCAAATATCATAAGAAGAATGCATCCAAATACTTAATCAGAGTATTTGAGCATTTATAGTTAAAATACCCAAATTAATTTTGGCATTTTTTTTTAGCATTGAAAATCTTATTTTGCAACTTAAATAAATTGGCTAAGAAATGCCATTAAAGTTCATTACCTTCTTATCATTAATTAATTTTTAAAATAAACAAAATAACCTTTTATCTGCACATTTTGTCTATGGCTGTGTGTGAAACTGAAGATAATAAATTAATTCAGGATACTGTAGGTCATTTTTGTCTATTTATATTTGATTTTCGATTTGAATTTATAGACAACAAAGATAAAAGTAGCTACTGTACGAAGATTTTATTGGTATATAAACCATTGAAATTTATTGAAAATGTAAGCCTATTTTTACAATTATAATAGTGATTTAATTAATTTGATGAAATGTCAAATATTTGATTAATCTCGAGACTTTAGCATGTCTTGCCTGACACACTTCTCATAGTTACAGGGTATTCGATTCTTACAATCTTTTTTAAACAACTCAAAATCCAAAGTTGTCACATATCTTTCGTTAGTTATACTCTTTTGCTTCAAACATTATTCTTATTGTAAATCGTCAGAAGTTTTTAATTAACTTAAGTCAACAAAAAGCTCTGGCAGTAGCATTATGTGTAACGGTTATTTCAAAGCTTTGGGCAAATTGCCAACAAACCGAGCCGAAGCACAGCAAAGCAAACTAAAGCAGAGCGCAACAATAATACAAACAACAACAACAACAATAGCAACAACAACAATTCTAGTAGCAGCAACAACAGTAGCAAAGGCAAATGTTGCTTTTTAATTATCAGAAATGGTAAAAAATAGACCCACTCTATGGTGGAGCAATGTAGGGCAAAAAGACGCAAATAAAAGCTTTTTTCTATATATGCGAAGTTAGACAGCCCGAAAATGAAAATAAAAAAAGACTACATATAAAACTCATTTCTTTTCACAATGTAAATCGGTCAAACCAATCAAAAAGGCAGAGTAAAAACCTCAACGACAACAACAACAATGACAATGCCAACAGCAACAACAATAAGTTTGGTCCGACCGACGATATTATCAACGCTCTATTAGAGTTCTTTCAACTCGGTTTTAACAACATTTTTTTGCAATCATTTTTTGAAAGAGAGCTCCGCGGGGCATTGGAAAGCGTTGGAAGATTGAAGATGAGCCAGAGACAGACAGCTAACAAGGGAAAGAGATAGAGAGAGAGAGAGAGAGAGAGAGAGGCAGAGATGTGGACACGTTTGACGCCCAGTGAGTGACCCCAAAGCAATGGCCAAACAAAATGCAATTGAATATTATTGCAACAAAGACTTGAGCACGCCACAATGGATAAGAGCTCAGCTGAGATAAGATGACAACAACAGCAGCAGCAGCAGCAGCAGCAAAAATAGCGGCAGTAGCAGCGGAAATAAAACGTCAGACAATGCCGTTGCTGCTGCCAGAAACATGCATAGCTTAACAACAACAACAGCAACAACAACAAGCCCAAAAAGAACGCAAATGAGCTGAGCGAGAGAACAACAGAAACAAGTATTGTCGCCGACTATAAAATACCTCTTCCTAATAAAATATTATTTGTTATTTAAAATTTAAAGTTTATGTCGTACCTCAAATAGACCACTACTCAATTTAAAAGAATAATAAAAAATTTCATTTAAAACTTTTTTACTAAATTTAAAGTAAAAACCCTACTACTTAAAATTTGCTTTTGGCGTTTACATCACTTTAACGGTTATTGTTTAGTGCTCTTTTTCTCTATTTAAAAAATGTTGCATACATTTAGGCACTCGCTTTTTTTTAACACTTAAAACAGTCATAACTAGACCAATATTTTCCCAATCTTGATGTGATTAAGTGGATTGATTGACAATAATAAAAGAAAATGTTTACTCGAACAAAATGAGTCTTTATGATTTATTAGTTTTAGTTAGTTTTTAGAACAATCTTGATTTTGGTGTTCATATGCCAAATTTGGTTGCTCTAGCACTTTAACTTTTTATAAATGGATGCGACTCGCCTCGACTTTTAATCACACCACGTTTTCTTCTGCTTGTTACATAGACTGCAACAAACACGATATACCCATATGCTCTACGAGTAACGGGTATAAAAAGCAGCGATAAAGCGCCTCAAACAGAAGAAGAAAGCGTTGCGGAAGCAACAGCAAAAGATGGAAAAGAAGAAGCAGCGTCTGCCTACGAGGGTCTCGAAGTCTGAGAGCCTCGAGCCACTCGGCCGGTCGGTCACATGTGAGGTTCAACAACCTGCGATTGGAATAAATACGCAAAACAGCAACGGCAACAACAACAAGAACAAGAATATTAAACAAACATTGCGATAGACAAATGCGCTATACCAATTATGCATAAGTGAAAACCAAAAATAAAACTAACCAGCAAGTTGAGCCAATAGTTTCTATAAACTTAATAGAAGGCTCTTACTTTTCGGAATCGGAATAAAGATGGTTATATATCCACTGGAAACAATCCTCTTCTTGTATTCGTTTCAATGCTTACTTTCGTTTTCTGCTTTTTTATTTAAATTCTAAAATTACAAAGCTCGTAAGCCTGGAACTAGTGAAAGTAAGCAACGCACAAACTGGAACAAACAAGTAGCATTAAATTGTACTTAAAAAGGATTTTTAAAATGCATAAACTCACAGGCGAAATAGTAAAAGAATATTTCTCGACCAATTCCCAATGGGAGGAAGTACAACGCAATAGCAACAAATGAACCAAATATAATGAAATTCTTTATATAAAGTAAAGATATATACATTCTATAAATACACAGGTCTATAGTAAGCATGCATTGTGTGAGGTTCAGCAATAGAAGAAGAGAAGAAACATTTTATATTAAAAGGGTTCATTTCTGTGCCATTTTTTGTGTGCTCCATTTGGCGATGCCCTGCACCTAAGGGCAAGTCCTTCGACTATGTCATGTGATAGGGTTGCAATATTAAGATTCATTCTGTTAGATTTTCAAATCTATCAATCATGCTTTAACAACAATTTTATATATTGATTCTATATAGTATTAGATCAAATTTGTTCAACTACTTCACCACAGCAAATTTCGATTTTTTGCTATCATTATTGTTTCATTATTTTTTCGAAAATTCTGTATAATATTTTCACTGACTCAACTGTTCTCTGCGAATGTAATAAAGCTGTCCAATGGTGTTTATGTTAAGCGAAGAAATTTTAGTTATAATAAAAAATGCTTACATACTATTGTTGCACTACAGTTTTTTTTTTAATATAAATTAAATTAAGTGTGCCACATTTTGGAATTTTTGCAAAGTAAATATTTTTACTTATATTTTTTTTAATGCCTAAAAAAAATGAAGAGGTTTTTTAAAAATAGAATCAAAAGTGTAAATATTTAAATAAACTGTATATTTTGGATAACTAACCCATTTTTCATGTCAGACAAGTGGATGGAGTTAATCACAACATCGACAAAATCTACAATTCATTTTTGAAATTAAAAATCGATAGCTAAACAACTATTGGCTTAAATTGAAAAAAGATCAAAATTATATAAATATTGAGCAAAGCTTAACAAATAGCAAAGATTTAAAAAATAAAATAAAATTGGGTCCCATAGAAAAATTAATAAGGTGGTATTTTTGTCAATATATAAAGTCTGTTCAGATTGTAACATGACAATCTGATTGTTACCTAGTGTCTATTTAATTATTATGCACACTATGGGATTGTAGAGCATGCACAATTCGATGATGACTGCAACGTTTGCATTTCGCCTATTTTCGCTTGTTTATTTTTGAATACTTTGACTAGGTAGAGCACTAGAGGTAGGGGGTTGGGTTGGGGGGTAGAGGGCTAGAGATAGTGACTAAGCACTAAGGCCCTGGGCGATTGGCGCTGAGCGTAGAGTGCTGAGCACAGCGTCTAAGCCCCCAGACGGACCCGGAACATGGCTTCGTTTTGGTTTCGGTTTGGGTTTTGGGGCTACACTATGATGAGACGAGTCGGTAGGGGCGGCTGCGAGGGGAGGGGTGAGGGGCTTAGGGGCTGCTGTTCCATTTTGTTGGCTTGTGTATGCATTGTTGTTGTGTGTTTGTTGGTGATAGCGACGGCCACAGCGTGCTGACCTATTTTCAACTACAAACACACACATGTATGCATATACATATATATATATATATTTATATATATATGTTTGCCTTTAAATTTGTATGTGTTTTTGAGTGTTTGTGTGTATAGTTGCTGCACATCGCATTTTCTTGTTGTATTATTTTTTTTTTATAATATACGTATATTTATTTTACGCTTTTGATGAAAGTTATTGTTGTTATCTGCAAACCGACTGATGGCTTAATCAACGCAAATGAGGAAGCCAGTCAGTCAGTCGAAAGCAAAGCAAATTGAAAAGCGGCCAGAGCAACAGGCTGCAGAAAATTAACAACAAAAAAGCACATGCAACCCCTAACAACAACATTGTTGCAAGCCCCTACCAAACGCCCCCATTTCCCATCTACCCCCCCACGCTGTGGCACAAAAAGGTTATTGTACTTTTTGTGGCAGCCCCATTGTGAACAGCGTTGGGTTCAGAGTCTGTGCACAAGGATGAACAGCGAGCGAACCAATGCTGTCTGCCTCATTTTATGAGCAATTTGATGTATGCATCGAGCTAACAAATTCAACAAACAAACAAATGCAACACAGAGCAATACGAGACATGTATGATTTCAGTTCAAGTGAAATCAATTATGTATACAATATAAGCACATGCACATATGTATGCACATGCACATATGTACATAAATGCATCACATACAAATTGAGCAACATGTAAGTGACATAGCTACGATACATGAGACAAAATATTTGACTGAATAATGGAAAGACTCAAATTGTTAAAAACAATTGCATGACACACACTCAATTGAATCTGTCTATTTTAATTTTTAAGAAAATGTTACGTTATTAGATGTACATTTGTGTATAAAAAAAAACAACTAGAAAATAAGGTCAATTAGCAATTTCCCCAAAAAAAGCTAGTACTCATTAACGTTGGGTTAAATACCTTGAAGAGAGGTATAGATTTTCATTAAAGCATTAAGCTTCGGACCGTTTTTTGGGACAGATACATAATATAGCAGTCGGACTTTTAACAAATTTGTTCATAATGTATTTCTGGTTGAAATATCTACAGAAACAAAAATTTATTTCACTTCTAAAGGTTGATAATCAATTTATCGTGCTCGAGTAAAATTTAATATTTTCAACTTGAATTAAATACACGATGTTCACAAAATATTTCAAGTGAAACCAACATAATCTTGCGTATAGTTCATGAAATGCATGGCATAAACATGGCTCAATTGCTTAACAGGACATAGGATGGATGGAATAAACGAGTTCTTGATTAATACATTCATATTTTCGTGAAATGTCTTCGAATGCAGCTCATGAATTTCATGGCATAAACATAGCTTTACCACTCAGCAGGTCACAGGTTATTGGGTAAGTGAATTCTCATTAAAATGACATATGAAGCGGCTCATTATCATGTTGTTCCGTTCTGTTTACTTTCAAATGCCCAAATACAGTGAAGCATTCCTATGTGTAACCATTGACTCATTCGAGCCATGAGTAATTGTACATGTACACATTTATAATGATTGTTTAAGCCAAACTAAAAGTTGTGAATCAGTTTTTAGTATGAAAACACAATTATCTATGTATGTAAAGGGTGTTTTTTTTAGAGGTTGGTTTTTTAAACTGGCTACACTTTTTTCTGAGTTGGACTTGTTGACAGCTGTCACTTGATTTAGGCTCAGTATGGTTTGCCATTTTATAATGAAAAGTCTCACTTCTGAACAACGTTTGCAAATATTAAATTTTATCATCAAAGTTAATGCTCGGTTAAGAAATTGCATTTGCACTTTTTCCATTTTATGATCAGTTTAGTCGACCTTCTGAGGCGGTTATTTGGAATGATTACAAACTTTTTTTTGCCCCAAATGGAAGAGCTAGACCTGGTGTACATATGATTTCAGCAAGACGGTTCCACGTGCCACACAGCACGGGAAACAATGGCCCAAAGGAGACGCGATTTCGGTGGAAATTCCATTTTGCCCTTGGGTCTGGTCAACTTTCCGCCTAGATCGTGTGATTTAACGCCTTTAGCCCAATTTTTGTGGGATTATGTGAAGTGGCTTGTCTACGCAGATAAGCCCGAGACGTCTGACGCCTTGGAAGAGAATGTTCGGCGCGTTATTGCTGACGTACGGCCCCAATTGATGCAAAAAATGGTCGAAAATGGGGCCTCTCGGCTGGAATTTATTAGAGCCAGCCAGGCGGCCACTTGCCCGAATTCATATTTAAACACTAATGGCATAAAATTATCCTTCCTATAAAGCCAAATTAATGGACGTTATAACGATTTTCTTGTGTTTTTTTTCAATTTGAAGTTCTATACCTCTAAAAAAAACACCCTTTATATGCAATCATCATTGTGTTTTACATTTGGAACTACTTTAAGGGAACATTTAGTGATGTAAAAAACATTGATGCATCGAGCATCGATGTTTTTATAGCGATGTTTCTCGATTTTTTGCGATGTTTTTGTAGATGTCGATTTATTGATGTTACATGGCGATGCATCGATGTTTTGCAAAACATCGGTTGCCGCACTTTCAATACGCTCTTTTCGCCGCTCTAGCAGTGAGTTTATAGTAATTTGAGTAGTGTTTAAAATGCCTTAGTGAATAAATTTATTAAAATTGGTCAGAGACACTATAGCTACAAGAAGGCTCACATATGTCTTTTCAAAGTTCCCATCAAAAAGTCTTCTTGTTTTTTACATCACTAGTTCTAGTTATATTAAATGTTTTTTACATCACTAACTAGAACGATTCCTGCCTCATTAAGGCATTTCTTGCATGAATTTGATGTTAAATTTACTTAACAAAACGATTATGAGATTAATTAATTAATTAATAAAAATCGATTTCGATTTAGTTTCGTTTAGTTAAAAAAAACAAAAATTAAATATAGGATTTATAGGATTATGTTTTATCCCCGATCATTTTACATAAAGACTTTTATTTAGAATTTAAGCCATCGAGAATCAAGAAACTCTAATTTAAAGTCAACAAGATATTCGTTGAAAAGAATTAAAAGAACGTTTATCAGGGAATTTGTTCATTCCATAGAAGTGTGTGTGTGTGTGTGTGTGTGTGGTACCAAGTGTATGTGTGTGCAAGTATCTGTGTTCTTATGCATTGATTGGTATGAGTTTATAAACAAATTTGCGAGCGAATGAATGAAATTGAAAAGAGTTCTAAACAAATTTTCAATAAGTGGAAAAAAGTGTGGCAAATTGCAAGTTTTTACTTGGAAATTGAAAAGTTTAAGCTTCAGAGCACAGAAATGAAATTCAAATGAAATTAAATCAATTTAAACGCACTTCAAATGAACGGCACCTTGAGCAAATAAGTAAATAATAAATAAATAAATGCGCATTAATAATACACACGGATTGTGTCTGGCCCAGTGCTGCCATTTTAAAGAAATGTACTTAGCTATAAATCTGGCTATTTTTAAAAATTATCTGACTATATTTCCAGATTGCCATACAATTTTAATATTGTACTTCAAAAAATGAATATAGTACAGTATATATAGAATATATGTACAGTATAATTTGCTAAGCTGCCTCATGTATTTTGCACAGACAGCTATCCTAAAAATGAAGTTAACGTAATTTTCTAAGCTACATAATTAAAAATAAATTTATAACTAGTATGAAAAATTCAATTTATTTTAAAGCATATTTTAGCTAATTCTACATAGCTACTTTTTTGAATCAAATTAGCTATTTTGGCCCTTGAAATTTTGTATGCTTGTGTGCTCTTTGGAATTTCAAGCAGCTTCATGCAAGGTCAGCCCCACTGTTTATCCTCCTTTCCCCCAAAATCCCTTCGTTCGCGATCCTATTAAGCAAACAATGAACTTTCCGTCAGCTGGAGGAAGTCAAGAATTTCGAATGAGGATTGTGTGCATGAGGCAATTTGGCACAGTTGCCAAAAGTCGACACAAATGCAAAAGGAATGAGAGCGAGATAGACAGAGATCATAATGAATGTGCACTTTGCTAACTGTAAACTGGTTTTGTGGGCAAACAGTTTGACAAGCACTGTAAAATGCAAAAGTGACAACAACAATAACAAAGAGAAGAATAAGAAGTAGACGACAATGAGCAGCAAACGGAAATCACTTTCCCTACTAAATGCAGCGAGAGCGAGTCACAAGAAATTAACAGCGATAATAACAACAACAAGAGCGCACTGCTCTAAGCGAGAGATTGACAGAGAGCGAACGAGCGAGAGAGAATGAATAACGAGCGTGAGCGTGAAGCATTTGTTGTTGCAACCACTTGCTACACAACGCAAAGCAACACAAAATACATAAATACGCACGCACACACACACACACATGCACACAGAAACATCCACTTCCCCAGTTGTTGTTTTTGGCTGTGTTGTTATTGTCTGATAACACCGATAGCCCAGAGAGCGACAGTACTGGAATTTATTTAGATTTGCGTTGTGCAGAAGCCGCTGTTATGTTTTTTATTTGAAAGTAGCACGTGCTTATACTATTGCATACACATATGCACTTGTACTTATGAGAATGTACACACCATTTTCAGCAAGTACCGAATACCGCAACAGATTTTGATGAAACACATTACAAAAAACACAACTATCACACACACAAGCTCAATACACTCACACAAACAAACACACACAACATGTGCACGCACACCCACACATATTCACACAGTAGACAACACGCACGCAATTTTTGAATTTTTTATTGTTTCTTTCCTGTTTGTTGCATTTACACACATTTTATTTTGCACAATATTTGGGCGTGTGTCATTTTGTTGCTAGCATATAAGTAAGTATCCAATTGGTTTAACAATTTTTGTTTATACACTTACAAATTCTTGGTCTTGTTGTTCAACCGCTACCTCCGACGCCATTTTACGAATGTGAAACAGTGTCGCTGATTCGTTTTCACCACATAAACAGCTGTTTTGCGTGCAAAGTTGGCTGCGAATGAACACATCAATGGCGTGAAGTTAGTTGTGAGCGCAATGCAAAGTTATCGATAAGACAGCCGATAAATTTGTATTAACTTAATCTGATAAAAAAGAAGCTTCCAAGTCGCCAATATTTAAAAAAAAAAAATGCCCATGCTAAATAAACTTCTCCAGCTCTATTTTTTAGAAAAATCTCAAAAAAATTTATTATTTTAAAAGACTTCAAAATTTCCCTTTTTTGGGAACCAACTGACTTTACAAAGCAGCTTTTGTATGATTTGCGAAAAATAAATAAGCCCCCTGTTCAAGAAATGAGTCTCAAAAGAGGGAGCGAACAGTGCTGCCAGAAGTCCGTTAAAAAAAGGATGGATTTAATTATTGACCAATTTTCAATCAAAATTTAAAAAAATTTGGTTTTTTCTGCTATTCTGTTATTTTATTTGCAAAAAAACACCAAATTTTTTAAATTATAATTTAAAATTGGTCTATAATTTAAATTCGTCCTTTTTTAACGGACCTCTGGCAGCACTGGAGCGAACAAACAAGACAACTGAGCAACTGAACTAAATGATTAGGAACGGAGCTCGTTCACTCTGGCAAAAATATACTTTATACTTTGAAGAGATTGGGAATACTTGTGTTGAAAAAAGAAAATTCAGTTGGCTTACTTATATAAAGCGTTTTATAAGTAATCAACAAATATTTTAAGCCAACAGAACCATATAAAATGGTATTTTACTATATTATTTTGAATTAAAATATTTTAAATTTCAAATAAAACCGGTGAGCCTAATTGTGAACCATAAAACAATTGAAAGTCTGCAGCCCTGTGAGTTTATTAACAGTAGACATTGTAATTGTGTTCAATGTATAGAGCAAACTTGAGGAACAAATAACTAAAAAATTTAAGAATGGCAAGCAATTAGTTTAAAATTTGTAATTGAACGAAAATGTGAAGATTTTAAAAAATCGAAAGAATACAACATTAACACGAGACCGACACAGGGAAGGAGGCCGCACATTGATTTGCCAGTTGATAATGCCATTGACGACGACGCGTCGCCAGCTGTGCCACCGAGAAGAAGTTCACCGTTGAAATTGCCGATTTGTGGTGAGGAAGGCGCAGGGCGGTGTGCTCAGGTCAGCGTGCCACATTTTCGTGGCAAGTCTAAACAAATACGAGACGAGAATTTTTGGTCCAGAAGCGCCGCTTTGGCCATTTGCGATGCTGCTGTTGTCAACGTCAGCTGTGCTATTTTGATAGTGAGCAAGAGAGAGAGAGAGCGAGATTCTGTGAGAGACAGAGAACCTGTGGGCAGTGGGAGTTGTAAAGAGACAAGGTATGTAATATTACATTTGCCGCATTTGCCATCCCCCTTCCGCTTTCCACCTACTTTCTTGTCTTTCCGTTTTCGATGTCTAATTTCGTGAATTATTTAACGCGCACCTACAGTTATTATAAGGTGTGTGCCGCCACCCGCCCATTTGGGATCCATTATTTTGAGTGAGTGTGTGTGTGTGTGTGTGTGTCTCTCCCTGTCTGTCTCTGTGTGTGTGTGTGTCCAACCTTGAGATTTAACAAGTTTATACGAAAGCTTAAGTCGGTGTTCAGTAACACCGCGATTATGAAGAATTTTTAAAACGTGATTTACGCAAGCTTCGACATTTACTTTGTTTATTTTATGAATTAATTTAGTAACTTTAAAATGTATTGCAAAATTTGCTGATTTTCCTATAAGAACATAAGAAAAACATATTTACGTTGCGGTTATAAACACTCAAGAACTGATTTGGTCTGATCGAAATCAGGATTATCTGCCGTATAAACTTGGTAATTTTCGATTGTACATAAGCACTTATCGTGATCATCATTGGTTTGTGCGCACTGCCATGTTTATAAACAAATCGTATAATTTCTCAATTACAATAAACAACAACAGCTCTTGCCTTCGTCAACAAATTACGAATACGAGTATCAGCGACGTGGTGAACATTGTGAATAGGCCTCAAGCATGCGATTCAATAGATCGGAGCTAGCTAGCTTGGCAACAAATCCCGCAACCAGATTTGACAAAGAGGGTCTACTGATAATCACTGAGCGACAGGAGGGCATCTTCTGGCGCACCGATGGTGAGTGCATCATTTGCGTCTTAATCATCAAAACATTCTTATCCACATTTACACACACACACACACTTTCACTTACACATGTACACAGGAATATACAAAGAATTGTTTCTTTGTTGCCTTCCTTTTAACCGCAAAGTGTTAATGACTTTTGCTTATCAGGAGCACACACACAGACACACACAGACACAGACACACACAGCCATACATACACTATTATGGATCCCTGGATCCTCGCTATTCCACGCTTCAAACTCACCTCAATCACTTAACTCACCACTCACCACTCCACTCACCACGTTTGCTTACGCACTTTCGCCGTCTCTCTGCGTTCTTTCAATTTCCGAATGCAGTTAAACTGGAATGCTGGTGCAAATTGCGCGGAAATTTGCTGTTCTATTTGAAGGACAAGAATCCGAGGTCCACAGTTGCCGGTGTGCTTGTCCTGCAGGATTGCCGGCCACGTATACAACATGAGGAGCCCGAACTGGAGGGCTACGTGTTCGATTTAGGTAAGTCCGCTGTATTTCAATATGACCTTGCAGGGGATCTTTTCATGTGTATATGACAATGTGTATATGACAATGTGTGATATATAAATATCATAGAAACGATCAGTCGAAAATGGAATACAGTCCTCTGCAAGGGTCATTAAATCTTCAGTAAGCTGAAGATAACGTATTTGTCATATTTAACTAATCCCCGAATCGACTTGCTTTTAGATTTCAAGGACAGTCCCTCGCAAAGGATCGTCACGCACAGTGCGTCGGATCGTCTGGATTGGGTGCGGAGCATTGAGGCTTGTTCGAACGAACAGATCAACTTGCAGATAAGGCAGCTGGAGCAACAGATCGCTGCGGCCAAGTCGACCAAGTCGAAGAGTACAAACGTCGCCTCAATGGGCAATCGCATTGATCAGGGTCTGCCGTTGCCATTGTCCTTTGGCCATGAATCCTGGCCGGCTTCGATGTCGGTGTCGAGCGCGGCATTGGCAACGGCAGAGGCGCCCTTCGAAGGTGATCTTATACAGTTCTAAAATTGGAATCTCCCCAAGTTGGATATTGTTTGTTTGCCTCTCCTTCCCTTTCACATTTAAGTGTTAACGTTAACCACCGAATAACCCAATAGAAAGAGAGAGAGAGAGATCGAGATCAATTAGCCATGGTTAATGTAAAATCTTAAGTTTGTAAATCAACGAATTTAATAATTATGTTATACTCGCACACACACACGCTTAACCAACACTCACACACACCTACACTTTGGCATATAGTTAACTCATCCTTTAATACTTATAAAGTTTCTAGTTGTGATTATTTAGCTTAAAATTTTTTCCTTTCAAAGACATCAGCCAGTTGTCTAAAAACTAAACCAAAGAATTCATGGAAAATAAAACAGACTAGGATTATATTAATCTTATAGCAAAGTACTGATTATAGTTTAGAGCGAGATAGACAATGGGAAGAAAGAGAAAAACAGAGCGTTAAATGCAACTTCATTGTTCTAATTTCGTGGTTTAATCGAATGTGATTGTAAGCCATTTCAAGCAAGTGTCATTGTAGAATATTTTCCGATATTATAGAATGTAAGATCTGCCTAGTTAAAAACAAAGTCTCGGTTTTATTTAATTTGAATTCAGACTTAAAATAAAACAAAACCCCGCCCCCATTCCCCAACAAAAAGGCAACAAAATGTGTATATACATAATATAATATATTTTTATTTGGATTTGGCTTAAATCAGGTGTGTGAGAGTACTAAAGAGATAACTATATATGTACATATATATATAAATAGATATATAGTCGCAAACAGGGAGAATTGAATTGAGATTTATTCGAAGAATAAACTTTATTTTGCTTATACAAAAAATGTAAAAAATTGATTTGTTATTATTATTTTCGTACTCATTTTTAATAGTTCTAATCCATTGGTTGTAGTCCTGAGCATGTGAATCTTTCTCATTAATTTTCAAAGAAAAACAGAAGAAGAAGAAAAAACAACTATTTCCTCTTGGTTTTGCAGATCTGGAGCTCTCGGAGCTTTCTGAGCTGCCCATCTGCGAGACGGCCATCTCCTGTGATAATCTGCCGCTGGACGGCTTCGGTCGTCCGCCCAATCCTCGTGTCATCTGCTCGGTGCTGCAGCCGGGCGAGGATTGCCTCTGGCGGCAGTTTGCCCGCACTGAGCTCCTGGAGCGCACAAGGACACCACAATTCTTATGCACCATGCGATTTTTGCGCAGTGCAGGCTTTAAAACATCCACGCGATTGCGATTCAGTGTCCACGATGTGCGGGAACGTGTTTCCCTGACATCGTTGCCCTTGGGCCATGCCGAGGTCGCTTTGGGCGTCATCCAGGATGCGACGCGACTTCGTCTGCCATTGAGTTCGCCGCGCGGTGAATGTGGCTTCATTACGCTTGCCTCCTGGGCCCCCGAGGCAGCCTCAGAGCTCGCCCAGTCCAGCAATGGAATGGGAAGAGGTGCAACGGGATTGCTGCAGCCGCCGCCGCGTTCCAGCACACAGATGTTTGACCAGGCGGCATCGGATAGGGACAACTCGGGCAGCAGGCAAAAGGGTAAGTGTCCAGCGATCTTTAATTTAATTCCTTTTCAAAAATTTGTAATTTTCGATGGCTTTGATAACCCTGGATTTATCAAGCGTCAGTGATAAAATTCTAATCCATTAAAGGAGCCCAAAATAGGACAAATAATTCTATATACGAATGTCGATAAATATTACTCAGACTACGAAAATTCGGAGAAAAAAAAAATTAGGAATCCTAAATTATGAATCGAAAAATTAGGAAAATTCTTCAAACAAAAATTTTCAAAAATCTCCGCTAATATTTTTATAATTTTTTGAAAATTGCTAAAAATTACTATTTTAACCCATTTTTCCTCTTTTTCATACAAAAAGTGGTTTTCGGCAATTTTCAAAAAATCATAAAAAATATTAGCGAAGAGATTTTTTTTAATGGGTACTTAATGGGTTAAGAAAAGTTTCGCATCATTCAAACGGAATTTAAATGACCTTTCTAAATTTATTTTTTAAATATGAAGACTTGACTGACAATAGCTGTTATAGTAAAAAATAGAGTGTACTTTTAATTTTGGCTGGTAGTGTATATGTATGCTGTGTGCCACCTTATATAAAAATTTTATAATTTTATCATTTTCGTGTTTGCCGTATGCTTTGAGTAGCGATATTAGACGGTTGCTTGTTGCTTATATACTTTTCAATTTTTTTGAACAAAAACAACCCACCGTTCTGGCACAGAGCTTTTTGAAGAATGTATAAAACTATTCGAAAGAATTCAACCAATGACAGAAAAACCAAAGATACTTTACCCAACTTTTTTTTCCTTGTATTTTTTTTTCATAATTTTTGTATTCTGAAAATTTTTCTTAGTTGATATTCCTTATTTATGGTTCCAAATTTTTTCTACCCAATTTTGGATTCCTAAAATTTTGTTCTTGGTTTTTTTTCTTCTTTTTTAAAATTCCTTAAAAAAGTTTCGGAATTCGTATGAGGTGCCAGGACAAATATCTAGGTCTATGTTTGGCCAAATTTTAATTTAATGAATGTACATATATTTAAGTCTCATAATCAGGGAATCAAACCGAAACAAATATCGGTTGAGGTTACGGTTTTAATCCCTGCTCATTATCAAATCAATTTGCTGTTGTTTATGTATATTTTACTGATAATGAATTTTTAAATCTCCTTTCAAATGTAGGACATAGACGCACTCAATCGTTGCCACCGAAACTGGGCGTCCGTCTGTTTGTGCCGCAACAGTGTGGCGTGGAACGGGTCTGCGCTAATCCCCGCCTGCACTCGTATCGACTGCACTCGTCACTGGGCGCGGACATAAGTGTGCTGGAGACGATGCTGGAGTCGCGTCTGTGCTGCGCGGTGCCACAGCAGCTGCTGTCCATTTGGATACAGCGCGAGAAGGAGCTGCTGCAGGAGATCTCCGGCATGGGCGAGCTGAGCGGCGAGTGGCGCTGGCGTCAAATGAATCTGCTCGAAGAGCATCTTCGCCTGCTCAAGGACTACTCCCAGGCCAAGCAGAACATCCAGCAGCTGATGCGTGACGGCGTCTTCTACAAACGTTCCGCAACCAAAACCGACGAATCTCTCGAATTTCTGCCCGTCAATCTGCACGTGCAACGCATGTGGGCCCAGAACGATACACTGCAACGTCGTGGCGTCCTGGACATCATCACCGTGGGCGCCTTCACCCGACACGATGCCAAGGGTCGCAAGTGTGGCGGTCTTATCAAGTAAGTGGCAACGATACGCAGAATAAATAAATTATTCTAAAATTCAAGTTGGAAATGCTTGATTTTAGCATGAAAAATTAACACACTGTGAGGATAAAGTAGCAACCCCTTAGCATTAAAACAGTAAAATAAATGTTAAGGCATTTGATTTAACTGAAAAAGTTGTTAGAGAGCCTCGAATTTCAAAATATTTGAGGGATAAAATTGAAACTTCATATTTGATCAAGTATTTCATACTCAATTTAAGAGATTCTTAGACTACTGAAGTTTTGTCATCGTTTTTTGTGTCACCGTTTTTAAGTGTCTTTCGAACTTTTACAGGGTAGCTGTTTTGTTTTCTGTAAAGCAAATCAATTTTTTCAAAATAAAAAATAAATAAGCAATGTATAATAATGGGGAACTATAGGAAAGTTCAACTATATTTTGATTCTATCATTGTAAAATCCAATCGCTTGACTAATCCAAAGTTCAATTCCAAGAGACTGCAAACGAAAGTGAGTAATGTGATTTTGGGAATTTTGAAAAAAGTAACCGCAGTGAAATACAATATTAAATATAATTATGAAGAAAATTAGCCCTTTGCCCTTGTTACTCGACTGCAAAACTCACTTTAGTTTCGATAAGATTTTCGGAGTCATGAAATCACGTAGACCCGCAATAATTGCTAATGAATCAAAAAACATTCAGACATTTCTCACAAAAATACTAAACCAAGAAAAATATCAGACTGCTGAATAAATCAGAAATTTTTGAGTTCCTGTTGTTGTTTTAATTAATTAGAATGTATCCTAATTTCAAATAAAACTCACAAGTTGCTTATAAGAAATCGATATAATTATTTTTCTGATTAAATGTGTGTGAGTTTTGTTAAAATAAAATTAAAATAAGTTTAAATTTAAAAATTATTAGCTTTTTTTACTTTATTTTTAAATAGAGTTATCTCTGTTATTATGTTATATTGTATAATTTCCGTACTTTTTTTTATTACAATATACAACAATATTCCTTTATTTTAAATTAAGCTAACAAATTTTACTTCAAACAATTGTTAATTATTTTATCTTATGGTATATTATTTCTCAATTTAAGATTAAACACATTCTTTACATTTTTTTAAACAATATTCGTACTAATTTCTTGACTTATTAGGCTGCTGCAGGAGAGCAAGGCTTGGAAGCTGGAGCAGAGCAATGCTTGCAAGGTTCAGGCGGCAAATGATGCGGTCCAGGCCACAAAGCAGCTGCGCAAGGAGATCGTGGAGCTGATGTCGCAGCTGCTGCAGTTGGCCAGCAGGCGGAGTGCCAGGGATATGATGCCGTTGTGCAATGAGATGGTGGCCAAGACGAGAACATTGCTCAACATTTGGGAGCCGAGTATTGTGGAGGAGGCGGTGACATTCATAGAGCGTCATCGCATCATCGAGGAGCCGGACAATGTGCTTATGGAGCCCATGTCGCCGTTTCGCAAGATCACACAGCAGCTGAGTGCACTGGAGTTGAAGTCACCCGAGCTGGAGGACTTTGCCACACCGGTGGTCGCTCCACCAGATCTTTGGCCACGCGGTCAGCCACTGATGCGCTCGAATAGCTGGCATCCGAGCAACTCGTCGCCCTCCAGTTCGCTGGACATCAATGCCATCGATTCGCTGCAGCACGTGGTCAAGTGCTATAATGCGCATCTGCGCAGTCTCGAGCAGCAGCATCAGGCGGCGACATCTCCAACCCAAACCGAACTCGAGAACGAGGCCACATATCAATCACTGCCTCCGAGCTGGCAGGGCGCTCCTGCGGCAGCTGCTCCGCCGCCTCTGCAGCTCATCGATCTGGATGAAGTGCAGGTGAGGAAGGTGAGAGCGAAACAGCCACCAGCTGGATTCCTCGACACCAAACTGATGAGTTCCTCGCCATCGGCCAACTATTACCGGCCCACTGAGGAGCCGGAGCCCCTTGATCTGACCCAGTTGAACATTGAGGCGAGCGTCATGTGTCTGGTCAGCAAGCTAAAGTTCTTTTGTGGTCGCTGTGACAGTCCCGCCATCCGGTTGCGTCATCCCAAGGCGCCCATTAAGCGCAAGGGATTCACAGTGGCGCCACAACAGACGCCAGATGTGATAGCTGCCCCCAAGGAGCAGCCACAGCAGCTGAAACTCGATCTGACACCACAATCAGCTCCTGATCCAGCTCCAGCTCCCGCTCCTGCCGTCAAAAAGGGTAACAAGTTCACCGACGGATTGGATCTGTCGCTGACCACCGACTGGGTTGGTGAACTGCGTCCCAGCATGCGCAAACTGCGTCACGCCATGGATCGCCTGCTTAAGACCGCGAGGCTGATGCACTCCGTGCAGCGTCTCCAGCAGGATGTGCGCTGCAATCGTCTCCAGGCGAGCATCATGTATCGACGCGACGTCTGCTTCTCCCAGGCGGTAAGACACTCTGATTTATCCATTTATCCAGTCAGTTGCTTTGTTTGCTCAAAAAATTCAAAACGTATTTTACAAATTGGCGTTACAATGTCGCCTTCTTCATCGTCGACAAGTAATTAACAACAAAGAATTTGAAACAGAAAAACAGCAACAACACAGAAAAACTATTGTTTTCTTGTTTCCTCGAGTTTTTAAATGAATTAAATTATGTAAATTTAAAATGCAATTATAAATCCTAATTATTTTTTTTTTTTTGTATTTCATAATTGTATGATAAAATTTTTCGAAGTCTAAAATATTTGCGTGATACATATTAGAAACTTATTAAATTTATGCAATTCTGTAATTATTTTATTTAATGCACAAGCATTAAATTTTATTATGTTATTACGGTGTAATCCTGGTTTTCAAAAGTAAATATGATTTTTATTTCTAATGTGTACATACATATGTATATTGATCTTAATAAAAAGATCTTATTTTTTGTGAAATTTAATTCCATAATAACCAGACTCCTTGAGGAAGGTGAAAAATGTTGCCGAAATGCGTAGGAAGACAATTTTTACAAATAAAAATGTAATTTATTGTAAAAATGAACCACAACCTTATTAACCCAAAAACAAATATTATTAAAAAAAAAGATCTTAATTTTTAAAAATTTTTAATATTTATTTTACATGTTTTTAACATTTAAAATAATTTTTTGTGAGCCGTAATCATACCTGAAGTTGGAACCGATATACAAACATTTTTCGATACTGATAACTGAAAACCTAAATGCGAACATAACAGAAACCGTAACTGAAACCGATATTCGTTTCGGTTTGATACTCTGCTTTCTTGTGCTCATTAATCTGACTATGTTTATTTTTTGATTGGTACAGCTAACTGCCTTGGTCAGTGGCCTGATGCTTCGGCTGTGGGGCAGCGACCTGGACAGCGGATTCATGACGCTGCTGCGTGAGCTGGGGCCGTTGGCGTACTTCGAGGGTCTGTTGTCGCTCTACGGCGCCGAGACGGACATGTGGAGCGATATGTGCATTGCGATTGAGGATTTGTCGTCGGTTAACTTCACGCTCATCCAGGCACAACAGGGCGAGGTGACGCCCATGCCCCGCATAACGGGCTCTCGCCAGGCGCTGGAGGTGCTGTTGCCCATGCCGGAGCACGCGCTGTCCAATGGCTGCAGTGGCTCCATGTTCAGTTTCAAGATCACGCCCGTCTTCTTCAACATCGGCATCAACGAGAAGGCCACGCTGGGACAGACACGGGAGCAGCATCGCTCCAATTTGGACAACTATGTTAGGCTTAATCAATACTTTAGTCGTTATCGCAAGCTGGGATTGAATGCTTCAGCCGCGGCGGATGCCAGCTCTGTGGAGCTGGAGTCTCTGCAGTCCGTGCTCGGATTTATGGAGCAACAGCTGCGCTCGAATGTCACCAAAAATGTTAAGATCCTGCATTTAGCTGAGGACGCGTGTCGACTGATGGGCGGACTGCGTTTCACATCGTGCAAAAGTGCCAAGGATCGCACCGGCATGGCGGTTACCCTCGAGCAATGCCGTGTCCTCGTCCGGGAGTTTCAACTGCCGGCTAAACACGTTCCGTATGCACTCAGCACCATGAGAAGGTATCGTATATGCTTACATTTAAGACATTTGGTACCTCTTACGAAATCCGAAACTTTTTCAAGGAATTTTAAAAAAGGAAGAAAATAATTTTAGGAATCAAAAATTTGAAAGAAAAAATGTGGAACCGTAAATTATGAATATCAACTAAGAAAAATATTCAGAGTACAAAAATTAGGGAAAAAAAAAACTATTACCACAGAAAACTATGTGCCACAGAAATCGCTTTCGCTTGAATTTCACTTAAATTTCATACAAAATTAAGTGAAATTCAGGCGAAAGCTATTTCTGTGGCACCCCAGGTTGTCTTTTTGCTAATAGGAAACGCCGAAATCAAAAATATTTTATTAAAAATCTCGTGATTTTTAATAAATTATTTCTTATTTCGGTTTTTTCTAATTTTTGATTTCCCAATTTTTGTCTTCCAAATTTTTGTTTTCCCAATTTGTGTCTTCCTATTTTGGATTCCTAGTAACTGTTTTCCTTCTTTCGGATTCGTAATTTTTCGATTCCTAAATTTGGATTCTTAAATTTTCTTTCCGAATTTTCGTATTCTAAGTAATTTTTTTCGACATTCGTATATATGTAGATATTAGTATAGTATACTATTTATGTATGTCTCATTAAAACTTGTTTTGTATTTTGCAGCGAGGGCACACGAATGGACAACGTTTTCAAGAATATTGGCAAGCACAAGTATGCCTTCAATTTGCCACAGGTGATCATGCTGCCGGCCATGTATAGGCCACCAGTTGGCGCCTATGGCAAAGCCCAGACCTAGGTTCAACCTCAATTGCAAACGCAATCGCATTCGAACTTCCAGTTAAAGATCTGTCAACGATCATTTTAGGCTAAGTCAAATGCAACTTACGAGTACTTATGAAAAACTTATTGACAAACAAAACACTGTGCCAAAAAAAAAACAAACAAACAAACAAACGTAAATTAATCAAAACTTATTAAAAACATATTGTGTCAGAACTGTATCGTCTGTTAGTACTTAGAAAGGAAGATGAGATGATGATTGTTGAAACGCATCAATACGAAACAATTCCGTAGAGTTTAGCTTTCTTCAAATATTTATGTTAAAGTATTTATTTAAACTATTATGTAAGTCTTACACATGTTACTTATATAGGCGCAACGTGTACTTCATTGATTCAATTCATGTACTTCCAGCAAAAAAAACAAAAAGAAAGCAACTTGTTAACCAAATCAAATCAAATAATAAAAAAAAGCAACTAAACAACGATTAATCAAATGTGTGCATCTGTTGTTGTGGGCGGACTGCAATTCTAGTAATCCTGGACACGTCCAGTGCCAAGGCGCCGTTTACGTATTTCCGTTGCCAGCCAGGAGGGCACATCTTTAATGGGATGTGCCATGGGGAAACGCAAGGGAGGCTCGGGTCCATCGAAGGGATGTGTTTGGGCGAGCTTGCGCTCCAAATACTCCTTGTTCACCTGCTTGATGTCGCGATGCTTGTCCATGTACAGATTGAAGGGCTGCTTGAGCGGAAAGAATTTCTGATCTGCCAAATATGGCTTGGGGAAATCGTATTCATACACGGGCTCTTTGATCTCTGCAAATTGTGGGCAGTCCCATTAATAAACAGAAGCATACATATTGTGTCTTCAACCTACGCAACACATTGTGATAGAACTCTGTCAGGGATTCGTCCCAGTTGGACTGGTAGAAGGCGAGACCCGCTGGTGTCAGCTCATCCTGATGCTGGCGATAGAACTCCAGCGTGCTAAAGCTACGCTTCTCCAGATTGGTGTGATCCTTTGCATCCAGCTTGTGTTTGCCCAGATCCAGGCGAGACACCTGCTTGTAAAGCACAAACACCATGCGCTGATATCCCAAGCCCCTTGGCGGAAATGGTGGTAAATACTCGGCCAAAACTTCGCCCTCGCCGATCTTGCCATTGGGTATATTGGAGCTATGGATAATATTAACAATAATATGCACAATCTCACGATAAATCGAGACATACATGAACCAATGTAGACATTCCGCAGCTGGATTTGTGTAATGAGCATCGGGATTAGTCACCAGTAGTGTCCAGTAGCTGTCACCCTCCGCCGACTTGCCCGTAATGGGATCCAGCTGGCCATCAAAGCTGATTATTGGCGCCTTGGCGGCCTCCGAAGGCTTTATTACATTGCCATTGTAGACAGGATGAAAGGTATTCGTATCGAGCTCATACTGTATGCTGAGCGGCACGCGTGGCACAAAGTAGGCACTGCCAAACAGATGCTCGAAGATGCCATAGTGATCCGCCAGCAGACGCAGATCGTGTTGGCCTGTTGACTTCACATAGGCATCCTGCACCTTGTCCAGGTCAATGACCACTGCAAGCAAAGAAGAACGCTATACAAATCGGTGGTAAGATCTGTGTCTGGCCACTCACGCTTGTTGCTTCGCGCCAGCTTTTCCAACTCTTTGCTGGCACGCTGCGCCTTCAGATGCTCCAGGCGAAGCTTCAGTTGTGCCGAACGCGATGGCTTCAGCTGTGGAAAGCCAATGTTGACGCGTGCCACAATCTCTGGGTCGGTAACGTTCTCATCTGTACAAAGACAAAAATCATTGTCACTGTTTTGTGATTCCGACTCTGACTATCGGTGGTTACATCAACAAACAGAACTTACCCCGTAATCGCTGCTCCAATGTTCGTGCCACACCGGGCGGCTTGCCGCGCAGCGTGTGTCCCTGGCGCGTACTAACATTGAGTAGTCCCAGCGCTGCGGTTGGTGTGCCTCGCAGACCGCCATTGACACCGCTTTTCATTAATAAATTACTTAAAGACAAAGACATTGTGTTTTATAAGCAGGCCGCCTCGCGTTTTCATCAACTGCACAGCTGACTGGGCTGCCAAGGTATCGATAGCATCGCTCCTTCTGCCATTTTTTGACAGATCGATTTTTTCATCGATATATTAGGTATCAAACTAACCGTTGTTTGAATTTTTTGTATTCCTTAATTTAACTTAAAACACATTTAATTACTTTTAAATACGTATATAAAACTTCTTTTGTCTTATACCACTTTAAACGCTGTTAAATGTATATTTTCGATGGCACCGTTGCCATCGATGGAACACTATCGATGCTCGTCAGTCGATAGCTGTATTGGCAAACGATACTTGGACAGCAGTGTTATTAATTGAAAGAGCTTTTTTGTGCAGTCCGGCAACCTTCACACTATTTAAATTAAATCTTAGCATTTTTTACTTTTAAGCTTAGGATTTTTCTGCATGTAAATTTGCTTAAAATAATTAATTTAATAAATGTCGGGTTGTGAAGACATTAATTAATTTAAAAAAAATAATTACTGCCTCACTTTATAAATTTTCGATTATGTTGTGAATTCGGCTTGCGTTGATTCTGATTAGGCAAATTCAAGAACTCATGAAATGCACCGTATAAACGAAGTAATTGACTGTTGTCAATCAACACTTGTAATTCTACACTTAGAGCTAGAACTATGTACACTTAATAACATTAGGGGTAATATGCAATTTCTTAATGCATCCTGCCAAGAGAAACAAATATAGAGACAAGGTACATATGTAAATGGGTTATAATGGGTAACTAAGACAATGGTAGATTTGACTTAGACACAATTGTGAAAAAATACAGACCGGCTTACACATTAGATTTTAGCATCTAGTACTAATAATCCTTCCGATTTAGGCCAAACGGCACAAAGCTTATGCTCTATTCATGTTGATCGCTTTAAGCAAGGGTAAATTTGCATGCGCTATGTACATACAAATTACAGTCATTTGGCTTAGTTTATTACACTCTTTAATAATGGGAGAGAGAAAAAAAGCAATTGAGAGCAATGGCTGCGAGTGCCGGTGACGAGCCTCCTACACACACTCACACAATTGCATTTATGTACATATTGTAGGCAGTGTTATACAAACCAGTTTATACCCGCTTTCGTATAACAGTTGCGGGCGCTGCCAAGTGCTGCTGCCGCTGCCGCTGCTGCTGCGTCGGCGCTCGAAAAGGACAAACTCAAGGGCAATTCATTGTTCATGCCCAGCAAAGGCGCGTCAGGAGAGCGGCAAATGATAGGATGTTGTAAATTAAAACACGAATTGTCTTCAATACATTCATATGTATTTGATTGCACACAGCCAATGTTGGTTAATATATATGTACAAGTGCAGATGTATTCATAACAGAAGTGCTAATATTACTAGGCAATGATTACACAATCGACATCTAACGGTCAATGCTCACGTCATTGCGCCACCCAGCTGCGTCCCTTTCAAGCACACAGAGAGAGTTTGACATTTGCGCTCTGCCCACGCTGCCAAGCCGCCTACACACAAGCCGACACATGCTCTTCCTGCTCTCGCCACGTTGTCATTTGCTCTCTCTTGACTCTGCATGTCTGTTGTTTTTGTAGTCTCTTTTGTGATTACAGTCACGCTGCTCAATAATTCATCACCTTCGTTTGGCTTTTAGTTTTTGCCTCATTTGCTGCTGTTGCATTTGTGATGGGATCCATTGCACAGTTATTAACAAAACAAAAACTTTACGTTAAAAGCTTTGCGACTTTATCATTCGACCGGCCTGAACAACTGTCAATCCGTCTGTCGAAATTGTAAATGTTGTTTATTTTCTATTTTTTAGACCCTGTACCTATAAAAGGTAAAGGGTCTATAAAGTTTGTCAATGGTGAAATTTGCGTGGTTTTATAATTTTGGCACGGCGCTTTACACTTTAAACTTTGAACTATTAAGTCAAATAAATGTATGCATTCGTAGTAAAAGTCACTTTTTAAAAATTGCCGAAAGATCCAAGCGAAAAATGCTACAATTAAAACTATGCAATCATTCGCAAGAAATGAAAATCAAAACAAATGAATGTCTTAGAAAATTGATAGATCAGCATGGACGTAGTCTATAATCACCAGGGGGCTTATTGCTTTCCTGAGTAGTACTCTTAATGTGCATTTATTTACTTTGCATGAAAAGGTCCAACCTCTCCCCTCTCTTTATTTAACACAGATTGATAATGGTTTTTGATTCCCTTTTTGAATTGCTGACTACGCCTCTGTACTGAGAATGAGAGTAATCAACGGTTATTTTGTATAACGGCAGTAACAGAGTGTCATAGCATACAGAATTCTAACAGAATGCATAGCAAAAAGTTCTGCCTGCTATGAATTATCTTATTGCAGATGCCAAAATAGCAATTTGACAAGTGACCAGATGTGGGCTCCATTGGCTTAGTGCATAGCGTTCACAGATCCTGCGGTCGCGGAATGTGTTTGAGCCCATTTTTTTATGTTTTTTTCTATTTGTACTGTTTTTATTTATTTTTTTTATTTAATTTCATTTTATTCTTACATAGGCACAGGGTCTCTGATAGTCCAGTTTGCTCGACTATAGACTTTTCTACTTGTATTATGAAGCTTTTATATAAGCATGTACATACATACATATGTATGCACGTGTTGCCTGTGAGCTGATTCCCAAACGGCGTTTATTTGGCTTTATTTGCAAAATTTTCCACTGCGCACGCACTGAAACCGGAACCACATCTCGCAGGTCTCGTAGGCTGCTGATGTTTCGTCATCCCCCTCAACGGATTCGATGTTGCCCCTCAGCTCATGTTGCTGTTGCTTCTAAGAACTGGGCTAAGTTCACGTCTATTAACAGGGGGCATGTTGCCATTGATTGTGCACGGCATCATTAGGCTTAGCCGCTATCATTGCAACTACAGTGATAACTCGATGGCGTGCATAATTTCAGTTCTATCAATACGGTCCTAGATATTCGGAAAATACCACTGTTTGTATTCAAGTCTTGATATAGAATTCATTGGAAATTGGGCAGCTAAATGGGCTTGATTTCTGAAATTTACCCGAAATTTGTTTCTGAAGTTTGTCCCCCCTTGACACCACCACCCAACTCCAGCAGTGCCACTTACTGATAAACGATAAGCGACGCGTCCGGGACTCTTGAACATATGCCAATTTGGGCAATCAGTCAACTTGTACTTATGTATATATGTATATATTTGTTTGTCTATCGATCGAACAATCGTCAAGTGGTCTATAAATACACATACAATATACCATGTACATTTGTACAATATACAAGTATTTTATACCTATGGAGCCCCCTCTCCGATACTGATCTAGGTGTATTATTTTTTGTTTGTTTTTTTTTCACCCCATTGAAAAGTACGCACATCAACCTCCGCATTATCATTATCGTCATTATCAATGTGAATGGAAACATGAATTAATTTGCACTGGCATCACCTCAAAAAAATCTGTGTCCGTAACCGTCCTTATCAATATTTCATGGCAGGCGAACGCTCGGCATTTTCACTTTTACTTTCGGTTACTGCAGGGCAATTGATTGATTGTTGATTGCATCAAATTAAATCCAAGCAAATTGCATTTACTGTCATTGACCTGGGCATGTAAATATTTACAGCAGATCCTTATCAATCAATTATTACCTAGATTAGAGTAGACACTATTTTTAATTCGTTACTCATCACTTTCCACTAGGTTTTCAGTTCTCATTGCAGTTTAACTACTAAAATAATCGAATCTTACACGTTACTATTTATTTATCGCCACCTTTTACTTTTGTGTTCTTACTTTACATGTTGTTCTTGTAATCCTTCCAAAATTCACTCAATTTACTAGTTACAATAGAAACGAGAGCTTACTTGTTATAAATCTGTACTCGAATTGCAAATATTGATTATAATGAAATTTTAACTACTTAAACGACTTTTTACCTCATACTCATAATACTTGTACCTTTTATTACTTTATAGAATTAAGAAAAAAAAACAAATTAGATTATTCGTTTCTCGTTACGTTTTACTGTCTACTATTTGTTACCAGCCTGTAATCATGTAACGCACAGTTCTTAATACTTACTAGCTTAGTACACACTCTTTACTCACTATTTCTAACTCTTATGATTATTACTCGCTACTCGTTTTTCACCTCTCGTTACTTGTGATTCACTTAGACATTATCCAGAAACTAGAATCTTCAAGTGTACTCGCTGGAAATAGTTCCTAATACGACTCCGTTGATGTGTTATGCTATTTGTTCGCCTATCTCGAATTCGCGGTAGTATTTTTAATTACAAAGAACACTCGACAGGGACCTACTTGACCCACCCTGCCGGCACCACCGGCACCAGAAGCAGCACAACCGCCACCCATGAATTAATCGAAACACTCATTATAAAATTCGCATAGCATTCCTTGATCGCATTGTCTATATGGCCACCTATAAATATGTTTATTGTTTACAATCATAAACAAGATTGCGCTTCGAGCTGCTTATGCAGGCATGTCTACATATGTATGTATTTGTAAATGTAGGTGTTAATATGCGACTGAGATTGTAAATAAGTGGGGGGCTGGGGCGATAGACGTGTCGTATACTTAACGTTGCTTGTCGTGCCTTTTGACCGCTGACAACAGTCCGAGCTGATTTGTAGTCCGACGCGATCTTATCAAACTGAAACTGAAATTGAATAAAAATATAAAAAAAAAGTACCGAGTTCCCTGAGCTGCTAAACTCTCGTGCTGCTTTTCTCGGATTGTCTGTGGCCATCGACACACACACACACACACATCGACAGTTCCATGTGGTTGTGCCTTCAGTAGGCCGCGTCATGATCATGAACTTTGCCTTTGTGTAGTACCAGTACGAGTACGAGTATACGTAAATATTGCGCAGTTCCATTGCAAAATTGCCACTCAAGCAATCAACCTCAACTGGGTATTGCATTCCCAAAGAGTCAGCGAGACGTAACCGAACCCACCTACAAGGTGGATGTTAGTCATACGAAAGCTAGTTCTTAGAATTCGAATTCTATACCCTGTTATTCGATTAAAAATTAGTATCACTTCGATATTGTAATCTAATAGGAGGAATTTTCAATTTTTAATAGCGTTAAGTTTCAATCAATCTTAGCCAAGTATTTTCTTTTCCAATAAACCAAAAGATTTAAAAATCCGATCAAAGGTTGAAACAATCACTCATTTTGTTTTTTTTCGATTGAAATTGGATACTACATCAGTAAAATTAATACGACAAAGGTTTTTAGTTCTCTGAAAAAATTTCATGTTTAATACCTTTTGTCCAAAAAATGCGACGAGAGCTAAAAATTTTTTAAATATAAGAAAGCAATAAGTAATGGTTTTTTATTTTAAGTTTTCTTATTGGTTAAAGAAAAAACCCTTTTTTTGTAAGACTAAATTCAAGTATTTTGTTCAGTGTATTGCAATTTGAGGATTAAAGATCCGATCCAAAGTTTTTTTAAAAAAAAACCAATTTGTCCCATAAGTTTTAGATATTTAATGAAGATCTTTTTATATGTACAGTTGGTTTTCCAGAATTTCTAACTTTATTGGATTTTTCTGCTTCTTTTATTTGTCAATAATTATTAATAGATCTGAGAAGACCGTAAGCGGAAGAATCGCGCGTTTTCCACGACTTAATTGCCTCTATAAAAATTCCTGATAAAGTTGTTATATATGTATACATATTTATAGTTAGTGGGAATTACTTTGTGGGAAGTTGCATAATATGTATATCTCTCAGCATTGAAATCTTTCTGTCGCACATACATATGTATTTACATAAGCTGAACTTGAAATTACAGGCAATTATCGTAGTTATTGTCTCTCTATCTTTCTCTTTTGCTCTTTGTCTCTCCCGCTCGCCCGTTGCTCTTTGAACCGAACCGTCTGAAATGAGTGCAGTTTCCACTGCAATCGTAGACAATAAATACGAATAACAATAAGAATAACAATAACAATACGAATAGTTGCGAAATGACAAACCCAAAACAATTTCGCTGAATGAACCGACGGACAACTGTTTATAAACAATGATAATACATACACAAATATACACACTGACATAAATACATAACATACACGCTTATGGCCAAGTCAAAGTACTTGGAGCGGGCATATTAGACTATTAAATGACCTCCACTTCACTCGTTACTTTCGTTTTGAGGGTCCAAATGTAGAGCGAGGCTAACTTTTGGCAGCTTAGGCTGGGTTCCGTGCTCGTTTTTGTGAAGACTAGGTTGAAGTTTTGTTAAGGGTTAGGTGAGTTATCCTAAGGCTTACTTTTAAAAATTTAAAAAATATGTACGTAAGTTTATTTATGTTGAATCTTAATAAATAATCTAGGGGGTTCTGCTTTAGACATAGCTCACTTAAATCGCCCGAAAATAAGGAACAACTATTCCCGAAACGCCATGCAAAATGAATTTATCTTAGATACTTATAATGTGCCAAAATTGCATCCTCCTAGGTCTTACCGTTTTGGCTGCATAATGAAAAGTCAGTCAGGATGAGTTGGATTGAGTTTAGGTTAGGTTTAAATTAAAATTAAAATCTAAATAAAATTAAAAGGTAACTACAGTTAGTTGGCCAGAATTTCACGCTTAAAAATAGCTAAAGATAAATAAAAAAAATTTAAGAAAAGTACCAATAAACAAAAAAAATTCTTTAAGCACAATAACCATATTTGTGGTTTTACTCTGAAATTAAAAAATGTTTAAGGCATAAAAATAAATTTTGGGTGCAGCACTGAAAAAAAAAAAACACTTTCTAAAATCAAGAACATTCATCTTAAAAATTTTGGTCTTAATATAAGAATATTTAAAGACCAAATTACTAAAACTAAGAATATTAATCTTGAAAATCGTAAGTTCTTAATATAAGAATAAAATTCTCAATTTTAAATATTTTGTTCTTAATATAAGACCATTTTAAGACCAAATTACTAAAACTAAGAATATTATTCTAAAAAAGGTTAAATTCTTAATATAAGAATAAAAATCTTAGATCTTAGATCTTTTTCTCTTAAAATAAGAACAAAAATATTAAAAAAATTTCACTACCTGACACCATTAATTCACAACTGGTTCTGGCTTCTCAAAGATGACATTAGGCTTGGATCGCTGATCAAGTCAGCACAACGGTACTGGCGATAGAGATTGGCATCTCTTGAAACAGCTGTATACCGAGCCATGCTCCTTGCGTTCTGCAAGTGTTTGTTCTTAAGTGTCATATCGACATTACTAGTCTCAAGTAAACTAAAAATTACTTTAAGAAGAATTAAAATGTTGAGAAGCTTAATCTTAATTTGAAATTTTTTGTCTTTAGTATTCAAAACTTTTCGGTCTTCAAATAAGAACACATAATCTTAAAAAAATAATAAGTTTTATTCTTATAATAAGATTTGTAGTCTTGAAAATATAAGAATTTATGGTCTTAAAAATTAGAACTTGGTCTTAATTAAAATGTTCTTAGAATCAAGATGTGTTTTCTTAATTCAAGATTTTCATGTTCTCGACGCATTTTTTAGACCAATGTTCTTAGCTCTGAGACCAAAATCTTGATTTTAGATTCTTTTTTTTATTAGTGAGGTGTTTTGCTTAGATTTCCTTTTTGCCAACTATGTATGTATCTTAAATTTGACTTTTTTAACGTATACATATATATTGCTCTTTTATTAATAATATTATCTTTATAATATAATATACAGATGAATAATTTTGTAAAGTTTAAAATTAAATTTGGATTGGTTGTGTTTATAAGCTGATTGGATAAGATTAAATTAGTTTGAAATTAAGCTCAGACTTCAGTTAAGTTCTACTGAATTCAGTATTAGTTTGGTTAATGTTTGCATTAAAAATAAGATAAAAATTACGTATAAATAAGAAGAGGCTCAGATTTAGAATGTTAATAAGCCACTTGTACACATAAAAATGTTTAGTAGCTTTATAGTTAATTTGTTCATTACTTAAATTAAAATAAGCTAACTTTAGATATAGCTCAATGTAGCTTAAAAAGTTAAGATTGAGATCGTTTCGGTTAGAGTTACATGGGCGAAAATTGACCTTAGACTTATATATTACTGAGATTTAGAAATATGTAATTGCACACAAGTTAAAATAGGATCACTTGCAGGATTTTAGCCTTGAGACTTGAGCTGAGATATAACCAAAACACAACAGTAAACGAAGCGGTAACAAAACTAATGTGCCTGAACGTGGTGCAACTGGTCATACGTATGAGAAATGCAGAAACGTGATCTATTCCATGTGTATTCCATTCTCAGTGACACTTTTCGTGGTTATCGGCCAAATGAGCTTGTTGTTTATTATTGCGACGACGTCTGTCATTGTTATGTTGTGTTTGGGCTGTTTGTTATTGTTATTATGGTTATTTACGTTCTTTGATTTATAGGCAAAAGGTTGTTTATGCATACATTTAATTTATGCCTCAAAATAAGCTACGGAAATTTGCGGTTTTTTTTTTTATCGGTATAACACAAGATCACATTGCAAACGATCGAAGTGGATATTTCCCCACGGGAAACTACAGATAAAATCTTCTGATATCTACAGTGGCCGTCAAAAGTGATTCAATGTTTACAACACTGACTTTTTTAATTCATAAAAAGAAAACTGAACAAGTAAATCCAAATTTTTTTATTTCGTATTTTTATTATTTCATTCTTAACAAATAGGAATAAGGCAACATAAATAAATAAGACGAATTCTGCAAATGCAAAAAGTTTCTCTAATCAATTCTATTAATGATTGCGAAAAAATATTTTCAAAAATCTCTTTGATAGTATTTTTTAAAATTTTTCAAAATTGGCAAAAAATACATTTTTTGTATGAAAATGGGAAAAAAGTGCCTATTTGGCCATTTTCAAAAAATACATGAAAAAAGATTTTTGAAAATTTTTTTCGCAATCATTAATAGAATTGATTAGAGAAACTTTTTGCATCAAAACTTTATTTTTCAAAAAATCTAGAGTATAAGTTGAAAAAGTGAGCTTATGTGGAATATTTTCGTTTTCTCATAAAATCTAAGAATTCGTCTTATTTATTTATGTTGCCTTATTCCTATTGGTTAAGAATGAAATAATAAAAATAAGAAATAAAAAAAATTTGGATTTACTTGTACAGTTTTCTTTTTATGAATGAAGAAAGTCAGTGTTGTAAACATTGAATCACTTTTGACGGCCACTGTATATCTGAGTCTGTTTCTCACTATGGGACAAAAGGGCCAAATTTTTGGCATCACAAAGATAGAGAGTAAAAAAGAGAGTTTTTCAAATTTGACCACGTCTTGTAATATTTTTAAATAATATATAAATGTAAAGCTAGAGAGTTTAAATTTGTCATGAAATTTAGTTAGACCAAAGTATAATTTAAAACTTTCCGCTTAATCAGCTCACTTCGAACGAGCTTTACACATATATTAAGGATAGTCTTTAAAAAATCTTAAATAAAAACTTTTTATTCAAAATATCAAAAAACTTTAAAAATATCAGACTTTTTCCCATAGTAAGTCGTTTCAGTTTAATTTATTTTATTATGTACATTAGGGTGTCCCTTATTTGGTCAAAGTCAATATTTTTAAACGCATACGGGCTAGTTCTGTTCATTAGGTCCCAAAGCACTCAGAAATAAATTTTTACCTCAATCGGAGTATGATAACCCGTGCCGACTTGGATCGGAAAATTTCAAAATTATATGGGACCAAAAAAAAATTTTTTTTTTTTAATTTTTTATTTTTTTATTTTGTTCATTAGGTCCTAAAGAACTCAAAACCAAGTTTTCATCTTGATCGGAGTACGATAACCCATTCAAATTTGCAACGAAACATGAAAAAACAGTATTTTAACACTGATTATACATTTTTCGATGATTTTTCATGTTTCGATGCAAATTTGAATGGGTTATCGTACTCCGATCAAGATGAAAACTTGGTTTTGAGTTCTTTAGGACCTAATGAACAAAATAAAAAAATAAAAAATTAAAAAAAAAAAATTTTTTTTTTTGGTCCCATATAATTTTGAAATTTTCCGATCCAAGTCGGCACGGGTTATCATACTCCGATTGAGGTAAAAATTTATTTCTGAGTGCTTTGGGACCTAATGAACAGAACTAGCCCGTATGCGTTTAAAAATATTGACTTTGACCAAATAAGGGACACCCTAATGTACATGCATCATACATGATGTGTGTAATTTTAAGTTTAGTTTTGTACTCGGTTTTTTGTGTGTCTGGATGTGGTCAGTCCTACGTTTCGGGGCTTCACCAGCGACATAAATTGATTCAAGTGTTCCGCTGATACAATAAAATTGTATGCCATGCATTTCTCTATGCCAGATCTGTGAAACAGCTGCCATTAATTGAAAGAATTTCGACTTACTCGACACTTGGCTCGGAGGTAGTTGAAGGCGGTTTTCTCCGCTCTCGAGACTGTGACGCTGCTTCCATTCAATTGTTTTGTATTGGTAGCCAACCAATTGACTTGTTAAATGATTAAATGTGAATGACATTCAACTTCATTCATCATAATCAGCATCTACATATATGTGTTATATATATACATATATTATTTTCTTTAGATTGTTTTTGTTATGGCCATGATCTTGTAAGATCTTGAGACAACGACTTTGGGGTAACGTCGATAGGTTATCGGTGTTCGGCTATTGAACCCCGACGTTCCGTCATTCGACCTCGTTATAAGATTTTAAATTCTCATAACATAACAAATGAATAACCTTCTAACAATTTTTAATAATTAGCTTACTTGGAACTTTGTTAAAAGCTCATTAAACATGTGTTTTTAGAGCTCAAATCGCAGACTCTAAAATACTAATGCTTGTTTTTGACAAAGAAAATTCAAGTCGACAGGAGCTACTTTGTAGATCCCAATGCAATAGATTATAGAACTCATATTACAGTACATAAGCTTACTCGTATCATCACGTGATTATTCCGTATAATGACATTAAAAAATACTCGGACAAGTTTTCTCGGTTATTGTAAGCTTAAAGACCTTATATTAGTTAGTTAACAAAAATCTCTTTTCATACCAATTTAATAAAATCAGCTAAGAGATGTTTAGTTTCAGATCTCAAAACAAAAGTTTTTAAATAATAATAAGAAATTTAATATTAGAAACTTTTTCTTTTTACTTTAAGATCGAAAATGTATCCCCAATTATTTAAATCCAATCAGTTAAAATAAGTTCCCTTAACACTGTTCCTTAGAGCATTTTCTCGTCGGCGTATCTTAAATTATTGTTCCATTTTTTCTGCTTGACGCTTGACTTTACGAGTTTTTACTTTTCACAGTTAATTGCGGAAAATAATTGAAATGTGGTTAAAATAAGATAAAAACACAAAACCAGCTCGTTAACAGTTTGTGCAATATTTTTTTAATTATAAGCACAACACGCTGACGCCGCAGTTGGCAGAGGCAGCGACGGCGACAGAGCCGCTGCTCTCCATTAAACATTAAAAACAGCTCACAATCTAATTTGACAATAAAAATGTTTCCATCATATTAAAAAAAAAAAAACAAAAAAGGCAAAACAATTTATTTGCAGTTGTGTGTAATAAAATAATAACGGCAATCATTCAAAGAAATCAACAACAAAAACAAAAAAAAAAAACGTCGCAGCTTTGAACTGTTGTTGCTGTTAATACCCTGTATAGGTTAAAAACTTGACTACAGGGTAACTTACTTTATTCCTAAGATAATATTTATATTTTACCTCTATATGTAACTGCATCTTGGATTTCAAAGATAGATACTCGCAAGCTAAATCACGTGGTATTGTGTAGTCGCGCATTCGATCAGTTGATTTTTTGCTTTGTTTTTGGCAAGCGGTTGCGACCCAGTGACCAATTTGAAGCCGCTTAATTGTTTCTGTTGTCTGTCTGTAATTAGTAGCTCCTATCTTTTCTCTTCCCGTCATGCACCGATTATAATAATTCGCTCCATCCGAGCGGAGTCTTAATGATCTTTCTCCAAAACCACCATTCAATTTTTCTTGGCTGTTCAAGTAGCTCCGATTATAATAAAAATCGGGATTCACGAAATCAGGAATGGCTATCGACAAGAACCCGACTATAAAATACCCGTTACATACTTTTAGGCGCTTGAAGTGTTTAAAAACTTACAACAGCCATATACAGCGTTGAACTTATCCAATTTTGTTGAAATTCCGCAGTATGATAGATAATAATAATAGAAATAGTTAATCACCAAGAAGAGATAGATATATATCTTTAAATCTGTGGGTGTTATGAACTTTCGAGATTGGCCGGAACAGATGTTACAAAAATTTAAAACAAAATTGTATTGAAATTACTCGAGAGCTACTAAGAATTTCAATAAAACATAAATAAATAAGGAAAAAATAAAAAAAAAATCAAGAAAAGTAACATATGTACATATTTAATTGGTCGAAACAATTATTTGACAAACTGTACAAATATTTTATCTACTTTATATGTAAAGTGCAAAAAGCAATTTGATTGCTAAAGAAATGCTACTGGAAATTTGCGATAAGAATTGTTATCGACCATATTAATTGGCCAATGTTTGCATTAGCTATATTTAAAGAGTTCAGCGGTATTAATTGCTAGTACGGTCTCTATATAGAGATTATATAGTCAATGCATTCACGTGAGCTGACGTCATTGAAGTTTCAGTTCAATTTGATTGAACATTTACATTTACATATGTATGTACCTTATTTCAGACAATGTAAATTAATTTTTCGCTGCCCCAAAGCAAAATCAGTTTTCTTGACGAGCTTTTTTAAATTAAAAATCCAGTTTAGAAACCATTTTAAAAAAATTGGATCAATAATTTACTACACATAGGAAAATAATTCGAGAGATCGGCACATTGCCAAGACTTTTGTCCATAACTGTGTCTACTTCGTCACTAGCGTGGACTGTCGTTAACAGTGAGTGAACATATGTATGTACATACGAGTATGTACATTTTCACTATGCTAATTCTCCACTGGGCACACGAAATTCATTTCCGTCTTTGTCTTTGTTTTGGCCTCTGTGCCTATATATATTTGTATGCATGTATGTATGTTTGTAGATACATATGTAGGTATCTATCCGCTTCTGCGACATTTTTGTTTGGTTGCAACAGGTGAAAAACATTTGAAATACTTTAGTCGTATTGAAAACAAGTTTTCCGATCTCGCTATGCACTTGAACACATTTATATATGTATGTATATATGAATGTGTGTACAAACATCAATACACTGATATGTTCAAGTAAACTAATTGCTAATAGTTTGTAGTTGTTGTTGTTGTTATTGCGGCTATTGCAATTTGCGTTGTCTGCATCGCGCTGCGTCGCGTGATTGAGAAACATTAACAACAACACGAACAACAACAACAACAACAACAACAACTACAACAACGGCAATCGCTGATTGCTCACTTTCTATACGATCAGTTGTGATCTTGTTCTTGTTGCTGTTGTTGCTCTTGTTGTTGTTGGCACTCACATGATTCGTTTGCGTTTTCACACTTTCAAACAAATTGCATTTAGCATCCGTGCTGTCAACTCTTCAGCGCCTTAAAAAGCTGTATCAACATTTAAAAATAGCTAGAAATCGCTAGATATTTTCAAAGAAGCCCGGAAAAAAGGTTTTATAGTATTTAGACTATTTTTTATCCGCTTATTAAAAATAGACATACTGGCTATAATGGTTTATGCAAATGTATGTAACAGGCGTTACATAGGGCTTTGACCCTATAAATCATACATACATAGGTATTCTAGATTATAGATCTTCAATCGAGATCGTAGAGCTTCTTGGTGCAGGAGACACAAAAATAAACATTCGGGGGTGCCACAGAAATCGCTTTCGCTTGAATTTCACTTAAATTTCATACAAATTTAAGTGTAATTCAAGCAAAAGATTATGTATTATTTTTTATTATAGTTATATATTGATATTAAACAGCTGCCTATTATAAATACTTTTAATACAATAATAATCTAGCGTTTGCAGATGCAATTTATGCTAAAGAGCATTGTGGCAATAAAAAGTACCTAAATCAGTGGTGTCCAATTGAAAAGTATTTATTATACAGTCCCCGGCATAAGTATTTTGGCACCATTTAAAGTTAATTCTACTCATAGTTTGAACTTCATTCATGCAAAGTTTGGCATCAATGGAAAGGTCATTCGAATACCTTTTGAATGACATAAAATTTTCTTAACCCATTATGTACCCATTGATATTTTCGAATTTTTGTAAACGTCTAATTTTTCAACTTTTTTCCTCGATTTTTTAAAAACAATGTTTTGATGCAGAAAGTTTCTTTAAACAATTTAATTAGTAACTGCAAAATTTTTCAAATATCTCTTCGCTAGTATTTTAATTAAATTGTTTAAAGAAACTTTCTGCATCAAAACATTGTTTTTAAAAAATCGAGAAAAAAAGTTGAAAAATTAGACGTTTACAAAAATTTGAAAATTTCAATGGGTATATAATGGGTTAAGAAAAATTTTATGTCATTCAAAAGGTATTCGAATGACCTTTCTATTGATGCCTAACTTTGCATGAATGAAGTTCAAACTTTGAGTAGAATTAACTTTAAATGGTGCCAAAATACTTATGCCGGGGACTGTATGTGTTATATTATTTAAATAAAAGTAGTAATAAAAGTAATGCTAGTGAAAAAAGTACTTCTAATCGAAGTTGCAAATATTTTACAAAATGAAAAGTAAAACTAAACTTGGAATGTTTTCCGTAGTTTTGTAAACACTATAATAATGCCAGCTATAATTCCAGCCATTAAATTCATTATCTGACGGGAAAATACCTGAGTTGGCAACACTGTCTAGCATTTGCATAACCGGCACTCAAGTAAAGATAAACAATTCAGGAGAGTGCCTCAGGAGGAAGAGAGAGAGAGCGAGAGCAAAAGAGCAGACACTGCAGAGAATAGAAAAATTCAATCTGCCAGCTGCAGTGTTGCCAGAATTTCAAGGGGTAAATAGCTAATTTGATCTTAAAAGTTGATTAAAATGCGCTAAAATGTCTGTTCTCTTTTTTAAGTTTTGTATAAAATGTATAATACGGAAAGGATGATTTAAGGTTAGTAACTGAAATACAAAATACTGCTGTCCAGAGTTGCCAGGCTGTAAGCCCTGGAAAGATAAAAAACTATATTTAGATAGATTTTAAAAAAAAGTAAGAAATCGGTTCATTAAACTATTTAATAGATTTGTTACTGCGTGTTGGAAAACAGTGTTTGCTATCTTTCTAAGAAACTTCGATATAAAGTATTTGCTTTGATGTAGATTTAAGAGTGTCCAGATTATGATCGTTAATAGATAAACAAATATTCAACAAAATATACACTACCTTTATTCAGACTGTAGAGAGCGCCCCTTGCTACAGTGAGTGGGCGTGTCTGTCTGTCACTTTGTCGCCCTTCGCAAAACCCATTCAAAATCGCAAAACTAAACTCTCAATTCGCCGTTCTCTTCGTTCTGCGTTTTGTGTTCTACGTTTTACGTTTGGATTGTCAATTGCGTATTTTGTTTTCATTCTATGCTGACTACATGAAAATGAAAATAAAAGATGCCCGAGAAATCTAACGATAGTGGTATTTAAATTTAGATATTTATTTATATTATTTGTATATTTTTTTTTACAGCCAAACAACACACAAAGCATATTTGTTAAATTGCCGCTAAATTAACTCAAGATCACAAAAAAAAAATAGAGAATTTCAAATAAATAAAACAGAAAGCAACAAAATAACAAATTGTCAAAGTATTTGCTGATAAATAATGGTAGTTTCTTCGCTTCTCGCCCACTGACGCATATGTACATATGTTTGTCTAGATTCTGGGAGACGATTATACACAAAAATGTATTTTATATATGTATATGTATATAATTTACAATATATATATATAAGATGGGTTGTAGATATTCAAGTATTGTAGATTAGCTGACATTATGTATTTAGTTTATTGGGGGTATCTTTCACGACTGTTGACAACACAAATGTGATAAAGCATTATAACAATTGTTATGATTCTTAAAAAGACAACAACAATTTTTTTTTGCTTAGAAATTATTATTATTTAGTCTCAAGTATTAAAATGAAATGAGTGCCTAAGAATCTTTTCAGTATGCATGTTTTGCATATTTTAGCGAAATTCAAGCGAAAGTGAAAGTCAGAACACGTCAATTAATTAATTAGACATAAAATTAATCAATTAACGTACATTTCTGACCTACTAAAATTTCAATTGGAAATGTAATCAGAAAAAAGGCGTTTTCAATTTCTGGAATTAATCCATTTGCGTCGATTCTAATGTTTATTGAGTATACGCTGCGTATCTGCCTGTTTGTCAGATTGGTTTGCTCCGATGAAATATTGGATGAATAATAATACCCACTCGGTATGGAGACGGGTCACAAGTTTCGCCCGCAAAGCGAAACTGCAATCGCGTCGTAGTATTGTAATTTGCATTTGAATTTAGTTTTTATTGCGTTTGATATTTAAATGAAACGTGAGCTGTGCATTTCTGTATCTGTAAGTCTATAAGGCATGCTATTTGCATACATAATACTTAGTCAAGTAATTATTTTGACCAAACAAAAAAACATTTATACATTAGCATTAAATTTTTGTTTTTAAACATTTTGTTTTTTTTTTGTTAAGATACTTACTTTTATAACTGTATGTGTACATATTATGTATTTTTCCAATCCAGAAGCGAAGCAGTTTCTTGTCCGAGTCTGGGGAATTTACATGTGGCTGGCAATTCTAAAAACAACTTTCGCGAAACTTGCGAAAGTTCCCAGCTTCGTTTGCCCCTTTCCACGCTCCCTTTTCCCTTCTACTATAAGCGGAGACTTGTGGCAAAATCAACAACGACGGAGAACAAATCAAACAACAATAAATCAATCTATTTGAACACTGTCTCAAAATGTGTGGGGCTGGGTTCGTTGTATTTACATCATGCATGAGCTGCAACTGCATCACCACAGCACCACAGCACCACCGCACTATCACATATCCACATATCCACAGTGCCACATTAAGTACTCGTACTCGTCTCGATCGTAAAGTGCAATTCAAATGCGTCAAACGTTACGAATTGAATCATTTTCAATTTTCAATTAAGTTGAACCACGAAATGGGCTCGGACATTTTCGATTGAATAGCTACAGTTACTGGCATTGTTGTTATTATTATTATTATTATTTGTTTGTGTCTAGATTAATAAACAAATATATATAAAGCAGACGTTTTTTTTGTTGTTACTATTATTGTTATAGGGTTTCAATTGGCGATGTCAATTGAAAGCGTCGCTTCGCATTTCAATTCCAATTCCGATTCCGATTTTGGAAATAGATTGTTCTGATCTTAAGATCCCAATGTTGCATAATGAGTTTTCAGTTATTTTACACTCCCGTCCCCAAGAAATTGAAACACTTTGGAATTGCTTTGGTTTTTTGTGGGGTTTTTCTTATTGTTTCGTATTTTCTGCTTTTTTTTGTATCTTTTATATTTTCATTTTTCATTCGAAATCAGTTTAAATAGTTTGATCTGTTGTCCTTATTAGTATTGTTTTTTTTTGTCATTTCTTTCAGCTGTTTTTGAATGATGCTTAGCTTGAACTTTCAGCTGCATTCAGTTTTGGGTCTGATCCCGACCTCATCATCGTCTTGGTTGTACTCGTACTTTTAGTCAGATGGTCATTTTATTTGCTTGTATTGATAACTAAGGAATTTATCCCTGGCTAAGTTTATTTTACATTTTCATGACAAAATAGAAACATTAGTTTTGCTCAAGTTAATTTCTTGTTATAATTTTAATTATTCATGTTTTGTTTTTTGACATTTGTATCTCTATGCTTGGCTAAGTTTTATTAAAAATACATGACAAAAAAAATTGGATATATTCTTCTTTGATTTTCTATATTTTATTTTCCTTAAATTGTTTTCAACAAGCAATGCGTCGCCTGCGCGCAGTTGCTAAAGATTTACCTTAAAAACGAGAGAAATGTGTTAAGTAACCAAATAGAATTAACTGAAAATAAGAACAGCTATACCAAAAATAAGGAAAAATGAAGTACGCTTGCAGCTAGCAGGTGATAAAATTATGCAATTTTCTTAATATTTTATTTGCTGTGTTTTCTCATTTTTCATCATTCATTTTTAGTGTGTTTGTATTTTGTTTTCGTAAACATATATGTATAAGGTTGTCTCGTATAATTAGGACTCTCTTCTTTAATAACATTTAAAACTACATAATAATTAAGCACTAAACTAGGCATTTAACTCACATGTGCATTATACATAAATATATATGTATGTACGTTACATATATAGAAACAATATAAAACAATTGTTTAGCTGCTTAAACGTTAGTAACAAAAAAAAAAAAAAGATAAACAGAAACAATTAGAGAGAGAGTGAGAAAGAAAAGTATAGATTTAGATTATGATTATAATCAATATAGTGGCTAATAGGCTGTAAACTATCATATATCGCTTCACAATTTATGTATGTTATAAACATTTACAATTACAACAAAATACACATTCTGTTTTTGTTGTTTTTCTCTGTGTCTTTGTGTTTTTTTTTTAATATTTAATTTATTTTGTAATTTTTGTATATCTTTCTTGCTTTACATTTTTAGTAGTTTTGTTTAAATTTCATTAACAATGTGTCTTGTTGTCCTGTTTTAGGATGACGATGCAATGCTTGTAGCACAGTATAACACTTTTTGGCGATGGCGCACGTTGTGTTCCTCTTTCCTGCTTTCTCTGTCCTGTCTCTGTTCCTCTTATGCGGAGATACCAATTCGTAATCGAAAAATTCGTTTAACTTGTTTGCTCTCATATTTTTAATAACAAATTGCATGTGTCAGTGTTTCGGTGTCTAAAATATACAATGTAAATATTAACAATAGTTTGTTGATTGCTTATAACAAAATCGAGAATCGATCATTTAACCTTTGAACTGAAGCATGCAAATAATTTATTTAATTTAAGTATTAAGAGCAAATGTAACAAAAAGTGAAAGGAAAACAGAAAACAGGAGATTACAAAAAACAATTGCTGAAGCATACATATTCCATTAATTGTTGTTTTAGTTTTTGTATTTTTTTTTTTCGCTCTTATTACGTTTATCGTTTGTTTATGTTTTATCTAAAACTTGCCTAATTTAAATACTAATAAGAAGCACGCTGCGTTGGCGCCACCTGGCGGTGGGTGGGGGTCGTCCCCCGCAGCGGCCACAAAGGAAACTAACTCATTTTTTGTTGTTTAATGTCGCGTTATGGATTTGCATTCGAATTCGAGTTCGAATGAATTTCGAAGTCAATTGATTGGGTTGATTTGTTTGCTTGTTGTTTACTTAGCAACTGCGACGCTGATTCCGAATCTGTATCTGTTGCCGAATCGAATCCGAATTCGATTTCGATTGCAATGACGATAACGATAACGATCGATAACGTTAACAATCGTTTACTTGCTACTGAGTAAATCCTCTCGACAGGCAACGGCCGCAACAAGCGCCGCTCCACGCCCGGATCCATCCTCGGAGAGCATCAGATCGAACGTGATGCCCGGCTTGATCAGCTGCGTGATCTTCTCGACCATCAGGTTGTGGAACTTGGGATGGAACCGATAGACGCTGCCATCGACGCCGACCGTGACATGTGGCTCGTCCATCTTGTTGATCAGCGTGGCGATGCCCGCCGACACCAGATGCGCCGCCCGCTTCGAGACGCACTCGCAGATGTAGCGGACGTTGGCGCAGTCGCCATCGGTGGCATTGGACAGGCCGAGCTCCTCCAGCACCAGGCGGCAGTTGGTGAAGGTTCCGGGCTCATCGGCCTCGATTTCGCTCACGTATTTGGTGAAGAAGAGGCCGCGGGTGAAGAGCACCTCGGATCCCTGGCCGTTGAAGAGGATGCCGTTCTGGGTCATCTTGGCGAGCACCAGACGCACCAGCTCGCCCATATACATGCCCGATATCATCTTCTCGAACGTCTGCTTGCCCGGATTGATGCTGTGACTGTCGATGTCCTTGTCGAACTCGGTGCGCACAAAGTCGAGGGCTCCATTGTCCCCAAACGCACCCCACTCGGTGTTGATCAGGACGTGGGGCTTGCGATGGTCGCCATCGAAGAGTTCCGCCTCCTCGACCTTCTCCACGTAGCAGGCATTCGAGCCGGTGCCGACAATCAGTCCGATCTTGCAGCTGTGGTTCTTCCAGGCGCAGCTCATCAGCGTGCCCGTCGTGTCGTTGAGAATGGCGCAGATATCGATTTGGACATCGCCGCGTCTGGCGATCGCATCCTTTAGCAGCTGGACCACATCCTCGTCGACAACGCCGGCACAGTCGAATCCCTTGGTCCAGGTCGCCAGCAATCCCTTGGTCAGGCCCAATTGCCGCAGCGGAAACGAGAACGTGAATCCCAATGGCAACCGCTCCGAGTACACATTGTGCTCGGCCATGAAATTGGACAGGCATTCGGCGATATGATCGAACAGCTGGATGCCCGAGCCGATCATAATGTGCTGCGGTATCGCATAGATGCGCGACTCCATCTGGAAGTCGTTGTTCTCCTGCAGATGGATGAGCAGCACCCGGAAATTGGTGCCGCCCAGATCGAGGGCCAGGAATTTGCCCCGCTCATTGCCATTGGGCAGATCCTGGACGTAGGTGACAAAGCACTTGACATTCGCCTTGGGGTGCGTGTCCTTGGCCAGTCCGCGTCTCAGCTCGTGCAGTATGCGATACGTTAGCTCCTGCACCTGCTCGTCCGTTAGCAACAGTTGCTGACATAACTCGTACACCATTTTCTTTTTATCCGCTGCACTCGCTGTTTGTATTTGAAATGCATTTGCATTTGCATTTGTTGCGCTCGCTGCCGTCGCAGTCGCTGTCGCAGTCGCTGTCGCAGCCGCTGCCGCTGCTGTCGCTGCATTTGTCGCTTTACTACTCGTTCCGACAGCACTGCCACCGCTGACTGCAGCAGCAGCAGCAGCAGCAGAGTGAACTCTCACATTGTCCGTCTCGTCGCTGCCGCCGCCTTTGCTGCTGCTGCTGGTGCTGCTGTGGCCATTGAGATTTGTGGCTAGTCCGTTGGTATTTATAGACACGTTGCGCATCGCGCCATTCAGCTGCTGCTCTTGATCCATATCTCGTTGTTGTTGCTGTTGTTGTTGTTGTTGTTGTTAGTGCTTGTAATTGCACTTTACAGTTGTTACAGTTGTAGTTGCAGTTCTCTTTTGTTTGGCAGTCAACGAGCAGTCGTCACAGGCACAAAGCACCCACAAAAAAAAACCTTATTATTATTTTTATTTTTTTTCTAATGTTTTCCTTCACACGCGTTTTTGCCCGCCTCGCGTTTTATTGTCTGTTTTTTTATTTAGCTTCGCCTTGTAGTTTTTGTTTTTTTGTTTCTTTGCCGATTTTCGCTTTTAGTTGACTTTGCGTTGTTTCCGAGTCACAAACTGTTTTATTTTTTTCTTGTATTTTTGCTATACTTCTTTTGTTTCGGCCGTTTTATTTTTGTCCGCTGCACGCGTCCACTGCTGTGAAACGTTGTTACGGAATTATTCTCCGTGGAGCTTCGTCAGTTGCTTTACTCTGACGCTGCCGACGTTGAGCGCGCGCTGCCGTCGTCGCCGTCGGCGTCTGTGCGTCGTTTGCATGTGCCTGTGTGTGTGTGTGTGTGTGTGTGCGCGCGTCGTGTACTTTGAAGGAACCTTGAAGGTCAAAATTGACAATTCATATTGGAGCGGGCAACGGTTTCTGCTGGGCCTGCGTTCAAGATACATTTTTGTATATAACACTCATGTCGTGTCTATGTATGTGTGCATGTGTCTGTGCGCATATCGTAGCAGAGAGCAAGCGCCAGTCGAATAGTCGAAAATGAGAGTAAGAGAGCATAATTTTTTTTGTTGAGCGCCTCATGAATGGACTCTGAACAGCGGCACTGGCAGCAGGCAGAGACGGCAGCGTCACACACACTTCTCCCCACGAGCATTCGCGTGAGAGCGTGAGAGAGAGAGAGAGAGCGTGAAAAGAGCGGTCAGGTGTGCGTGTGGTTATAGGCATTTGCCTTATTGCCATCGTCAGCAAGCCACTGTGCACAGTACACTGCATAGGCGGCATGATAAAGTCATTAAATTTCCTTGAAATGCAAGGTGTTAACTCTTTGTGTAATTAACTAATGTGTGGCAAGTTTACAATTGAAAATGTTGGTAAACAAACAAGCCGTAGTCGTGGTTATATTATTGCCCGGCAATCCCATAAGAAAGGTATTCTTAACAGTGCTCTACATTGCAGGTCATCCGAATGTCGCCATCGGCTGACTGTTCACTTTTGGATCCATTCTGTAGCCCTTGCTGGTAATTGCTCTTGCTGGCGTATAACAGTTTACTCTTTGCTCACATATCGGAAACAAGTTTGCATACATGCATTCATATGTGTGTGTGTGTGTGTGTGTACGAGATTGGCATAAAATTTTTATTGGTGGTCGATTTAAGAGGCGTTCGTGGGGCTCGTCTCGCATTTTTCTGCTGCTGCCTTGGCCTCCCTCTGCCACTGCATGTGCATACACACACATAGGTATATTCATATATGTACATACATATGTATATGCACATACATACGTGTGTGTGTTTATTTTACGTGCCGTCACCAACGTGCGCTCTACAACAACAGCAACAACTGACAATCCAGACAAAGGCATCGCCTGACCGATTGTGTTTTTGTATTTGCAACTCCAATGCTCCCGCCCCCCACCACCGCTGGCCTCTCCTCTCTCTCTCTCTCTCTCCCTCTCTCCTTCTTGACACTGACTTTAAGCTGTCGTTCGCCCACTTACCGAATGAAAAGAA
>JBAMBJ010004556.1:0-308871 GCA_037043495.1 Drosophila recens
ATTTAAAAATTATATGGGACAAAAAAAATTTTTTTTTTATTTTTTTAATTTTTTATTTGTTTTATTTTGTTTATTAGGTCCTAAAGAGCTCAAAACCAAGTTTTCACTTTAATCGGAGTACGATCACCCATTCAAATTTGCATTAAAACATGAAAGAACAGTGTTTTATCACTGATTATACATTTTTCGATGATTTTTCATGTTTCGATGCAAATTTGAATGGGTTATCGTACTCCGATTAAGGTGAAAACTTGGTTTTGAGTTCTTTAGGACCTGATAAACAAAATAAAAAAATAAAAAATTAAAAAAATAAAAAAAAAATTTTTTTTGTCTTATATAATTTTTAAATTTTCCGATCCAAGTCGGCACGGGTTATCATACTCCGATTGAGGTAAAAGTTTATTTCTGAGTGCTTTAGGACCTAATGAACAGAACTAGCCCGTATGCGTTTAAAAATATTGACTTTGACCAAATAAGGGACACCCTATTAAACATAGATTCAAACATCAGATACATTCAGCTAAATATCAAAGAAATCCTATAATGATCCGAAGATTAGGCACCTAACTATGTATTAATCCAAATCAGAACTGAATTCACTTTTATTTTATAGTAAACTAAGTAAACTCGCTTCCCTAGCAGAATTGAAAGGATAGTCTTTAATTAATAATAATAATATTTATGTTACGTTTATATTCCATACATTTTTATCCCAGGTATCTATGTATGTAAGAAAATTAACTAACAAGGTATAAATAGGATCCTAGGATAGCTTATTATAAAATTTTTTTGAACACGTCTTATTTTTTATTTCTTTTTTAATCAAACGTATCAACATTAAATTGTTCTGTTTTTCTTGCAATTTGTTAGGATAAAACGATAAAAATAAAGTACATTCTTTTAATAAATTTTCGAAATCAATAATATCCGAATTTCTCGGAGTGATTCGCTTCATTATATACAGTTGCGGTCAAAAAAATAGTAGTGCCTGCAATGAACTTACAAAAACTTAAAATTTAATGACTTTTAATTTATCCAAATTTTTTATATAATTTTTTTAAGATACGTTAATATATTGTTAATCTATCTGAGAAATCAAAGATAGTGAACAGTTATTATTTTTCGACTTAGGAATTTTTTCTTGCAATAGCCTGAAAAATGGGCGGTCAAAATAATAGTAGTGATGAACATATTCAAATATTTTAATGATGAAAACGATCCAAAACCCCCTTTTTTTTATTTAAAAGGTTAGATATGTGAAATGCACTTAATAATTAACAAATTTAATAATTTGTTGTGAAGCCTTTATCTTGAATTACCGCCTTACAACGACGGATCATGGCTTTTACATCGTTCTGTTTGTATTGAGCTCCAGGCGCTCCTAGCGATCTTCCAAAGATGAATATTATTTGTTGGTTGATGCTTGGCAATATCCTTCTTCATATCGGACCACAAATTTTCAATGGGATTCAGATCGGGGGACCGTGGTGACCACTCCACTACATTAACTTTTTTCTATGCGAACCATTCTTTCGAAGATTTGCTGATATGCCTTGGGGCTATGTCCCGTTGGAACCTCCAAATTATCGGCATATCATCTGAAAAATACGGTAGCATAGTGTCCTGCAGAATTTTCACTTGTTCGTGGCTTTCCTTTATGGTTATGATCCATTATATGGGTTGGACCCAATAATGTGAAAATGCGCCCAGGTTATTATTCTCATACCACAATGTTTGATGGTCCTGCAGGTGAATCTGGGCTGATATTCGAACTTTAACGGATACCTTACATGTTATCGAGATCCTCGACAAGCAATAAAAATAATTTTGGACACATCCGACCACTAGAGGTTTCTTTATTTCTCTAGGGTCAATTCAGATGATCCTTAGCAAATCGAAATCGCTTTTGGGCAGGTATTTTTTTCAATAACGGAATTTTTCACGGGCTTCTTTCTGCCAGATTATTATTTCGCAAACATCTAAGAATGTTTTACACACTTTGGTCCATACCAAAGTCCTTTTTTTTAAGTGCTGCAGGAGCAAAAGGGTCGCGTTTCAAAAACCTCACTACTTTTGTCACTAGTCTTTTGGACATGGATCGAGGTCTTCCACATTTATCCTATTTTGGCGACTACTTAATGGCGTTTCTGATTATGGTTGGCAATCATATAATCAAATTTTTCCACTTCCTTAAACGTTATCCTTTTTGAAATAAGTTTTTTATACGAGCACGCTTTTCTGGAGTGCAATGCTTGCCACGCCCCATTGTAACAACTCTAAGCAAAATATTTTTTTTACAATTTATAGAAAATTATCAAATAACAATTATAAATAACAAATCAAGTGCCTTTCCTGCGTAATATCCTTTTTTTCCACTTTTAATGCATTCACTACTATTATTTTGACCGCCCATTTTTCAGACTATTACAAGAAAAAAATTCCTAAGTCGAAAAATAATAACTGTTCACTATCTTTGATTTCTCAGATGGATTTACAATATAATAACGTATCTTAAAAAAATTATATAAAAAATTTGGATAAATTAAAAGTCATTAAATTTTAAGTTTTTGTAAGTTCATTGCAGGCACTACTATTTTTTTGACCGCAGCTGTACCTTTCGAAGCCGCTGGGAATCAGACCTGACCCTTTTGGTGTATGACCAACAACAAACTGATAAGAAAAGGTTTCATTCAAACAGGAAGCAGTTGCGGTAGCCAGGAACAATCAGCAGAAGTAAACAGAGAACAGAGAGACGCATTGGCAGCTTTTGAGAACGGCATCGAACGCGTTCCGAACGATGCTGCACTTGTTCGAGATCGAACCACTCGATGTCAATCGCTGTCGATCTCAGTCGATCGGTTCAGACGCCATCCCGTTCATTTCCGCTTTGCTAGATTGCTTTTCGCAAGCGAAACAATAAAGGCAACAACAACACAACAACAATAATAGCAGCGATACCTCGTAGACATCGCCGCATAAACAAAGATAAAAGGCGCCCAATCGGAACCGAGCCGAGCCGCAAGCACAACGATCATCAGAGAGTAAAGTGGAAAAATATTGCACCTGATTGCCTTGAAAAATCCGAAATCAAAACAAAGCAAAATCAAATGTGCGGCGAAAATCGTATTTGCGGCGACGGCGAAGGCAATCAAACAGAAAACCGATCAGCCAACATGTTCTAACTGCGTCGCCAACGTTGATGTTGCTGCGAAAATGCCTCTCTCTCTCTCTCACTCTGTATCTCTGTCAGCATCCACTTCCTACTTCAACTAGCAAAAAGCTGTGCTCAGCTGTGCCAAAGACGCAGCAAAGACGGCGACAGCAAGTATTGCCAAAGCTCAATTGCTGTTGTATGCGACGACGGCGGCACAAAATTGCAGAGAAATTCCTTTGGCTTAATTAGCCTCTTTCGTTCGGGGCGAAAATATTTTCAACTGAGCGACGCAAGAAAGCGGCACAACAGCAACATCAGCAGCAGCAGCAGAGACAGCAGCAAAAGCAGGAGGGCAAAAACAACTCAGAGCTGAGCTCAGCGCGGCTCAGCGCAGCAGCGCACAAATGAAACCAGTTTAGTTCATTTCGTTTCGTTTCGTTCATTAATTCAAAATTTCCATTTGAAACTTTTTTATTTTTGTTGTATTTTTTTGTGTGTGTGTGCTTTGGCTCCGCTCTGCCGCAGTCGTTGCTGCCAATGCCGCCGCTCTTTGCCCGTTGCCTCTTCTCGACCAACGTCATCGTCATAATCAGAGTTTTAACATTTTATGTACAGTGGGCTACAGTGAGCACTCGCCTGAAGCGAATGAAATGTACACCAAATACTAGTATGTTTTGGTGTAACGTTAACAGCGTGTGCTCACTGTATGTACACACACAGTGCTTATACCCTCACATACACACTGTACATGCATACACACATAGAGAGCCGGAGCTCGTTTCGTTCGTTTCGTTTACTCGTTTCGTTCGTTCGTTCGCTCGGCTGCCTCTCCCACAATCGCAACGATTTTGACTCACACTGCTGCCGCCACTGTTATATACACATAACCTACAAAAATATATAGCTACGACTCTGGCTCTGGTACGAGTGCCGAGTAAATGCGATACGATATTTGTGCGGCGCATCGTGTGCGCTGTCAGGCGGTTTGCGATGGCGATGGTGAGGGCGATTTCGGTGACTGGGACGGGGATGGGAGAGGCAGGGACAGAGACAGGGACTGGCATGGCAGGCTAGCTGGCTGGCTGGCAGACAGGCGGCATAACATCAGCAGTGCCAGCAGTAACAACAACAGCAGTACAACTTACACAGGGTTGTCGACCACTCAAAATGCCAACGGCATTGAACTCGCATTGCGGGTGTATATACTTTTGTATCTATATGATTAATATTATTAAAATAAAATTATTTCATAGATTATTAATTTAATATAAGAAATATATGGTTTCGTTTTGATTTTGATAAATTAATTAACATTTTTAGGGCCGTTTTATCAATGTACATATGTACATATAAACGATATCTAAGATATAATTTAAAATTTGACAGTAATTTCTATACATTTTACGTCAAAATATATTTTCAATAGTTATCCAACACCTTATTCAGACATAAAAAAAACGGGCCTTATTGTTTTAATTTTAACTTTGATAATATATTTATTTTTTTGGATAGCCGACAACCCTGGCCGGGCATACTATCGAGTTTTATATGTAGTATGTCTGTACATGCGCTGACGCTGTCACGGCCTCTGCCTCTGCTTCTGCTTCTGCCTCCGCCTCATGCCTTGCCGTTGCTTGCCTGACTGACTGACGCTTGCCTCGGCGCGTATGTGGGAACGAACGAAATAATACCTATAAAAAAATTCTTTTTTCCCTCGGTTTTTTGCTGCTGCTGCTACGACAACGACAACGAAAAAGAGAAAGACTTGTGGGTAGAAAACCAACAAAGTAAGACTATAAAGTACAGGGCAGAGTGAACGACGAGGGATTGCAACGGGATTGCGGGGGTGCTGTTCAAGCGAATGAGGAACGAGAGCAGAGAGGGGAGCGAGGAGCGAGGAGCGAGAGAGCCGAGATGGAGGACAGCAGCAAACAAAAATTTAAGATACTTTTTCGTTTGAATGGATGTTTAGCAGCTCTGGCTGCGAGATCTTTTAGCTCTTGCTCTGGCTCTGGCTCCAGCTCAGGCTGTTGGAAACATGTTGAAATGAAATTGGTGAACGACGACGACGACGATGGCGACTCTGTGTTTGAGTGCCGGTTCGGGTAATGGGTCTCTGCCGCGGGGGTGCTGGCCCCAACATTTGGCAGCATTTTGGTATTACATTTGAGTGTGTGTGTGAGTGTGTAAGAGTGTGTCTTGTAGATGTTGCTCGTCGTCGCATCCGAGAAACTTTGAACATGTTCGGCTGCTGTTGTGTGTGCTAGTTACTCAAAAATATCACTAACTATTAGGAACGCCAAAGCCAAATCACCGACTATAAGATACCTGTTCCCAAAATTAGATGTATGAATACAACAATTGTATCTTTAAAGCTCTAACGGCATAAAAAATATCGAATCACTTGATGGACAGTAAGAAAACGGAGTGCTTACCACAAAAATGAGCATTATTTTTAAAAATTATTGAGTTCAGTAGACTTTCCGATTTGAAGAGGCTTGTATACATTTTTATAATTCGCTTCTGACCACTGAATTTGGAGTATCTAGTTAACATAGTGTAAGAACTATGATTTTCGGTGGTGTTGTCTTATTTTGAATCAAACGATATTTACTCTGGGGCCACAGAACTTCATACTGATTTGAATCTTGGAAACTGTCCTAGCTCAAAACTCACAATTTTGCTGAAACCAGCTTTAAGCTTTCACCTTGCAGTACAACTAAGAATTCTTTTGTCTCTGAATGTAGTGAAAATTACATTCAATTCAAAAATTGTGTTTTTTGAGTTTTGATATTTAGAAGGTATAAATGAGGGATATGTATTTCATGGAGTCGGGCATATTTATTTACACTGCTGTTACATAAATTGCAACGAATACAATATACCCTTGTACTCTACTGGTAACGGGTATACAAATACTGCAGGTTCGGCGCAGTTGAATTTGGAACGGCAGCCAAGAGATGCGAACCGAGATCCAACACAAGCAACCAAACCAGAGACCTGAGACCAGAGACATGAGACCAGAGCGACCAGCTGTTGGCCTTGTGCTGTTAATGCTTTGCAGTCGGTCGCTTTAGCTGTAGCTTGTCTTTGTATCTGGCATTATTTTTGGAGATGTCGGCGGTGCGCCGTGACTGTTGTTGTTGTTGCCGTTGTCGTTTGCGCCCCTCTGATGGATGACTCGACACAACGTTTGACTCGACTCGACTCGAGTTGGTTCGAAATCATCAAAACAACGCAACACAACACAACAAAATGTGTATGCGTCTGGCTATTTTTGTTTTTGCTGCTTGGGAACTCGGCGAGTCTGTCGAAACGATCGTTCCATAGCAATTTCCAGTTGGACCCATTCACGATCCATGACAAATTCGGTCAGGTGCAGAAACAAAGTTAAGCCAGAATGATGAATCCTATTGGGCTATATGCTCTGAATTAAAATGTCGCTGCAAGATCATGACTTGACCCAGTGGGAATAAATTTTTAAGAGTCTGGCTAAGAATAGAATTGTGCCATATTCAGTTTAAATGAATTTAATAGATTTTTTAGCCTTGCTTCAAAAAGTATTTAGCTTTTTCCCAAAATAGTCCCGTTCATTTTTAGTTTCTGTATCATTTAAGAAGCTTATCATGTAATACTGTTTCTATTACCAAACAGAAATATTCAGTTGTTAGTACGATTGCAGTTTCCCACTGCTGAAATTCATAAGTGCAAATGCGTGCAAGTGTGAGTGAGTGTGAGTGTGTTTATGATAAGCCCCAAAACTTTAAGCTTCTCGCATGCTCTTTAGTATTGCCCTAGTGCTGATGTTGTCCCTACATTTCAATTCCCAATACCTAAGCTGTCCTACGAGTCGTTCCATTTCTGTTCCCATTCTTGTTGCCCCCCAAAACTGCATCTACTGTAGTCGGATTAGAGTTGGCCAAAAGCAAAAGCTCGTAACCAGTAACAACTTTGTTGTTGTTGTTGTTGCTGTGAGTAGTTTTGATGATTTTACAGTTGCCATCCCATCTCTGCAATTGCGCTCTTTTGTTACTCACACACTCCCATGCACTCTTACACAGGCACACACACCCGCACACATGTCCCACCCACTCCAAGGCGCGCTCTCTCCATCTCAGTCTCAGTCTCTGCCTCTCTCTTTTGTCGTGGTTTATGTCCGTATGCAGCGTGTTATGTTGCGCTCCACTCGAAGGAAGAAATGCGATTGCCGATTGAGGTTATAATGGATTTCGACAGTCCAAGTTGTGCCAACGACGACAGCGACAGCGACGTCGCTGCTGCTGTTGCAGTCGACGCTCTTACAGTTTTCTTTATGATTACGTTCGTTGTTCCTTTTTGCGCTTATTATTAGTTTAATTTGTTTACGGCGCTGTTGCAGACGCTGACGTTTTCAACGGGATGCTGGATTCGTTCGTTTCTTTTGTTTTTTGTTGTTGTCCTCCTTATTGCATGCAACATGCTGCCGACTTTTGTTATTGCTGTTGTTGCTGCTGTTGCGGCGAACTCACGAGTGCTCGCTCTTGTCGCTCGCCTTTGCCTCTCTCTCTTCTCTTCTCTTTGCGCCAAAAATGACTTCAAACAAGTTCGAATTCGCGACGACGTGCAAGGTGCATTCCCAATTCGAATCTGTGAGTACGTACGTGTGTGTGTGTGTGTGTGTGTGTGTGCTTGTGTCTGTGTCCGTCTGAGTGTATGTGTTTGCATTTGCATATGCAAAATATTTAGTATTGCAGCGACTACGCTACGGTGGCTGTGACGCCAACGGCGACAGCGACAGAGACGTCGAGCAGCATCAGCCGAAAAATCTCAGACAGAGTCACATGTTGCATTCGCCTTTAATTTATGCTGATTGCTCTGCACTTGCATACGTCGCGTCGCACCGCATCGCTCTCTCTCTCCCTCGTCGTCTCTGTCTCACACACTTTAGCTAGAGCTCTTTTAGCGCTTTTGTATAAGTTTACTGTTGAAGCTATCAATGTCAACAGGCAGCGACGCTGACGGCGACGTCAGCATTGACGCTGACAGACAGGTAGCCATCGTCATCGTACTCATACTCAGCAGGGGTAGGAAGTTGAAGGTCGTTCGTTCTCAAACACACACACATACAACATACATACATATGTATGAACATGCTCACACTCATATTTATTTATTACTTTTTATGTTGTTTTAATGATGACGACGGCGACGTCAACAACGGCGTCTGCCACTGCTCTACTTCATCGGCTCTGCGCGTATGTGCATCTCTGTCTGGCACACATACATATGTACGTATCGTCTGCCTCCTCTCAAACACAGCTAGCGATTATTTCGGGTTATTAAACCAACCACAGAAGCAACAACAACAAACGACAACAAAAACAACGGCCCGACAGCCACTTGCAGTTTTTGAATTGCTGATTAATTTTATTGCCTTTGCCTTGTTGTAATTGTAATGATAAATTCGTTTTTTCGGTTTTTGTTTTGATCACTTGTTTCGCGTGCCGCTGCTACTGTCCCTCCTCCTCTCCCTCTCTCACTCTGCCTCTCTCTCTCTCTCTCGCTTACTACACGTGACGCTATGTTGGGTGGCTGCTTGTGCTTTGCTTTTGCCTTTTGGACAATGTCTGCCAATGCCGTCGCCAGCACCGTCTATAATTTATTAATTGTGCTCAGAACGTCGCCGTCGCCGTCGACTTCGCTGTCGATGCCTCGGTCGCTGTCGCTGCCGGCGTCGACGGCGCTGTCGTTGCCTTTTTTGTTTTGATACGCGAGTTCGTGCGCCAAAGTGTATGAATGGTAAATGCTTGTTAAGAAGGGGGCGTGGGTCTGAAAAACGAGTTGCAGTTGCTACGCCGCCTGTTAACAGTTAGCTCCTTGCAGGGGCATCATGTGCGAGCACAGCAACAACAACAGCAACAACAATGCAACAGCTGTTAAGCGCCGTGCTGCTTTTAAATGAGGTCATGTTGATATTTCACAAAATCCACGTAGCAACAATCAGGAAATCTTTATTAAGGCTTAAAACAGTCTTGATTTCCTGCATTTTTGAGTATATTTTTTACTCATATTCTGTTAATTTATTTCAACATTTTAAGCTAAAAATGTTACCTTCGAAGGCACTAGAAGTTCAAGACCTCCATTGACCCCAACAACAAGAAAAAACTACCATACAAGTTGAAGCGAAGGCCTACGATTTTAACAGATTACTTAAATGCCATTCACCTGTGTGAAAGACAAAACATAATAAGTAACAGATACATTTATTTACATTTGTACTTTGGGTATAAGATAATCTTAAGTATAGAACAGCAATCATCACTTCAAATTTAATGTATGTGTATCAATTAAATTCTACATAAATCCCAATTTATTTTCGTTAATTTCAACTGATAACCAAAACTATCTTAGGGCCAAACAAATATACATATCTTTCAGAATGTCAATATAGCAAATTAGCGAGTTTTTATTGAATTTTATTTTGATAAAAACTACTGTAAGTAGATTATACCTTGTTTACAAACTCGATATTTAATATATTAAAATTCCACAGTTATATTTAAATTAAGTTAATATATGTATCTTAATTGCAAGCTTCTTCAGAAAAATACCTTTTGTGCACAATAGAAAAGATGTACAATTATTATGTTTTTTGATTGAATTTTGTATACATATTAAGTAAAAACTTTTAATGCAAAACTCTAATAGAACTGGTCCTAAAAAGAAGTGAAGGAATAATTAAATATCCTTCCCATTACAGCAAATTGTTTTAGTGGTAACAAACTTGCAGTTCCATTCGCTTGTCAGGAATTGGTTAACTTATTTATGGCATATAATTCAATTTATGGCACACCACTTACTCAGGTGACCTATAATAATTAACATACAGGTAGTTAGGTACACTCACATCTAAACAAACATACATACATACATATGTATCTATAGAACAAATGTGTAAATTGTTTTTTATGATCAGCTGTTCGTTTCTCTTTCCACTTGGTGCCGAGTATCTTTTCTGTATTCAGTCGGTAAGTTGTGAGTGTTTGATTGTCATTTAATAGAGACACAAAATTACGTCTCGGTCTCGTTTGACAATTTGAATGGTTTTTCTCACGCTAAGCAGCGCTGCCGACGTCGACCGTAACGTTTTCAGTCAGCGTCGTCTCTGGCGCCGGCTTGTCTTTTATTCATTCATGCCGAGGCCTCTCGTTGTTTGTGTGGTTTGTTGATTTTTTTGTTTTTGGTTTCATTCATATTTATTTATTTAGCTAATAATATAAGTCAAATCGAAATTATTTATGATACCGGCATTCGGTATTGACATCGCCGTCAACGCTGCGGTCGCTGCCAACGTCAACGTCGACATCGGCGACCCGGTCACGGAATGGGCGCCCAGCTGTGTGTGTGTGTGGTGTGTGTGGATTTTTGTTTTGTTTTGATCGCTATGTAAATGTGAGATGATTTTTATTGTTTTTATTGCTCTTGATATTTAGTGTTGTCTCTGTTGTTGTTGCTGAGCAATCAGTGAGGGCATTTTATTGGCTACGACTGTGAAGCGCGAGTAAACAGCGTGGGCTACTCGTGTTGTTGTTGTTGTCAGTGAGTAAGTGAGTGAGTTAATGAGTGCTGCGAACAGCTGATCGAATCTGTTCGTAGTATTCACTTTTCTATTGCGAGTATTCAATTATCGATTGTGGATTTCCAATGGACTTGAAGTCCATTTACTTTGAAACTTTATTTACTTATTAAAACTCTGTGTAAAGCTTCTAAGCAGCAATTCCAATTCAGCCAGTTAACGTTTATCCCAATTAGACGTTAATGTTGTCCAATTGGCATATCTTGCAATTCTATCAGCTGCTATCTTTTCTATGTTGTCTGTTTCCTTTTTGCTACGTGGCACAAAAACGAAAGGCTTAAGGGCGCACACAAACACATATCGAATGGGGAATTCCCTCACCATAAGCAAACACACACACACACTCACACACACACTCACTCGCGTAAATGCTTAAAGAATTAGCGAGTGTAGCAGCAAAAAGCCGCCGCAACTGACAACAAAGTCATTCCAAGTGACGCGACGCAGCAGCGGCGGCATTTTTCGCTTCTTTATGTATTTTCTCCTGTTGATTAGAAACTGCAAAGCAAAACAAAAAACCGGAAAAAGGGTTATTTTTTTTATTGCTTACTTTGGCCTACGTCGTTGACGCTGCCGACGTCGCCATGTCTCCCACTGTGCTTGTGTTTGTATGTGTGTGCTGTATTTTCTTCTTAACTTTTGGCGATTCGCCTTTTTTTTGTTATTTTTATTATTATTGTCGCCGACTGCTTTGACGCTGGCTGCGCTGCTGGCGTTGACGTTGACGCTGTCGTTGACGCTGACGTCGCCGTTGAGCTTTTAGCATTTTAAATTGACGTTTATTATGCGCAGCTATGGCGCATTTATTGTTGTTGCTGCTTTTCGTTTTGTTTTTGTTTTTGAGTCTTTTTTTTTGGTGTACTCAACATGTTGTGCGAGTATCTCTCCTTGTTGTTGTTGTTGTTGTTATTGTCATCGTCTCGCGTGGCACTGCTCGCGTCGCTGTCGACGCTGGCGTCGCTGCTCGTTTCTTTAGTTTGTTTTGGTTTTTAATTTAATCGTTTTTGTGTTCCCCTCACCCCCCACCGTCCCTAGCACCACTGACGCTATCGTTATTGCTCTTGTTGCTGTTGTTGTTGTTGCTGTTGTTGTTGTAGTTGTCGTTAAATGTGTTTAGCACGTGCTGCCTGACCGGCCTCTCTCTAGTGTCAGCTGTTGCTGTTGCTGTTGACGTCGTTATTGTTCGTGTTGCTGTTGTTGTTGGTCTCTGCTTTTGCTTTTGCCCTTTTGTGTCTGCTCTTGATGCTTATTAGCGAGTGCCATTCATTCCTCACTCTCCACATCACTCACTCCACTTCCACTTGCCTTTCTTCATTCACTTATTCAATGTGTACTCTGTGCATGTGTATGTATGCATACATATGTGTGTGTGTGTGTTGCTGTTGCGGCAGGTTGCTGCTGCCGACGCTGCTTAGAAACAAGTGGCCAATAAATTATGGCCAGCCGCAAAGAGCAGCCCCCCATTATTATTGCCCATTGAAAGCCTTAATGGTAAAAACACATAAAACCGTTAAATGCGTTCCCCTATCTACATACAGTAGGTCTAGAAATTCTTTTGACAAAGATGTGTTGATAACAAAAGATATTCAAATGCATAGATTATATTTTTAAAAATATATATTGATTTGATTATTTATGTTTATTTTTAGTTTATGCTAGAGACCAGCAATAAATATAGGAAAATATGCAAAGTCAATATCAAATATTTTAAATAATTTAAATAGCTATTCACATATTATGTATAGTATATCGGAAAACTTTACACTTTTACAGTATTTGTTTGTTTTAATTTGTTTTATTAAAGGAATAAGGTAAAATAAATCGATTCTTTTGTTATCTAAAAATAATAACAAATAGCAATATTTATTCCTTTGTCAAGAGATTTACTTGACATACTGTGCTTGCATGTTTTTATTTTATGGTTGTATTTGTGCGGCTCGCAAAAAAAGGGTTCGTTCGCTGCCGGCGCAGGCAGCGCTGCTTCAGCTTCAGCTACGGTTTGGCTTTATTTTTTATTTTTATTTACTTTTTTGTATGCCACGGAAACTGACCTAAGCTATGCAAAGTCGGGAGGCATTTGCATGAAGCAAGCCGGCAGCAACAGCGGCAGCGGCAGCACCGATAATGGAAATGTGCTCCATCTCCATTGGGGTGTGAGAAATGACGACGCGTCGTCTCCCGCTGTCGGTGTCGCAGTCGCCGTCGCAGTCGCAGTCGCAGTACGATGCCAAGCGCAAGTCATGCTTGTTACAAACATATGTATGTACTTTTGTTGTTGTTGTTGCCTCTCACTATGTCAAGGACAAGTGGCATCTTTGTTTATGACCACTTTAGAAATCAGCCAAGTAAACTTCCTAATCAACATAGCATGTTTCATACCAAAGTTCATTCAACTTTCAACATATGTACATACAGTTGCGGTCAAAAAAATAGTAGTGCGTGCAATGAATTTACAAAAACTCAAAATTTTATGACTTTTAATTTATCCAAATTTTTTATATAATTTTTTTAAGATACGTTAATATATTGTTAATCTATCTGAGAAATCAAAGATAGTGAACAGTTATTATTTTTCGACTTAGGAATTTTTTCTTGCAATAGCCTGAAAAATGGGCGGTCAAAATAATAGTAGTGATGAACATATTCAAATATTTCAATGATGAAAACGATCCAAAACCCCTTTTTTTTATTTAAAAGGTTAGATATGTGAAATGCACTTAATAATTAACAAATTTAATAATTTGTTGTGAAGCCTTTATCTTGAATTACCGCCTTACAACGACGGATCATGGCTTTTACATCGTTCTGTTTGTATTGAGCTCCAGGTGCTCCTAGCGATCTTCCAAAGATGAATATTATTTGTTGGTTGATGCTTGGCAATATCCTTCTTCATATCGGACCACAAATTTTCAATGGGATTCAGATCGGGGGACCGTGGTGACCACTCCACTACATTAACTTTTTTCTATGCGAACCATTCTTTCGCAGATTTGCTGATATGCTTTGGGTCTATGTCCTGTTGGAACCTCCAAATTATCGGCATATCATCTGAAAAATACGGTAGCATAGTGTCCTGCAGAATTTTTTCTTGCTCGTGCCTTTCCATTATGGTTATGATCCATTATATGGGTTTGACCCAGTAATGTGAAAATGCGCCCAGGTTATTATTCTCATACCACAATGTTTTATGGTCCTGCAGGTGAATCTGGGCTAATATTCGGACTTTAACGGATACCTTACATGTTGTCGAGATCCTCGACCAGCAAAAAAAATAATTTTGGACACATCCGACCACTAGAGGTTTCTTTATTTCTCTAGGGTCAATTCAGATGATCCTTAGAAAATCGAATTTGCTTTTGGGCAGGTATTTTTTTTAATAACGGAATTTGTCACGGGCTTCTTTCTGCCAGATTATTATTTCGCAAACATCTAAGAATGTTTTACACACTTTGGTCCATACCAAAGTTCTTTTTTATAAGTGCTGCAGGAGCAAAAGGGTCGCGTTTCAAAAACCTCACTACTTTTGTCACTAGTCTTTTGGACATGGATCGAGGTCTTCCACATTTATCCTATTTTGGCGACTACTTAATGGCGTTTCTGATTATGGTTGGCAATCATCTAATCAAATTTTTTCCACTTCCTTAAACGTTATCCTTTTAGAAATAAATTTTTTATAGGAGCACGCTTTTTCTGGAGGGCAATGCTTGCCACGCCCCATTGTAACAACTCTAAGCAAAATATTTTTATACAATTTATAGAAAATTATCAAATTACAATTATAAATATCAAATCAAGTGCCTTCCTGCTTAATATCCTTTTTTTCCACCTTTAATGCATTCACTACTATTATTTTGACCGCCCATTTTTCAGACTATTACAAGAAAAAAATTGCTAAGTCGAAAAATAATTACTGTTCACTATCTTTGATTTCTCAGATGGATTTACAATATAATAACGTACTTAAAAAATTAAATAAAAAATTTGGATAAATTAAAGTCTTTAAATTTTGAACTTTTGTAAGTTCATTGCAGGCACTACTATTTTTTTGACCGCAGCTGTATGTACTTACATATATGTGTGTTCAAGTGTATGTGAGTATGTGTTAATCTAGATAAGCAGCACTCGAGCCTCAGCTTATATCTATAATTCTAATTAGACGAATTATCATAAATGTCAGTCGTGCGATCGATATGTCTTACAAGCTAACACATATATTCAATATATTATATTGGACATATGTAGATAAGATAAAAATCAGACTTATATATGTGTTTATCAATGTATCCCAAACTTTAATTGACATATTGCTTCACTTGTCAGTTTGATCCAAAATATTTTATATTTTATTTTATATTATAGAAGTTTGTATTTCCCTCTAGAAATAGGGATTATATGATGGAAGTTAATGGAATTGTGATAAACTCAATTTGGAGAATTTAGTATATTGTTAATTTTGATTATATGAGCATGATTATATTTATTTAAATAAAAAAAAATACTTTAATGGAAGTTAAATTTAGAGAAGTGTATCTATACTTCTGGCGCGTTTTAATATTAAACAAATTAGTTGTACAATTCAAACTTAAATTCTTCTCTCAAAGAAATAAAAAAAAGCAATGTTAATCTTATCATGAATTGCGAAAGTTATTGAAAAAATAAATTTCAATAATTTCTGAAAAAATGGATATTTTAAGAAAGAACCGCTCTTGAATAAGTACAATTACAAAAGAATCTGATATCAGGTTTAAGTAAGCCATTTTTTTTTTAAATTTTGAATGTTAATACAATAGAATCAATTCTGAAATGAAAGCTCTAATTGAGAGTGTAATGTAAAGACTTCAAGACTTAATTTAGCCCCGATTTAAGCTTTTTGCCTATAAACTGAAAGCATTCTTATAGTACATATATCTAGTAGTGCTATCCATCTATAGTATAGATAAACGATCTTTTAGGGTGAATAGTACTACAAAAAAATTAAAAATTAAAAAAATAATAAATTATTGTATCATTAAAAGACTAAAGTGAAAAGCGAAATAATTTTACATTAGGGTTTAATACTGCATATTAAATTTAATCGGATGTTTGCCAAAAATAATATCTCATCCCAAAGCAGAACCAACTACCGCTGCCCAAGAGATGAGTTTAATTGTATTTGTGACAGCAACAACAGCCGACATTTGAATACCGATATATGTATGTATATTTTATATTATATATACAGTATAGTACATTTATGTAGGGAGTGCACTCCCCATGACCCCGACCCCAATAATAACCCACTATTAAGCTCTAACCACCTCCAACAAACCACCTTCAACTCCGCCTCATACTACACACACACACACACACACACACACTACAGCCACACACACACACAATGCCCACTGCACGCATTCAATGTGCAATGTGTATGACATTTTTGCAGTTTTTGTTTTGCTCGCCGGCTTCTGCAATGTGCTTGCACCCCTCGTTCCCCCCACCAGCCACCAGCCCCCTCGGTCCACGGTCCACCCATCGGCACACAACCCCCGAGCATACCTCGGTCGCACCTCATCGAAAAACTTTCATTTAATTGCTGAGAACAACAGCAAAAAACAAGTTGAACGAAGAAAAACAAAAAAGAAAGAACAGAAAAATATTTGCCGTTGGCTTTTGTTTACATTGCTTCGATTGTGCCACGACATGGGGCATGATGAAGAATGGTGAATGGCGATTTGTGGAAAGGTGGAATGAGCATGCCAACTGATAGTGACGTCGACTGCGACGCCGACCGCGACGGCAGCAGCGACAGCGACAGCGAAGCGTGCTATGTGTGTCTGCCACAATGCGTGCGTGCCCCGCCCCCTCTGCCCCCCAGCCCCTTAGTCAAGCGTGCCCCAAATGGCTTTTCAATTGCCTCGACCGGTAAAATACACGCCACAGCCAGCGAAGGAAGCGCACACAAAGCATAAACGCGGCTGAAGCTCAATAATCAAAACAAAAGAACTTTAACTAAAACAACGTCAGCAGAATGATCATCATCATTATAAAGGTTCTCAATAATATATCATTGTATTCGAAGCAACTGTTCAGGTTAATGATAAAAACAATTGATTGACTTTAACTTAACTATCAACTAAAAGAACATAATCAGAATGATCATTATCATAAGAATCATATTATTAGATATGTATATTCAAGATAATATCATTGCTGTCTAAGGATCTGTTTGGGTAAACCTCGCTAATGATCAGCACAACAAATTAACTTCATCTAAATTATCAACAACATCAGTGTGATCATCATCATAACAATCGTTCGGATCTGTTCAGATTACTTACGTTTATGATGACAAATAACAAATTAACAACTTAAACAATATCATTAGTATGATCATCATCATAATAATCATATTATATCCTATATCTCAATTTTATATCATAGTTGCCTGAAGATCTGTTCAAGTTACTCCCGCTTATGATTATAACAACAAATTAACTTAATCCTAGCTATCGACATCATCAGTGGGATCATCATCATAAGAATCGATACTACTGTTAAGATTTTTTACGTTGATCATGAAAGTAAGAAATCAACATCTTTAGTGTGATCATCATCATGATCATTATCATTACTATTCATCTTATTCCATCGTTGTAAAAGGATCTGTTACAAGGCTTAAAAGAAACTCTCACATAGACAGCATCATTATCATTATTATTATAATCATTATCAATATCATTGCTATCCGATCATTTCTATATTTATTAATTTACAATTAATCTTTGTACTTGTAACTCTAGGAAACAAACAAATAAATAAAATCACCATCATTGTCATTGTCATTATGATTGTTTTATCCGATCTTTGTCTAAGGATCTGTTTGATAACTTAATCTAAACTATCAACTAAAGCAATATCAACAGTATCATGATTAGCATCATCATTATCACTGATCTGTTCAGGCTACTTACTTTTGCTTCGGTCCACATTTTCATAATAATCGGGGAAAATTCCTCGGTAGCAAGTACAGGTATTATTATGTATTATTTGGCGCCGTTTTTTCTGTGTTGCAGGATCAGGTGGCAAGTAGGCGTTTCAGTGCGGCCTTTGTTGCTGCATCGCAGGCAATTGAAAACAACAACTACACCACATCTTGGAAACTACTACATATAAATAACTACAATCCACTTTTCACACAATCTTTTATATATTTATTAATTTTTAATAAATTGGGTTCTTTGATTTTGGCGCTTTTGCAGAAATATTTTACGTAGTTTTGAGTTTTTGGCCGCGCGTTGGCGACGTCGTCGGCGTTGTCGTTGTGTGTTGTCTTGTTGTGCGAAGTGCAGAGTTCGTACTGAATGGCTTTGGACCAGGCCAACAAACAGTCGGGCCAAAAGCAAGCAGTCAACCAGCCAGGCAGCCAGGCAGTCAACCAGCCGGCCAGCCAGTCAACCAGTGTTGCCCTCGTGCCCGAGCCCGAGTTGAAACGAACATCGAGGCAACTCGGCAACTCTGTCACATGCGCACATTTCGTGTTGTTGGCTCTGTGAGTTTTCCGTTTCGCATTTTCAGTTGCGCTGTGGAAAGCTGCCAGGCGGGCCACACCAGCAGCTGCCTGTCCTGTTCTGTGCTGTCCTGTCCCGTTATGTGCTGTTATGTCCTGACGTGCGTGCGGCAACACAGGCAACACACTAAACCCAAACCCGAGCCCAATACCAATCTTAAGCCCAAACTCAAACCCGAAGCATCATTCGAAACCATGGTTTCAACATTATTGTGGGCTGTTCATCCCCCTTCCCCGTATTCCATTCCCATTTCCCATCACCACGCCCCCTCCTTCATTGACAGTTGAACTTTTTTAGTGCATGACAAACAAAGAATATGACGACGAAGTCTATGGCATGGTTATATCGTCGTTGGCTCGCTTCATCAAGTCGATAATTGTGATTGCTTCCTAACGGTTCTTATCGAGATCGACTCAAAGGATTTATCGATTTTGTCCGATGACTTTGAAATGAAAATCGATCGCAGGAACTAATTTCGTTTTTTAGGTCTACCAATTTGAAATAATTATAAACTCAGATAGAAATGTTCGAAATTAAAGATATTAAACGGTTGGGCATATGAGTTACACAATTTCGATATCAGTATAATATTAAACTTTGTAATTTTTAAATATGTAGCGAGATGGTTTTTATAAGTTGAATATTTGGAATATTTATAATTCAAGAATTAGGGTATAGAAAATTTATAAGTGTAAGTGATTAAAGAATAAAATTTTGTTTTTGTCAAATAGTTATTGAAATTTGATCCTGAAATGATAATTTATTCAAAGAAATAAAATAGTTGTACTGTGTTATACATCGAATTTGAAGTTTTTGACATAATAATGTAAATAAGAGTGAAAGTACTGATTTATCGATTTTATTTGTAGTTTCAAAACTATAAAGCATTTAACAATGTCATGATCAATTAAATATTTAGATAGGAATAAAGGTAAACTCAGGATTTCGAATATTTTCAACCTTTATATTTTTAAATTTTACAGTTATAAATTTAAATTTATATGCCATTTTTGGAATTATTTGTTAACTTGGTTAAGGTACGATCGTATTTATTTTGTTCCTTGTATTTTTTAAATATTCATTGAAAGATGTTAGGTAAATAAATTAGTTAGGACAAATTATGAAAAAAAATAGATCATGTAGTTTTAATTTATTTGAAATAAATATATTTAAAAATATATCGAAAATAATTTGAACAAAATTATTAAAACTAAAAATTCTGCGAATTGAATAAAGTCTGATAAGATATTGATCATATCTCATATCAATCGAATGATCGATCAGATCACATGCCCAATTGATCTTGACAAACACCGTTAACAAGTCAGGTGCTGCAACATCATCATCATTATTGTCATCATCATTATCATTTGATGCTGAGGAGCAGAGTCAACCGCATAGCTGAACGACCTTTTGCTGACTGATAAAAGTGGGTGGTTGGTTGTCGGTGGCGTGTTTGGGGGCTCCTGCGGCTGCTGTTAGCTGGCAGCGGCTTAGCTTCACACATACACACACACACACACACACGCAAGCACACAAACAATCACACACAGAGATTTAAGCACACATACATGCACAGAGCATATAAACTCATGCACAACAACAGCAATTCCCCATTCCCATTGCCTGGCCCGACTCTGACTGCTGATTGCTTTGCTTGCTTCGTTGCCTGGCTGACGTGATGGCATTGCACACACACACACACACACACACATACATAGTTATATATGTATGCTCATGTATATACCACATTCATAGAGCGACAGAGAGCTAGAAAGAGAGAGAGCGAGAGAGAGATTGCTGTTGCTATTGTTGTTGCTGGTAACTGGGTGGCTCTTTGTTTTGCACACGCTCCATGTCCCCCGAAAAAGCGAACGCCGCCTCGTGTCTCAGCCGAAGCAGCTGCCGAACGCATTCGTGTTTCGATTCGTCTCTTTCGCTTTAATATAAATGGAGAATTATTGTTGCTGCTGCTGCCGCTGCTTCTGTTGTCGTTGTTGCTTTTGATGCCTTCGTTGTTGTTGTTGCTGCTGCCACTGCTGTGTTATTTGCAGTTAGCGCATAACGAACGCCAAGCCAAGGCAGAATTTGTAGCCAACAACAGGCCGGGGCCAGACCTGGTCCAAGCCAGCCAAACAACCGTCGACGGATGACGACGTTTTCCGACTAACAACGGACGCGCATTTTCCACCGTTTCGAGGCGAGCGCATTGAAAACGTGCGACGCAGCGCAGCGCCAATGTTTTGTGGCAAGCAGAGGGGGATGGAGGGGTAATATGGGGACAGTCAATGTGATTGCCATGAGGTTGAAGCAAAGGGCGAGGGGAATTTTGGGTAGCTGGTTTAAGCCCTAACGATGTTGGCGCTCTGCTGTTGCTGCTGCTGCTGCTACTGCTGTGGCATTCATTGTTCGCCTTCGAGCACTGAAAATGCCATTCGTTGTTGTTGTTGCTGTTGTTGCTGCTGCTGCTGTCGTATTTTTACTTCATACATTTTGCATGTGTGTATGTGTGTGTTCGTTTGCTGATTTGTGCGCAAAACTTTTACAACATCGCCGCAGTGAACCGAGAGTAGCAGCATCAGCATCAGCAGCAGCAATAGCAGCAGCATCAGCCACGGCAGCAACAGCAACAGCAACAACGGTATTAGCAACATTAACGAGAAACAGCAGCAACGGCAACAGCAACGACAGCAACAGCAGCAGCAGCAGCATCGTCATCATCGTTGTTGTTGCCAGTTTGGACTCTGCTTTGTCTACGAAAGGTCGAAGTCGGAGTCTGTGGTCTGCTTGCTCTCTGTTTCAATCCCTATTCTATTCTATACTATTCCGTTTTGTTCTCTCTTCTCATCAGTTATGTTCAAGGGGCTGAGCAAATAGTTCAAATGCACTATGTCTCGATTATTTTGGGCGGGAACTTTTCAAATGGGAACTAGTGTTGGTAGGAGGTTCAATATAGAACATAGAAATCAATGGCTCTGAATTTTTAATTTAGATTTTATATATCATATCAAAGTAACGGAATTTTATGTTAGATCTAAATTTCTTTTACTCATTTATTAATAAGAAAATAGTATATAGAACAGAATCTTTAGGATCTTGATATTACTAGAATTTTTAATAAAAAACCGGCTCAAGATGAATTAAATTTCTGTAAAAGTTAGTTAGTAAATTGATTAAAAACAAATGATTTTTTGTCAATTTTTTTTATTATTAGAATCTTTAAGATTATATAACTTTCTAGTAAAACTTTTCAATAATTTTTCAAATATGAAGTAAAGAATAAAGATATTATTAAGTTGATCTCAGAAGATCAATTTGTACATGAATGATATTTTTTGAGCAATATAGTGATCTTACGAAATAAATTGAAGATTGTCTCTAAATATTGTCTTTACCCAATACGCAACCATTTAATAATATATTATTCAGCCTTCTATGCGCTTCTCATACTCCCAAAAAACCCAATCAATTCGACTCTTATTCTCGGGTTTGAGTTGGCGTTTTGATGATTTTGGGCTTAAGGCTTATCAACCCCACTAGAACAGTGAACATTCAATCATAGCATATCTTTTCGGAGTCTAAGTTCATCCAATATTCTCTATATGAATTAAGGTTGAAAGGGTTCACAGACAGGTGTACGATCCATTATCCATATTAAGGATTTCACTTTAACTACCGGGCATGTCATTAGTGAGAGCTTTCACTGTATGTACACTATATGATATAGTCAAGTACATGCGCATTTATATGAGCACACACAAATACACACACATTTATACACACACACATACACTTTTACCACATACAAACACACACACACTATAAGTAAGCATATGAAAGCAAACAAAGCTGAAAATGCGGTAAGCCAGGGGCGTGGCAATAAATTCAAGGGGCTGAGTTAAATTATATGGAAGTATATACTATAAAGTTAATATACCCTTAAATACATATTAAAATGTTTAATGAAATAATTAAGCTTTTAAAAATGATATACCTTTACTTATCTTATTGATATTCACACATTTGCTCTGAATATTATACGAAAGCAAGAAAAAATCGTTTTTCTATTCATTAAATAATCTTTACTTAAAATGGTATCAAATCTGTATAGACACATTGTTAATTTTAAAGTTTAATGAGATACATATAAAGCAGCGGTGGGCACGCAGTGGCTCCGGGAGCAGCGGCTGCTCCCAACTTAGGTAGACTCTAATAGGGTTGTTGTTCTTGATGCTGTTGTAGTGCTCCCGAATTCAGATTTCGTGCCCACCGCTGATACAATATGGATTCTAGTACCAGTTAAATTATATGCGATAATCAAAAATTTAGTTTAGTGTTTCTATTAGTGAGCCTTGATATTGATTGAATATTTAAGAAATTAAACTTCTTAATTTCTTTTCTTCATTCTATTTTTTTTATCTTGTCGGAAGTATTTTTATCACATATCTGTTTAATGAATGAAATGTTTTATTCCCTTAGTTAATATCAAATATTTTCTTTTATTATAATTTAAACGAACCTTTTGTAATTCACTTAAAAATTGGTTGGATTCTTAAACTAAATTATTCTTAATTTAATAAATAGATAATATAAATTTTTAAGTTACATATTTGACTATTTTTTTAGTAGTATTCAAATCAGCTATCACTGCGGACGGCAGTCCGCGCTAGTGACGAAAGCAGCACGAAGGGTTACTTATTTACTTAGTAGTTATATAAATATACGTATTGTATCTAAGCCCCCTTTCAGAGTGGCGCCTCTGTTGCTGTTGCTATTGCTGCTGTGATGCGTTGGCTGTTCGCTGTTGTTGTATTTTGCCGCAGCAACAACAGCAACAACAACAAGGCGCATTCGTTCGTTGGATGTGTAGTTGTGTGTGTGTATCTTGTATGCTTGTGTATTTGTATGAGTGTGTGTGTGTGTGTGTATACAGTCCTACATTTCCATCGATTTAATCTATCTGACTACGACATCAGCCAAACACACTCACACACATACACACACAGCGGCAGCAGCAACAACACAAAAAACCCACCCAAAGTACGTTCAGCGGAGGCAACTGACAGTCCGACAGTCTGACAGTCCGACAGTCGTCGAGTCGTTTCGTTGGTTGTTTCGTCGCTTCGACTGTTTGACTGTTCGGCAACATCGTTCCATACAAATAACGAAATGGCAATGGGGTGTACTACGATGGTGCCGAGTCTGAGTCTGAGTTTGAGTCTTCCGACTGGGTATTGTTTTTGGGTGGTTGCTACTCACTCGCTGGCAGCATGAGCAGCGCCATGATGCTCTCTACAACACTGGCGGTGGCTCTGGGCTTGGATGGTTTTAGTTCACATTGCTTTTGGCTCCGGCTTGGTTATGGTTTGAGTTTGGGTTTGGGTTTGAGTTTGGGTCTCTGTGCTGGGCTGGGTTCGTTGGGTTGCTTTGGGTTCAGTTTTGTGCCGTTGTTTTTGGGTTGAGTTGGAGCCGCATAAATTTCTCGTCTCGTCTCGTTCGTCTAGTTTAAATGACTGTGCCAATGTGTGTGTGTGTGTGTGAGCCATGTTGTGTTGCACGAGTGTATGTGTGCTCCGGCGACGTCAACGGCGCCACAATTGAACTGTCAGTAAGCTGGGAGCCGAGGGATTCAGAGAGACAGAGCTAGAGCCATTGTAACCCATGGCTCCACAAAATAAGAATGCGAGTAGTGTTGGAAAACAACAGTGAATTTGTGCAGAAAATAAAGGATTTTTCTATTTTCGGCAAGCTTTGACAATTGCACAACACTGTTGCCATGCCAATGTGCAACATTGCAATATACTTGGTAGTAATACAAAAAACGAAGATACTTTCTGTCTACGTTACATTTATTTTCTATTTTACGACCCGCAATTTAAAGCCGCTTTAAATCTAAGGTATTTTTCATTGCGTGCTTTAAGCGTTTCAAAACTAAAAATCAAAGTCATTTTATTTGCACTATGAGAAATACATTAAATGTGTTAAATATATAAGGTATCCAACAGCATTGTGTATTCAGAATAAAGAGATTTTCTTTTAGTTTCAAAGATTCTTGAATTAATTTTTAAATGCATTGGATTATATTAATTGTACTTAAAATTTTCGAAAAGTATTCAGAATTTATGATTTAAAAAGAATTTTGGATTCATCAAATCAACTGAAATTTTTTAAGAATTTAATACTTAATTTTATGTGCTTTTGAATTTGGAAAAACGAAAAAGTTTGGGTTAGAGGATTTAATATACTAAAAAATATATTCAAATTTCGTTTGATTCTCAGATATGTAAATATGTACTTAAGTTAGTTTCGCATAACTGACAGATGATTCTATTAAATAACCAGATGTGTTAAGTCTGTTGACTTATTTGGCACAGTGTAGTAGTTTCCCTCGATTCTCGCTGGTTGTCAAGGACAACGAAGCACTCTAATAATATTAAATTACAAATACTAGCTAGTAACAGCGACCCCTGTTAAAGCAGAATTCGGATCATCAACTATCCTGATTCAAGATTCCGCTGGCGGCGCAATCATTGCTGAGGACTGGACAAGAACTCTTTTCTCCGGTCAGCACTGATTGCCGGAGCGTTGAGTTGGAAATGGGCGGCAATGCGACGTTGAGTTGAGTTGAGAATCAACTACATCAGCTGCGTCGTCTGTGCACTGAACTCAGCTCGGCGCCAGCTAAGTAGAATGCCATGTGTTTTGTAGTTTATCCAATGGTCAACAGCAAAGGGGGGAACTTGCAGTTGTGTCAGAGTAAAGGGTAAGGCCAAAGGGGGACGACAGTCGCACTGGCGACGACTCTCGATGGAAACTAAATAGTTGCATGTTACGTATACGTACTGTAGTACGATGGTCGAAACTAACGTGTGTTGACGCAAATGCAAATACAGATACATATACCTATACATATACAGATACAGATACAGATACAAATACAGATATATATACAGATACACACATACAGTTACAGCGTTAAACATGCACATGTACACGTGCATATGAAATATTGACCGCTGGATGGCATTTCATAGGAGAATTCGGACGCCAGCTTGTGGTCTGGGTTTCTGGCTACGTCCTGGGCTTGGTCCTGGACTTGGGCTTGGTTCGAGTCTCAAACCAAGCTGAGTTTGGTCGCATTACGCATAGAATTTGATGTGGAACGAGCTGTAGTTGTATTGCAAGTTAGTCTTTTAGTTCTATGAGGAATACAACCAACGCCAGCCGATTGCAAAGTAACCTAGTTATAAACTTTGCTTTAATTACAGTCAAATGAGCAGAAGAGCTTGTTAAGTAGAACCTCCTAGAAGGATGTATGCACACATAATAGGTGATTTTTCTTCTTTTTTTTGGAAAGTTTTCGAAGACTAACGAGACAACTAATTAACTGAGCGAAAAGTCAGTAGTAACACAATTAATATTAGAAAGGCTATTTTTCAACTTCATGTTAAGAAATGTTGACTGTTTTTTAAAAGATTTAAAAAATGTTAATATCAATTTGTTTTTATTGAATAAAAATGTGTCGTTTTTATTTATTTATTAACTTTTTGAAGAATACAATAATTGTCTGAAGTATCGAGTAAGTTGTTTGAAATTATTGTTGCAGCATTTTAAATCAGCTTTGCTGTAAATATTTGTTCATAACCTACTTAAAATGGCATATAGTATACATTTAAAAAAATAATTTATCCGAAAATCTAACATTGTTCTGCATTGAGTATATTTTTATGATTTTATAGAATTGAAAGAAATAAGTAGTCATTTAATTTTTGAAAAACAGAACCAAAACAATATTTTGAAAATCTATGGCTCCAGCTGGAATAATAAAAAAAAAACAGATTAAGTCAGATTTAAATTTCACACTAAAATAAAGATAATTTAACATTTCTTTTTGTGTTTACTTGTATGTATACAATTTACCATGATCTATATAAGCTTGATAATTGCGTTAAAAAAGCTATTGGGTTTAAGTTTTATTCTAATTTATTAAATGGTTTTGAGCTGTCGAATGGAAAAAGAACTGGATATATTTACCTAGTAACTCATAGTCGAGCTCACCCCACAAAAAAGCAACGCCGAGCTAAGCCCAACGAATTAAAAATAATTAAACAATAAAAAATAGAGAAAAGAAAATTATTTATCATGATATGTATTTACATGAAAGAAGTGCAGGGAAATTGATTAAGCATGATATCGAATAAATGTATGTATGTTAGATGTGATAGATAATTTATTTAATATATTTAAATATATAAATATATAATTATTGTTTTTTTAAATAGGTAATCATAATTTATGCATAGTCGCATTTATTGATGCATCTTGTGAAGGCTGTCAAAACGAATCTCTCGAAGGACGCAACTGCTCGATAAACTGACAAAAATGTTGACAACTGTTGACAGGTTGTTTTTTTTTTAGAGACTTATAAGCAACATTCATTCAACAAGTTGCAAGTTATAAGTCCTGCGATGAAACTGACCTTCGTTTAACACTCATTAGTGTGTCCACTCATAAACTCCATTCATACACATTCACTTGAGTAGAAAGAGATGGAGCTAACATTCATTGAGAGTTTTTCACGCCTAATTAAAAAAAAGAACAACGCAAATCGCGTTACGGCAATAAAAACGACAGTTCCCCAAAACAGCTGTGAGTTGGCCTTTTTTTCCCCCTTTTCCTCTTTTTTCAGCTATTTTTTTATTTTTGTTGTTGTTGTTGTTGTTGTTTTTGATTAACCGCATAGAATTTAGAAGGGGATGTCTCCAGAAGAAAGGGAGAACCACTTGTTACCATGCGACCGGCGACTGTTTTGGGAAAGCGCCAACGATGATGGGAGCATTGAACGTAACACTTTCGCTTCTCCTCGGACTGAGACTGAGACTGAGGAGGATGACGACAACAGCAGCAGCAGCAGCATTGACTAATGATAGATGGATCGCTGGAATGGTGGAATGGTTGAATGGTGGTTGTTTGATGGACTGACTGACTGACTGACAAAGTGACGGACTTCGTTTGCTTGTTGGGCTGCCTGCTTATGGTGGATGTTGCTGTTGCTGTTGCTGATGATGACTTTGAATGGCAGGTTTGCCGGCTCTCTGACAACATGCATATATTATGTACAAGGGTCCACGGGAAGCGGCAGCAGCAGAAGCATTGCCAGTGCCACTGCCAGTGGCAGCAACAAAATACCATAAATAAATAAAAAGCAGGCAACAACAAAAACAGGCACTACGTGTACAACAACAATAAATTGTTCAAGGTCGCCGCTTGTCTGCTGCTTTCACAGGCAGCATGAAAAATGCAAAACAAACGCTGACTGCGACTGCGACGTCGACAGCGACGTCAGCAGCACTCGCGGTTGCTGCGGCAACAACAACAAAGTCTGTCATAATTCACATGCGAGCTGCCACAGTGGCGGAGGGGGGGAGGTGTTAAGGGTGGGGCTATTCAACTGTGGGGCATATGCCAGATATAGAAATTTCAGTTTAGCAGCTGGCAAAAATGTATTAAAAGCAAACGCACGAAGCAACAGACGACACAGCAGCAACAACAACAACAACAGCCAGCCAACTTCCTTTCTCCCTTTCTCCCACGCTGCCACCCTTGTGCATCCCCCTCTAAGCACAATCCACAACGGGGTGCATTGGCATTGGGCTCTCTTCTTCTCTTCGGTCTACGACTCCGCTTGTGGCTGTGGCAGCGACTATGCTACTACGTGTGTTCATGTGTTCATGCCACGTCTCTTGCCGCCTTGTGCATACAAAAGCATAAATTGAAAATACGATGCCGCTGCCGCTGCCGCTGCCGCTGCCACTGCCGACGTCGCTGCTGAAGTTGACGTTTACTTCGATGCGGCTCGCGTCGCAGTCGAAGGGGTTGCAAAAGTTTTTCACTTTTCACGTCGAACAGTATAAAAAGCAAGTAAGAAAGCGCTAGTCGAGTGTGCCTGACTACGAGTTACTCTGTGTTGAGGTCCTTAGATACCCCTCACTCTCGTTTGCCTTAAATTATTTTTTTTTTTTAAATTTAGAAGATTTTTTATGCTTCTGCAATTAATTTTTTTTCGTTTCGCGGGGAAGAGGGTGGAAATTTGAAATATACTTGATCTCCCAGCACAAACGCCCAAAATATTTACATTTTATTTACATTTATTTAAATTGGTATTTAATAATTTTACTTTAATTTTTAATTTAAATATATTGTTATGTTGACTATTATAGCTCGATTTTAATATTTATAAATATATAAATTAATAAAAGAATATAATTACATATAATATGTATGTGTAGGAAGCCTACATAACAAATTTGGTGCATCTAGCTCTAAAAATCGCTTGCTGCTGCCCATCTAGACAGACGGACATGACTATATCGACTCAGCTATTGTTGCGGATCAACAATATTAGTATTCCCCTTGTGCCAGTTACATTATCTTTAACATACTTCATATACCCTCGTTGCAGGGTAAAGCACACACACCCACACCTACATACACACACACTTTCACGTTGAAAAATCAAAATTGTTGCAAGAGTTCAAAACTTTCGCTTCGCGGCAAAAGGCGTCATGACGTCGTCCTGAAGGATTCACGCCTTGTTGCCTTGTTGCCCAGTCGGCGCAGCCGATGATTAAGTGTCCCCCCAGGAGTTGCCCCAAGAATTGCCATCTATATGGTACGGCGAAGTGTGTTGCATTGTTGCGGTTGCTGATGGCAGACGCGACACTCAGACAACAATAACAATAACAACAACAATAGCAAGAAGGACACCTTCGTTGTTGTTGTTGTCCACATACTCGTATGACTTCGCCTGCACTTCGCACATTTGCATAACTCCACCACGCACTTTTGACATGGGCCTGGCGAAATTTGCAGGCAAGTGTTTTGGTTTGTCTGAATGAACAGACCCATTCAATGTGTGTGTGTGTGTGTGTGTGTGAGTATTTAGGTCACACACACAGACACACACATGTACAATCTCATTGAGCCAGACGCCGACATGCTCCACATCTCCATATCCATTTCCACGTCCTCAAAGCGATCCATGAGTCTCGTCCTCACTCTCCCAAATTGCACACACACACACATTTCATGCTGCCTGCGGTTTCCCTGAGCTGACCTTTCGCAGCGGGAGGCTTAAGGGGGGGTGGCAAGTGTCAGGACATTGCGTGGAGAATGCCTTATGAGGTGTCATCCCATCACCTGTTCAACTGTTCGGGGCAACTTTCAGCAGGTCAAGTCGTCATTGTGCGGTGCAAAACCAATTAGTGGGTCATGTTACGTATGCCAGGATAACTATTTAATCGCTTTCAATACAATATATGTATATAGTCGAATTGGATGGAAACGAATCATATTGAACGCAGTGCATTTTTTTAAATGTGAGTTTAATAATTCCTAATCTTAGCTTGTTGCAAGTTAAAATAAATGTAAAGTGAATTGCACTTAGTGGAATTTATGCTCTCAATTTAGATGTTACAAGAATAAAAATTAATCAAAAAGATTTATATTTGTATTTCTTAATCAAATCTGAAATATAATAATTGGTACAATTACAAAGTAACACAAAACCAGAAGAAATAAAATCAATCAAACAAATTTTAAGAAAATTTCAATATTTCAACATTTTATTTTGGGTTAGTTCTAGAAATACTCTTAAGAAGATGGAGCTAAAAATCATTACATTACTTTTGTTAAAAAGTCATGTGGAATCATTTGAGTAAGTATCGTATTGGGCTGCAAAAAAATGTGCACGATACATAAATAAAAAAGAATATTTTGCTAATTAAAAGAATGATTTTTTTATCTCAATTTCCAAATTTCTACTTCTGTTTTTCCACATTTCATTCACTTACCTTAAATTTTATTCTTTTTTTATATGCTATTCAATTTTTCAGTATTTCGAACGAGATTGAAAAAATTTATAAACATAATTCTACTTACATAAGAGTACATATTCAGGATGTAGGTTATAGAGTGTAATAAATATATTTATTAAATATCGAAATTTTTGCAATTAATACACGCATTAGATTAATTGATCAAGAAAGTTAAGCCAAATAAAATCAAAATGTTAAGATACCATGTTCTATAACTATTTTCAAGCCGATTTTAAATGTATCGCTATCCCAAACAATTAATGTTGAATAAAATAATATAAAATAAAAATATTAGCCTCATAAGCTAGTAAAATTTAATAGTTTCTTATAAATAAATAATATTAAAATATATTTTGTAATTAATCTAAGGCAAATATTCATGAAACTTAGTGAGTGGTAAGATGTAAATACAAACACTAATTTAACTAACAACAAGACGAATAGTCTTCACTGGGATTAGTTTGGATTTAATTGCAATTACGAAACATGCTAAGAACTGTGTGCCTATATATGTATGTACATTGTACATGTATGTATGTACATTTGGGTGTCCCTATTTGGTCAAAGTCAATATTTTTAAACGCATACGGGCTAGTTCTGTTCATTAGGTCTAAACACTCTAAATAAATTTTGCAATCAACTCGGAGTATAACCCGTGCCGACTTGGATCGGAAAATTTCAATATTATAGGGGACAAAACAAAAAAAATTTTTTTTTAATTTTTTATTTTTTTATTTTGCTCATTAGGTCCTAAAGAATCAAAATCAAGTTTTCAATTTTGATCGGAGTACGATAACCCTTCAAATTTGCATCGAAACATGAAAAACAGTATTTTAACACTGATTATACATTTTTCGATGTTTTTTCATGTTTCAAAGCAAATTTGAATGGGTTATCGTACTCCGATCAAGGTGAAAACTTGATTTTGAGTTCTTTAGGACCTAATGAAAAAATAAAAAAATAAAAAATTAAAAAAAAAATTTTTTTTTTTTTTTGTCCCATATAATATTGAAATTTTCCGATCCAAGTCGGCACGGGTTATCATACTCCGATTGAGGTAAAAATTTATTTATGAGTGCTTTAGGACCTAATGAACAGAACTAGCCCGTATGCGTTTAAAAATATTGACTTTGACCAAATAAGGGACTCCCTAATGTACATATGTACAATATTCGGTATGCATTGAATCATTAATGTGAGCATTGTACCATCCTTTAATTGTGCTGCCTTTGCTATACGAGTCTGAAGCAAAAACTAGAAACCATTGTCTTTGCCAGTCGATTTCTAATTTCAAAATACAACTCAAAGCTTAAATGCAAGAAATTTAATAAACATTTCGAGTTGAATATATTTTGGGTTTTCTCTCTGTGGCAGCAGCCAGCAGCAGCTTCATTTCCCTCCGCCTCTATCAGTTTATCCCATGCCCATTCCAATGCCAATTCACATCCACAAGACTCAAGCAGAGCTCAGAGCTACTCCTCGTATACAAAGACTTGAGTAGAAGCTGCTGATGCTGCTGCTGCTGCTTCTATTGCTGCTGCTGCTGTTTGTAGAAAAACAAGGCAAAACCAGGCGGCGCTTGGTTAGAGAAGCACATTACAACAGCAACAGCAACAATACATTCTTGGCGTGTTAGACTTTTCACAACAACAACAGCAATAAGGAGAAGCAGAAGACCAAGTTGGCATTTCACATGGCAAACGCTTTTTGCTCGATTCGCCTGTTTGGATAGCTCTAGCTGCCTGCCTGGTTGCTTGGTTGCTTGGTTCGCTTCCAGCATCAACATCGTCAGCCCGAGCTGCTTCTATCTGCGCATCTCTGTAATCATCATCAACACCACGAGTCAGCCAGGCAACCATCCTGTCCTCGTGCGCAATATCCTTGTCGGAGGAGACGTTCTTTTTCGTCCCCACTCCTCCCATTTATCCGACCAATCTCCTCTCCTCTCCGCCTGAGCTCTCCTCTTCACACAGCACAAGACACATTTTCCATTTTCGTTTTCATTCTGGCCCAGAGACCAGGCCAGGCCAAGCCAAGGCAGAGGCAAAGCCAAGTCGATTGCCAGCCCGAGTTGAGTCGAGTCCTTGCTGCTTCATTATTTCAGCATGCTGCTCGATGCCTTTTCTATCTGATGGATACGTATAACGTATACGTACCGTGTGCCTCGACATTGCCGTACGATGTACGTTGTTGTTATTGTCGCTGTATTTGTTACCATTGTTGTTGTTGCTGTGAATTTGCAGCATTTTATCCTTCGCTCGAGCACAGCGGCAACATGCAGCATATATCTACATACATATATTTGTACATATGTGTGTGTTTCTCTCACTCTGTGTCTGTGTATGTCTGTTTGTGCTGACAATAAAAGTTTCGTACATACACACACACAAATGCACACACACATACGCATGAAAGCTTAATGCTTTCAGTATATGTATGTATGTTTGTGTCTGTATGTGTTTACTATGGCTGTATGTACATATGTGTAGTCCATCGTATTTCAGAGCAAGTTTTTATACCCTAAAATCACGAAATGAATTAAGAAGGTATTCCTGAATTCTTAATACGTTTGATACATACATATGTAGAATTAAATTGGTTTATGACCTCTCGAGTAATGCGAATGCTAATTAAAAAATTAATATGCTTAAATAACTATGATTTTCTACCAGTTTTTGTACAACGTAGTAGTACTAGTAGTGATGTACAAAATACATCGAAAAATTGACAGTTTAATCAATTTTCAATTACTTTAACTCGATAATTATTTTGACTATTAATCGAGCTAATCAAATCACCATTCATGAAGAATCGACAGCTCGTTGGAGCTTGTCATTGCAGCTCATTTGCAGTATTAAGTTTAGTTAATTATTAAATTTATTTATTATTTCTGAAAAACTAAGTCTATCCAAAGCTATGATCAAAAAGGTTTTCCACTTGTTAATCTGTTCAGTTTTGACAAAGGTATGAAAGTTTAAATGTGGTCCGATTTTCGACCTCGATCAATTTTAAAAGTCAAAATTTACTCTTTTACTACGATTTCTTTTTAAATCCGATAATTCTGATTTTTGGAGATGTATCGACAACTCGATTTATTTTGACGATTTTTAAAAATAAACATTAAACTTGATTCACTATTTGGATAAACATCACAAAATACTACATAGTATTGTGTATCTTATATATTTATTATTAATATTTATATTATAATATGATCATTTTAAACTAAATATTTTAAACGAATCTTATTTCTATTTTTCTACATTTTTATTGTATCTATCATTAGTTAGAGGAATTTCTTCAGTCCTCTGATGTATATAATTCAACTAAACTAGAAGTTATTGTTTTTTTAAATATATATTTATTTTCTGTTATATTTTTAATCAACCTCAAATTACAGGGTATATTTTAAATTCTGTCTCCATTCAAGCTAGTTTGTAGGGAAACTTTCAGTCTACTATTTTCGATTTTCCAACTGCTGTTTGTTTGTTGCTGTGTTGATGCTCGTTATGCCGATGCCGACAACGTAGCTGGCTGGCAGGTCGCACGGTGGGTGGCTGGGTGGTTGGGTGGCTGGGTGGCTTGGGTGGTTGGCAGACATTTGGGCTACACACTGAGCTGGGGCGGTGGTGTCTGTGGGTCGCATAACGGTTACAGTAAAACTTTTGCCCTATTGTGACAAACAAACGACAACAGCGAGGACGAGGACGAAAGCGAGGACGAAGACGAGGACGGAGGACGAGAGCGGAATGAGAGGAACTGGGAGGATGAGCGCCTGCCAGGATGGGTGACTATTTTGGGTGGTTGCTGGCAGGATGGCAGCAGAGCGGAGGAAAATGGGCGGGCGGTGTGCGGCATTCACCCTCAACGAACGAATGAAACCGTCGCTCGTCTCTCTGCTCCACGTTGGGCTCGTTGAATAGCAAAGTGAGCGACCGACCGAGAGACAGACCGACAGACAGACCGACAGACTGACTGACAGCCGAGCATGGCCTGAAATGTGTGCCGTTTTACAGGGTGCTCTGCAGTTGTACATCAAGTAGTAAGCATCTGCCAGTTAGTTGTATCACCCTTTATGCGTTGCTGTCGCTTCCCTTGGCTTTTTATGCATTGGGCCATGAGTTGAGGCTGCCTAACAGCCAGGACAGCCGGTAAAGAGGACTCCGGGTAGCCCCCCACCTCCTTCCCCTGCCCCTTGCCTCACCCTCTTCATTCACTTGTCTACTCCCTGGCTGACATTTCCCCCGCCTCATTGAAACCAACTATTGTTGCTGTCGCTCTACGAAAACTAAATGAATGAGGTTTTAGCTTATGAAAGTATGTGTGTGTGTGTGTATTTGTATCTGTGTGCGTCGAATTGGCAAACGTGGCTGCAGGCGCCAATGACTTGAAATCGTTCCCTTTTGACGATGACTCTGACTCTGTGGCTCAAGCCTCGACTCTGGCTTTGCTTCTGGCTGCAGGATGAGGGACGAAGGACGAACTGGGAGTCGGCGCATTGGCATTAGACGAGTTCGGACTGCCTGGCGATATCCTTGAAATGTGGCCAAGTGCCATCGATGAATTCAAATTAAGCCGCCAGCGTTGCTTCGAGACAACATCGATAACATTTTTTTTCGCCCACGCATAACCCAAAAAAACCAAAAGCAACAAAAACAACAACAAATGCAAAACACAATCGCCACACAAGTTCAGTTCGGCTATTTTTTGGGGACGCATGACGCATTTGTTTCAGGTTTTTTATCATTTATTGTTGTTATTGCTCTTTTCGTCAATGCTCGAAAAAAGGCATTTTTTGCACTGTTGTTGTTTGTTTTGATGACACACACACACACACACTGAGTTACGAGTGCCGACTGTGAGTTGAAGTTGACTCTGAATCTGAGGCACTGGGAGGGTCTCAAAAAACTTAAGTTAAGTTTGTGTGCGCCATTGACTTGGCATTGTTTCAACTGAAATCGAGGGGCTAGCCCAATTTAAAGCGCTATGTAAAGTGGAACGCACGTACACCTGAAAAGCTGTGAACGAAACCCACTGTAGTGTGGGAATACAGCTGGATGAGTTGGGATTTTTATGATGGTGTTCTATTTCTTAAAAGAAGATTCTGAAAACATTTGGATTGGGAATCGAGAGCTAATGTTAACAGGATTTAGTATTCTTTAATTGTCTAAATTTATTTGTAGACATTAGACAATTCTCAAAAGAGATCATCAAAATCACTTTGTTCGATCTTACAATAAGGGTGTTCACTTTGCCCTAGCAGCGTTGCAGATTGAAAACGTTGCAAGCTTGCTACGAGAACAGCGCGTTATGTGGAAAGCGTTGCACATAACCACAGTGGACTGTTTTTTGTTTGCATATTGTTAAATATGTTCAACGCGTTGCACATAAAGCGCTTCTCTCGCAGCAAGCTTGCAACGTTTTCAATCTGCAACGCTGTTAGGGCAAAGTGAACACCCTAAATATTTTACACCAAATATATTAACATTTATAGAGATCAAGATTAAGTTATCGATATAAAAATTAAACTTATTGCTAAAAATAATGTAAGCACATCAAGACCATTTCTTTAATGTTTCGTTGAGGTTTTACATATAACTTACATTCTATTCTTATTAACGCTAAATTTATTAATTTATTTTAGTTAAAATCAGTATTGACTTCTCTGATCTTCGCAAAGCTGCGGTATAATTATTTAAACTTCTATCTTATCAAATAAATATATAGCTTTCATATTATCATATTTAATAATTTATGTTCCTAATTCGTATTTTTAAAGATCAGTCTTATCTGTTTTAATCCCCAAATACCCAATATTTTGTTTTACCCACATTTCTCTCAGTAATTTCCCATATCCCATTTCTATAGGTAATTATATATATTTATTTATATATTGTGTTTACCCCAAAAATATGCTAAATATTTCCAATCCGAATAATCAAAAAAAAAACCCGTACCACCCACCCATTTTGACGTATGTCCGACTAAGTCTAAGTCTAAGGCTACTACGACTATTTTTGTCCACACACATCGATCGATGTTGCTGTTGGTGTTTTTTCTCTTTCTCGGTTGCGTTGCGCAAATGGCAACTGGTCGTTGTTGTTGTTGGTGGGGTTACTGTTGCTGTTGTTGTTGTTGTTGCTGTGACTCTTGTTGTTGTCGTTACCCATGTGCTCGCTTGAGAACCAGAACCAACAAACCAGCCAGCAGCAGCAGCAGACGGCACCAGCACAGAGCACAGAGCTCGGAGCCCCAAGCCCAGAGTTTCTTCAGTGCCGGCGCTGTAAATGGGAACGAAGCAAGCTAAAAGGCAGCGACAACAACGGAGCCCGAGTCAGAGTCAGAGTCAGAGTTTTGTGGTACTGTTGGTGTTGGTGCTGGTGCCAGTGTTGGGTCGGCACTAAGGCACATGAAGCAGCAGCAGTCGCGTCGCAGCACAAAATCGAATGAATAAGAGCGGACCGACAATCGAAGTTGTCGTTGTTGCTGTTGTTGTTGTTGTTGTTGCTGTCTTTGTTGCTGTTGTTGCTATTGTCGACTTGCAGGTTCTGAGTCAGGGCTCACAGCAGAAAGTTCTCTCTGTTTTTTGTGGTATGTGTCCATGTGCTACGCTTAGGACGAAGACGAGACAACGAGGACGACTACAATACACAGAAAAAAACAACCATACTTAAAGTAAAGCTTAAAATTTATGATTTTAACATGTATTTTTTAATAACGTATTTAGGAATGTATTGTTCAATTAAAACAGCATGCGGATACAATGGCAACAACTTAAAATAGTCATTAAAGTTTTGATTTAACTGAAGAATTTCTACTTAAGCACCAATATTGAAGAATTGAAAAATCTTACTTGAATCAACATTTCGAGCTCGATTTAAAAAATGCCCATACTAGCGAGCTTTTGACACCGCTTGGGGTTTATTCTAAGCCAAAGTCCCGTATTTTTTTTTCTGTGTACAGTACGCTCTGGCTTTGGGAGCCAACTCGAGCAAATGTGTTGTCACAGTGGTGTGGCATTTCCTTTATCGCACAAAATGTAGAAAGCGTGGGGAGTGGGAGGAGGAGGAGGAGGAGGTGCTGGAGGGAATATTTTAGGTCTCGCACTCAACTCCTGGCCGGCAATCCGGCACTAGCACTCCAGCACTTGGAATGCCGCCCACTCCTTGGCGTTTTCATCGTCGTCTTCATCCTCGCCATCACCATCGTCGTCGACGTCGTTGTCGTTGTCGACAGAGTTGCGTTCGTTGGGTTCGTTCGTTCGTCTTGACATTTGCGTTTTGCCCTGCTGCTTGGTAAGGTTGAATGATTGGAGTGAACCGTGGAACCACTTTGCTTAAAAGCAAGCCATGTCTATTGTTTATATTGAATATTTCCCTGTATCTAATTAATCTATTATTTGAAAAAAAAATTAAAATAAGATTAATAAAAAACGTTTTCATCAAAAAATAATAACATAAGCTCTAGGACTAATAACGAAGACTATATATTTTTAGGGTTCTATCATGGTTTTGGTATCAGTTCTCGAATTGAATAAAATTTTATAGTTAAATATTTTTGAATAGAATCATAATTAAATCATAAAATAGTTTTTAAAAATCTATTTAATTTAAAAACATGTAAAAATAAAGTATTTATTTTACATAAAGTATTTATTTTAAGGCCATGAGCTAAACTAAACAAGTTAATTGAGATAATACTTATTAAACTATTATCTTCGGTTATATATGATATTCGAGCATATATTATATTAAACGATTAACATGTCAATTAACTGAACTGAAGTTTATTAATTTGTGATTGCAATTGTATTGAATTTGGCACCACTGTGCAACGCTTAAGCGAATTTTCGTTTATTCTGATTACAAAAGGCGGGCATGGGAGGCCAGGCGGAGGGAGGCCAGGCGGAGGGAGGCCAGGCACAAATTCCAACTTTACTTCAACTTTAATGTTCAGTCACAGTCGGTACTGCGTTCTACGTTCAGAGTTCTCTGTGCTCTCTGTCTGTGTGTGAGTGTGTGTATGCTCAGAGTTCGCAGTGGCGATGACTACGACGTCGACTACTCTGAATACGATGAATACGAATACGAATACAACAAATATCAATACGACTATAACAACGCTGACGAGGCGTCGTTTGCTTTTTCATTTCATATACCCTTTACTTTTTAAAAAGTCTCGATTTTTCAATGAAAAAGGATATTGAAAAGGAAGCTTTATTTTGATTTCGATATTTGCAGCTAATTTTTTAGGGATGTAGACTATTTTGTACATTATTTCGATTTAAAAGTATATAAATAATATATATATAATATTTTATTGGATTATTTTTTTTGTATACATATTTATAACTTTAAAATATCAAAAATTTTGGTATTTGGTATCATTCAAATATAATCTGCTTATTATCTTTAATATCCTAAAGATCCCAAAAGATTCCAAAGCTGTTAATAGATACACTCGTCACAAAAGATATTATTATTGTATTACCTATCTACTGAGCTTTGCTAGAAGATACCAGTATTTGTACTCAACATTGTATGTACCCCCAAATAAAATTCAAATGCTTTATATGCGTCCTTGAAATCTTAAAATTATCAATTTGGGAAACACCTTTGTAACATTTTACATTGCCATATGTAAATTTCTCAAAATCCAGACTCACATTTGAATAGTAAAGTGAACAAGTGGACATTAAAGGTTTACATATTTTTAATATTTTTTATTTATTTATTTTTTCAACTTTATGTTTTTCAACCAATAAAAATTTTCTTTTAAAAAGAACCGACTATAAATAGTAAGGGTTTTATAAAGTCTCATTAAACAATTTTAGTATAAAAAATATATTTAAATAATACAGTCTTATTATGTAATAACCTCCCATATTGTCTAGTGGTTAGGATATCCGGCTCTCACCCGGTAGGCCCGGGTTCAATTCCCGGTATGGGAAACACAATTCTACTGTCAAAAATAATTTTTTTTAATTTGTAATTATTTGCTGCTTTGTTTTGTATTTAGTTATCTATAAGTTCTTAACCGTTCAACTGAATCTTCTGTAGCCCAAGTTATTTAATAGAGATCAATAACTTCAGCAAGGGTATCTATTGTACATAAACTATGTATTTCCTTTATATTCGACCTCTATAGATTTAGCTTGAGAGCCTTAGCTGAGGCTAGTCTGGCTGGGTTGTAGGATAGTTGACTGGCTGCTTGGCATGGCACATGGCAGAGGCACCGGCAGAGGCACTCGCATTCGCACTGGTCGCAGTTGCAGTTGCAAGCCTCACCATCGTCGTTGCCTTCAACGTTTGTTGCCTGTCGTTGTTGTTGCTGCTTTTATTATAAATTTTTGCTGGCACTGTGCTGGGGTTTTTTTCTCATCGTCGTCGTCGTCGTCGTCTTGCCTGACGTTATACCCAACCAACGCCATCGCATGCTTCACCTTCGCCCCACCGCACACACACACACACACATACAGATACACTCACACGCTATACAGACACTCAAACAGTCATACACTTTGTGCGGCTGCTTTACTCTCTCTCTCTCTCTCCTCCCACTGCATGCCCGCTCTCCCACTGTCGCTCCCATTCGGTTCGCTTCGTTTCGCTCTCTCCCCACAAACGTTGCTGCTGTGGCGAAGTTTCTTGTTTTCTTTCAACGTTGCTGATGCCGCTGCTGCTGTCGCTGTCGCTGCCGCTGCCTCAGTCTCTTTGCTTGTCGTAATTTTACTTGATTTTTTCTCTTCTTCTTATTTTGCTTTTTTTTGTCGTTTTCTTTGTTGCTGTTGTTGCTGTTGTTGTTGTTGCTGTGTGCTGCTTTCAGTGCGCTCGTTGGCTGGTTCGTTGTTCGTTGGCGTTTTTCATTTGTGTTGCTGTTGGGTCTTTTTTTTATATTTGCTGCTGTTGCCGTTTGCTGTTGCCAGTGAGTTGGTTTCGAAATAAACTTTAATGCGAACATTCGTTCGGTTGAGTTTCAGTTTCTGTTGCTCTGTTAAATTCGGTAAAAATGTGCGCAGTCAGCTTCAGCTTTAGCTTTAGCTACGATTGCAGTTGCAGTTGCATTTGAATTCTATTGACAAATTCTTAGCCTTAGACACTTAATCTCTAATTAATATGATCTAATGGGTTTTTAATAAGGCTTTAAATAAGTTCATTATGTTACTTTAAGGCCTGTCGAATATCATTGAAGCTTTCTATATGCTATATGTAATGTTTAAGGAGATTGATTCCTAATGCTAATGTTACTCAATTGCTGCAACAGCTGCGCGCGTTTTTTAAAAACCTTCGCGCAGGCGAAGCAATTCAACAAATCGACCAAACGACCGACCATCCAACAAACAGCAAGCAGCAACAGCATTCAAGTTGCCAGTTGCCGGAATGCTGCTGCTGCTGCTGTTGCTGCTGCTGTTGTACATTAAGCTTAAGCTGCGTTGAGTTTCACTATAAAATGAATATGAGTTTTCGTTGCTTTGGCACGCAAACGCACAGACGAACAACCCAGCAAACTATACGAAACGATACGATGCGATATGAAACGAAATGAAACGAGCGACCGAACGTCCTCGACAAGCCCAGGCAGCAGCAACCACTTCAACAGCAGCAGCAGCAACAGCAACGAGCTACGAGCAACCAGCAACCAGCCAACAACCAACAGCAACCAGCAATCTTCCACCTCAACCACCGCGCCGTTTCCTATACGAACTCAAAATATACAAAAAAGCAACAACAACAACATTAACAGCAAAAACAACGTCGACATTTGGGACGTTCGTTCGTTAGTATCGCAACAGCGAACAGCCGGAGCTATAGCTCTATAGCTGTAGCCTCATACAGCAGATACAGATACGCAACACACACACACAGAGACATAAATACATACACATAATATACACACACACACACACATACAAATGCTCAGCTACACGCGCGCTGGAAACAACGACAGCAGCAACAACAACAACAGCAAAACGACGGCAATGGCGAAGCGACCGACCGACCAAACGACCGACGACGACGACGACACTAGAAAACGACAGCATGAATAATGCCTTAGATTGGGGCTATGCTGGGGAAAAATGTGCGCTACACTCGATTTAGAGAGAAATGGGAATTATGTGATGACTAACAAACGTAAAGCTCAAACAATTTTAGACTATCAAAATTATAGCAAAGATCTATTGGTAACTTAGAAAGTAACTAAGTTAAAAATGATATAAACTATAAAGAAATTAATTATTATGTATAGATTTGGAAATCAAAATCAAAATAATAGAATAGATATGATATACTGAAAGCATAAAATTTTATATGGAGCAAGCATTTACAATTCAATTAATTCAAATATTAAATATATATTTTATATCAGTTGAAGTTGATTGTTTGACTTTAATTTTAAATACTATATTTTAAACATTTTAAATGTGCTGATGTTCATATTACTAAATAAATTTATATAGTGCTAACGAAATTTTAGTCGAAATAATATTTACATCAAATGTAATTTGTAATGTCAACGTTTTGAATTTAAATAGTTGTAATAAAACCTATTATATTTTTTTTTTAATGTTAAGCCTTAAATTAAAGAAATCAAAACTAAACCTAATTAAATTATTCAGCGCTAATATTAAAAAATATCTATAGTTTCATATGATTTAGATACCTAAATCTATTATGATAGAAAGCATATTTATCAACAAAATTCAGACTCTCTGCAAGTAGCGAAATACCCGAGAAAATGAATGCCGTGAAGCACAATTGAAATAGCTTCAAGACTTTGACTGGGGATAGGACGGGCAATATTCTTGGGACACCAACCAACCCATTGCCAGATCTATCTACTAGAATCCAGCACCAGCACCAGCTCCGACAACCTCATCCACATCCACATCATCGTCGTCGTCTGCTCGACGTTGTCGGTTGGCTGTCGTCATCGCCTGAATTTAAATGCAAAGTTGTAGAGAGGTTTTGTTGTTGTTGTTGTTGTAATTGTTGTTCTTGCGCCTCATTGCTAGCTCGTTGTTGTTGCAACAACACAAGAGCTACGAAAATATACATACATTCTTATTAAACAAGTGCTTTTCGTTCTTCCGTTTCGTTTCGTTTCGTTTCGTTTCAGGTTCACTGCAGTTGGCCGCCTATCGAACTTTTCTCCCTTCACCTCTCAGCTTAGATTTAAGTGAACTTTCTATCTTGTGCATTTAAACAAAATGGCGACCATTCAAAAATGACGGTTCACTAAAGAGTCTTCGGCAACAAACGAAGACAGTAAGTGATCATACGCCACTTCCGAGCTGAGCCGAACTTGTGTGTAAGTGTATGAGTGTGTATGTGAGCAGTGTAAATAGAAATTCTGGGAAAGCGACATTCTTAGAGCACATTAATATTTTCAAAAAGAGATATTAAAGGCGAGTAGACAGTAAATATTGTTTATATGGACAAGCAGAAAACTTTCAATCAAATAACAATGTCAACTTTATAAAAGTCGTAAGTTTAGGCTAGACTAGGTTTAAGCTAGGCTTAAGTTTAGAATAGTTGAGAAAATCAGTTGTCCAGAATAAATTGAAAACATACGCACGAATCGCTCCGCTCGCTCTATAAAACGCCCCAACTTTCTGTTTTGCGCAACTTAAATACGCCACCTATGGTATTGTTTGAAAAGTAGATTGTGACTGATAAAACGCATAAGCAAAACAACTGAACTATGTGTATGGCAACCTTATTCTCTAATATATGTGGCAGCCACTAACCACAGGACAATTTCCAGATTAGGATTTTTAATAAGGGAGCATTTTTTGCTAAACTTTTTTATTTGGAAGCTAGAATTTTGAAAATTCTATATTTTTGTCACATTTCTTCTTTTTGGTCACTTCCCGAAGAATCAAAAGCACCCAACATTAATGCAAAATTATATTCTTTACTGTATTAACTTAAAGTTTATTTATTTTAATTAAATAATTTTTAATTGCTTAATTATTGTAAATGAACTTAAAATAAATTCACATTTAGCCATGTAAGACTAGCGCTACTGGCGGCTATAACTTGAACTAATCGAGAGTTAGCTGTGAAAGTGCTGTAGCAAGCAGCATTTCAACGCTTAATAGCAAAGACTTCCACCATTACCCACCAAAGCATGCTACAATCACAAATATTATTTCCCGGATCTAAAAATGACCCGCCGCGCATACTAAATTTTTTTATATTCAAAATAAAAAAAGTAGAAACTCGACAAAAATGAAACAAAAATTCATGTGACATTTTCAGAATTCCAGCGTCTAAAGAGGATAAAAAAATGAGCTAAATTTGAATATCGTCCCCTTCTTGTGGTTAGATGGTTGCCACACGTTTTGTGGGACAGGTTAGTACCCCACACACACTAGTGTTGGGTAAACATTGCTCATTTAGGTGAACATGTTCACTTGTTCTTTTTTTTAGGTGAGTCAACTCAATCAGATCGCTCACCTATTCAGTTGTTCACTTGCTCAGATTGCTCACTTGCTCAGTTGCTCAGTTACTCACTTGTTCAGTTGCTCAGTTACTCACTTGATCAGTAGCTCAGTGGCTCACTGCTCTAAGTCCCTCACTCAACAAATCAAAAATTTAATACGTTACATTTCAATTTAAATCGGATTCATCACTTTTTTTTAATTACAAAATTAAAAATTAATGGAAATGAAGAATAAGAACATTTGGGCGATACTGAGCAAAGCAGAACAAGGATGAACAACTGAACAAAAAAGAGCAAAACAGAGCAACTGAACAAGACTGAGCAAGTGAGCAAAAAAGAGCAATTTGGAAAGAACATGTTCACTTGCTCACTTCAGGGAGCAACTCTTTTTTGTTCACTCACTCATGAACAACTCAACACTAACACACACGTGAGCTGTTGGTGTTTTGAAGAAATAAACAGCTGTTTCATAAATTGAAATCGCATTGCCGCTTTTGTAAAACACGCTGCGAATATGATGCAACAAAGCAAACGCATTGTAAGTAAACTGCTTAAATAACTGCAAATAGTGCAAGTAAATTGCTGATACAATTTGAATATTTTCAGTTGACGCCCGTCCTAAACGGACTTCGGAGTCTGCCGGCACGAGGTGCCGCTAGCACTTCGGCCGCGGCGCCCGCCAAAATTGAAAAAAGTACGTAGCTAAGAAATGTAATGCATATACTATTTAATAAATGTTATTTGACCAATCAATTGTAGCTGTTAACAATGTGACTATACTGGGACGTGTCGGGGCCGATCCGCAGCTGCGCGGCTCACAGGAGCATCCAGTGGTCACATTTTCCGTAGCCACACACACCAACTACAAGTGAGTTGAATAGTTACCAAATGAACTTTAGTTACATTTATCTCTTAAATAGATACGAAAATGGAGACTGGGCCCAGCGTACCGACTGGCACCGTGTGGTTGTCTTCAAGCCCAATTTGCGCGATACAGTGCTGGAGTATTTGAAGAAGGGACAGCGCACAATGATCCAAGGCAAGATCACGTATGGCGAGATCACCGATCAGCAGGGCAACCAGAAGACCAGCACCAGCATCATAGCCGACGATGTGGTCTTCTTCCGCGAGGCCAACTAACATAGCATATAACCAAAGTATACTTCCTTAACATACATACATACATCATCTATAGTCTTAAGAACAAAGTTGAACTTCATTTGCATTTATTTACATACCGATAATGTAAAGTAAATTTGTTTTGTAAATTTATACAAAAATCAGGCTTAGTTCTGGTATATATCATTAATTACATTGGCCATTTCAAAAGTGCACTTGGTTGACAGGCTGCTAATTTTGAGTTTCTTGACTATTTCTTCATAATTGCTTGCTATTTCTTTTGTCATGCATTCCAGCTTGTTTATCTGATTCTCCAGCATGTCCAGTGTATCTTTATGATAGCCTATAATCTTGGTTATCTGCAGGAAATATAAATAAGAATAAATTATTAGATTGCCTGCTACCACTTACCAATTTAACGGGCTCCAATTGCTTGCAGGCCTCGTTGTTATACTGTTCGATGTCATCCTTAAGCTTGTTGCACTGTGCTGCTGAACGATCCGCTGATAGAAGCAGCTTTAAGAGAACCAAATAGTTGCTATGCTCATACTTGAGAAACTTCAAAGACCTTGATGTTTCGAAGTAGGAGATAACTTTCTCGGCTTCAAGTAAATCGAATTCGTTCTCCTGCAATTCTAGTTCCGTTTGATCGACGCATTTCCTTAAAGTGTCCACAAACTGATCGATAAAAAGCAGCTGCAAACGCGTTTAATCAATATTTACATAGACTTATAAATTATATTTTACTCTATTTATCTTACTTGTTTTGCATTCTCCAGACAGTTTTGTTCCTGCTCACGTATAAAGTGCATTTTGGTATCAAATTGTTTTTGGAGTTCCTTGGTATCATCTATTAAAACGGTTGATAGCATGTCCAGATATAAAAAGGACATGGGGTCCGATAAATTCGATGATTCGCACATGTTAATTTTCAATAAAAATAATTTTAAATAATTTCAACAAACTGCTCAATTTGGAAATTACGACTTTTATGATATCCCTTGTAAAAAAAGCATACTAGTTTAGAAAATGGGATTTCAAATAACTTTCTACATAATTGAAGGGAATTTTCATAAATTTCCTGTAAAACAAACCATCTAAATATATTTGTTTATAAATAGAACTATCTACATATATTTTTGGGGTCGGGACTTAAGATTATAATGAAAGCAACAGTTTATGTATTTATATATACATTTTGTGTAGGTTTGTGTATACATGCAATCTAATTATATGATCCACGTGTTGTGCATGGAAACAGTACAAAAATAATGATGCTGATGGTATAATATAATGGTTCTCCCTCATTGATTGGCCTAGGCTTATCGATAATGAATTATGTCACTGAAATCAACAACAACAAATTCAGCAAATACTCAAAACAGTACGATCCGCACTCAATCGCAAAGCTTTCCCACACACACTTACTCACATAAGTGTGTGTACGTATGTATACAAAGTGAGAGAGAGAGGGAGCAGCGATAACATGCTGCTCTGTTTGTCTGTTTGTTTTCATGTGTGCATGTGTGAGTGTTATTCAGTCGCGACTCGAAACGGTTCGCACACTCAAGACCTATTCAGTTCAGTTGGCATTTAGCTTTTTGCCAGTTCGGCGGCGCTTTAAGGTTTCCAGCAGCGCATCGAGCCCGATCTCGATTCGATATCGAGTCCGTCTTCGAGTTGTCCCAGTGGAACTGATCTAAATCTCCCATAGAAAATGCAAATTGTTAACAACTAAAGCAATAATTGCACAAAAAAAACTGTATTTCCACGTGTATCAAAGTTTTTGTTTTTTAAGTGCCAATCGAATCTTTTGAACAAAAAGCAACATGGCTGTGGATTATGTTCTAGAGGACCTCATGGGCAAATTGGGTGAGTTTTCAACGGAGCAGATCAGCAATGGAAATTAAATCGTGTCAACAGTTGCCAAGTCTGCGTGCTCTTATCAGCTGAGCTTATCAGTAGTGCTTGTTGTTATCAGCTGCAGCTGTGACGATTTCCGTTTATCCACATAACTGCATGCTAAATTCAGTTATCCACCTGACAGGTCTTATCACAAGACTCGCGCTAAAGCACTTGTTATCAATTTCATTTAGATTCAGATCCACAGCTAATCTATTTGTTTTTTAAATCATCAGCTTCTGTCTGTCAGATTTGGCGCCAATCTGTTTATGAGCGACGAGCTAATACAATTTTAATTACAGCTTTTTCTAATTTAATAAATCTCAAGGTTGGCTGAATTGACACCCGTGTAGAACAGTATGACAGTATGACAGTTGACAATTGATATACGAGAGCAATCGCTCTCGTTATTTGTATTAACTAATGAACCTTCTAATCGAACATGCGAAATACATTTACGATTGTTTCTTTGGAATATCTGTAAATAATACCTAAGGCCAGCATCATTGTCATCATCACGGTGTAGCCGTAATTCCCTAGGGTGTATTCATTTAATTTACACATAGACTCATTCTCATACTCGCATTCTCGTATTCGTTCACGTGAATGCGATCAGTTCGATGGGAGATTTTATTGTATGCTAAATAGTTAGTTGTATTAACTGATGCCAATAGTTAGATTTTATTGATCAGAAAGCTTAGAAATTTAAGTATTCAGCATTTAAGTTTAATTTAACTCTGAGTACTCAATATTTTGAATTACAACTCAAAAATGTGTTTGTGTGGAAATCAAGTTTATCATACGTTGCGACTTCAGCCCACGATCAACTTAAGCTGCAAGCGACTTTTGGGATTAACGACCGCATTAGCAACTTTTTTTAACTGTTTCCACATGTGCACATATGTACATACGTACTTGCATTCACACATACATACATATGTATGTATTTGTATGTTAATAAATACAAATATGACGGGCAAGAAATGCGAAAACCCAAAAACAGGTTTCACCTCGCTTTAATTTCTAAACTGCTTTAATTTCTTTTTGTTGTTTTTGTTTAATTTTTTTTCTTTCTTTTACCGACAAACTTTGCCGCATTGTCGCGTGCTTGTTTTTTTTTAGCACGGTGAACTGCGAAGTCAAGGTAGAGTTTTAAATTATTCGCTTAGTTCAAGTACTTACACTGAATGTAACGTGATTCTGAAGTTTTTTTAATTTCTTCTTTGCACTTTAAACAGCACGCTTCAACACTCTTTTTGTTATATTTAATCGAAAGCTACGAAACTTCTTACTGGCTACAAAGTCAGACGACCTTCAGAATTTGTTTGTTTTTTTGTTTTTTTTTATGTCTGAGTTCCGCTGACAAACATGTCGATAAGAATAAAATTCAACAAAGTCCAAATAATGTTGGCTTCCTGTAGGGCTGCTTTTGGATTCTTTAGGACAGAGATACCCTAAAATATAATAGTTTGTTTCCGTAATCAAATTCGCACTTTCACATAACTTCCTCGGCTCTGTTCGATAAGAAATGTATGCCTGAGTTTCTATGTCATCATCATACATTTCTAAATTTTAAAAAGTGACAACAGATAGAAAAAAATGTGATACTTTTTTAATTTAATCTATACAGAATAAAGAATAACGGCATATTATTCAGTATTAATGCATGATAATATTTACAGCGGCTCTCTCCAGCTAAATTTGAAAATTAAAAACTCTATCTATTGTACAATATACATATGTACATATGTAACTTTATTTAAGTCGTAGTATATTTAATGAATTACATAATTTTTGTCATTATTTTTGTACATGATATACATAGAATATTTTTAGAATATTTTAAATCCATCATCATACGACAAAGTAACTCATCCAACCAAAAACTGCCATGGTTATGCTTAATTCTTTTGTGTAATATTCGGTTTTGTGCTTTTTGCGGCTTACACAAAGTTTTGTAATATGTATGTATGTAATTACAAACTTAATAATGTAAGTCAAAAGGCAAAAGCAACAATTATAATAAATCAATGCCATCATACACACAATGTGGCCCACATGAAAATGGAAAACAAAACTGGTCTGTTTAAGTGCACTTGACTATAAAATTATTTATATATTTTGATGCAACAAATTAACACATGAAAAGTACTTCACACTTGTGAATTGCAATGAATTCCAAGGAATAATTAAAAGGAGAATGAATTTAATTGTTTCAGTTCTATTTATAATCGAAATAGCAAAGGAAACAAAAGTGTAATTAAAATATATTAAATTTGTCTAATGATTATTGGAATTGTAATCAGCTCGAGCATGTTCTATCACAAAGAAAGATTGATAAATAATTGTAGCTGGAATTCGAAAATGTATTTATTGTTCTAGTTTATGAATCGTTTACGGTGTAATAAATTGTAACAGATAATCGATATGCTTCATTAATGAATTACAGTGTATTGCAAATACACGTTTTATGCCATGTTTGATTAGTTAAACAAACGAGTCATGAGCGGTATTTCGTTCAAGGGCCATTTGGTAACAAACTGGGCTAATACTCTGGCAACAAATCCCACAAATAAGTAATAAATTTATATGTGTATCATATACATTTGTAGTACTACATAGTACTTGTTGGGCAAAATTGTGTGGGATATTGATAATCCGTTATGATTTGGACGTCAGCTTATTTATTGCCGTTTATTTTCATTTTCATTATCATCACTTATCGATCGGATCGTTGCTTGTGTCATTCTGATTATGTATGTATATGAGGTGTAATTGAATTTAATTAAAAACTGTCGCAATTGTCGAATTGGCGTTAATTAAAAAATTATTGTCACAGTCTCTCAGATCTCTGACATAATACTTAACACACTTACTGTGTGATCCGACAAAGATAGACACTAAAAAAAAGTTCAAAAATTTTTAGACAATTGTATCACGTGTGACATGTAGTGTAACTTTGCCCCCCGACCAACGAACGAACGAATTGTGCACCGCAAATCAATTGTAATTGTCGATTGAACATTGGACCGTTCATATATGTCAAATATCTAGGCAATGCTCAAAGAAATTTACACAGTGTTTGCCCTCGAGCAGCGAGATCACAGCACAGTCTATGGAAAACTCAAATGCCTTTGGTCATAATCAATTCAGTGCAGTCAGCCCCCTGACCACTCCCAAACAGCGGTGCGATATCAGTCCCCTCACTACGTCAATAGCCCATCGCAAAAAAAAAGAAGAGAAAAGAAATAGAGAATCAAAAGCTGTTGGCAAATATTTCAACGCGTATTTGTGTGCCATTCAATTGAAATAGTATTGAATAAATTTTCATTGATTTAATTGCTATATGTTTTGATGTGACGACAATTCCGGCGGCGCCGTTAAATACTACTATATGCCAAGCAACGCCCATCATCACGTATTTGATAACCCAATTTGGCCATTTGAATAGTTCTTTCGTTGTTGATAATCCATTAAAATTACCATATATCGTTTAAGAATTATCCAATATAAACATTATGGAAAAACACTTTTAAAAGTGTTTGTGACGAAAAACTTCTATAGTCACTTAGATGGTAAAGGAAGTAATAAAAAAACTATACGTGCTGTAATATGCTAAAAATCATAATTGTTTTTCGCTTTATCATGGCCAAGCGAATTTTAATCGTATTCATTGGTAAGCGAATTCGTTAAGCCGAATTAAAATATTAGGATGAAAAACATTGATGATAGTTACCTCAGGAAAACTCATAAATGTAGCTAAATTTTGATATACAGACCTTATGAATGCAAAACAGAAAACAAATCAAGAATTTTTGAATTTTAGCCAGCTTGAAGTAATGAAAAACATTAAATTTAACTACTAATAACCTTGGCATACATGATGAAAAGTCTAAGCCTCATAAAAATGTATAAATGCATGGAACAAATCAAGTTAATTGGCGGTGCTGTAGACTAAGAAGGCGGTGCCAATGGGTCGCTGTATAAGTCCCCACTATAATAATATTTTTTTCTAAATATTGATTACATTATTATATAAGATTAGAAACAAATCAAAATATTTTATAAATTATATTTAATTATTGCATTTTAAGTATGAGGTGATCTGTTAAACAAGCCCCATTTTATTTATTAATTATTTGTATTGTCTCTTTAGGTGAGTTTGGCAAATACCAGTTCATTCAGTTCTTCCTGCAAGTGCTGTCGGGACTGACAGCGGGTCTCCACATGCTGTCACTGGTGACTGTTGCCGCAGTTCCGGAGCATCGATGCTTCATTCCCGGCGTGGACAACAGCAGCCTCTCGCAATTGCCGTGGAACTCGAGCGCCATCCTAGATGCCATTCCCATGAAGGACAATGGCGAGCTGGACTCGTGCCATATGTTCAACGTGAGCGCTGGCGACCAGAGTCAGATTGCCTGCGATAGTTATGTGTATGACACGACGTACTACAAGACATCCCGCACCATCGACTGGAACTTTGTCTGCGAAAAGCGCTGGATGGGCTCCATAATTCAGACCGTGTTCATGCTGGGCGTCTTTACGGGAGCCGTCACGTTGGGCGGCCTGGCCGATAAGGTTGGTCGCAAGACCGTCTTCTGCTGGTCGGCGCTGCTCCAGCTGATTATCGGCGTGGGCGTGGCCTTCATTCCGGAATACTTTTCAGTGCTGGTCGCACGCTTCCTCCTGGGCATTGTGGGCTCAGCTGGCGCCTACATTTGCGGCTTTGTGCTGACCATGGAACTGGTGGGTCCCACCAAGCGCACAGTGTGTGGCATTACATTCCAGGTGAGTTAATCTAGATCTCAAACCTTTATTATAAAATGCCGAGAAAAACTCAGTCAGATCGATAAGAATTAATAGAAGAAATCAGGGGTAGAACATTAGTATTAGTATTTCAAGGAGGGGAGAGAGAGCTGCCGAGAAAAATGATAAAGTCTATTATAATTTAATTTCTATTCTATTCCCCTTTTCAGGCTGTGTTTGCTGGTGGAATTATGCTTGTGGCCGGCTGGGGAGCCATCATCAAGGATCGACAGATGCTGCAGGTCGTCTATGGACTGCATGGATGTCTGTTCCTGGCCCATTGGTGGTTGCTGGACGAGTCACCGCGCTGGCTATGGATGCAGGGACGCGCCGTCGAGGCTGTGGATATTGTGGCCAAGGGATTACGCATTAATGGCTCCAACACGCCAGTGGACAAGGACTACTATGTGCAGAAGGCCAAGCAGCAGGCTGCCATCGAGGAGAAGTCCAGTGCCGGACTCAGTGATCTCTTCCGCACACCCAATCTGCGCATGAAGACACTCAATGTCTGCCTCTGCTGGTTCGCCAACTCGATTGTCTACTACGGCCTGTCTTTGAGTGCGGGCAAGCTCTATGGCAATCCCTACTTCATACTGTTCCTCCTGGGTCTGGTGGAGTTCCCTACCTATATTACGTTAATGTTTGTCCTGGATCGCCTCGGACGTCGTTCAATCACGTCCACTCTGATGCTGGGCGGTGGCCTCTGCTGCATCGTGGCCGCTTTCATTCAACAGGGCAGCACACTGTCCACTAGCATTGTGATGCTGGGCAAGCTACTCATCGCCGGATCCTTCGCCGTCATCTACAACTACTCGGCGGAGCTCTTTCCCACCGTCGTCCGCAACTCGGCCATGGGCTTGGGCTCAATGTCAGCGCGTCTTTCAGGCGCCCTAACGCCATTGATTACACTGCTCGGCGACTCGTTTGATCCCAAGATTCCAGCGGTGCTGTTTGGTGTGGTGGCTTTGCTATCTGGTTTCTGGGTTATGTTCTTGCCAGAGACCAACAACAAGCCCATGCCCGAGTCCATCGAGGACGGCGAGAACTTTGGCAAGGGCGACACCTGGTTCAGTCAATGCGCTGGTGGCAAAGGGCGCAAGGACAGTATTTATTCCGAGGATCCTGAGCAAATGGTGCCACTCAAAACTATCGAAAGCAAATAGGAAATGCCACCGAAACTTTTTGGCTTTGTTAAACATTCTCATACACACACACACTCGCACACACATTGGTTGCTTTTGCCGTGACCTTAGTTAAGTTTCATCCTGTTAATAAATTGAGAACTTTGCATGGGCCAAATGACAGAATGCACTTCTGGCCACAGTTTCTCGCCAACTCTTGTTTTTGTAAATTTCGTGTCTGTTTTGGGAATCTCTGCTCAGCAATGCAAGGCATGGATCAATATATTCTACATCGAATAGTTGGGTTTCCAATTTCAGCAGCCCAAAAGTATGCTTTAAAATTTGTTCCAGCTTCGACATCTGCATATTTTCGGGAATAACGGGTTGTAGAAAGCATCTCTATTTTAAACCTATCGAAACACTTCCACGAGTGCATAGAATTTTACTTTGATTAAGTTCAAATTTCTAACAGGAAAGTGAAATGTTTTTTCTTTTAAACATTTCTAAATAAATTTACAAACAATAATTTCGCAGAAGTTCTTCAATATATCCTTGATTATTGCAATAAGTCCACTGGATTTAGAACATGAATGACAGTCTATTTTTGCCTAAAAATCAAAGAAAATTTCTGTGAAACCATTTGACATGATAAATATAAAAGATTTAAAGAATTTGTTGTCTATTTTTGAATTTGTATTTGCTTCAGGTTTTTGGTTTTGGTACATTTGAGAACATTCATCATTTTTAAATTGAATATAATTTCAAATTAGCTTTGTTTATGGTTTTTCATGCCCTTTTTAATTTTAACTAATATGTTTAAATACGTATTTCAGTATCTCAGACACATGTACATAGATATCTGAGCTCTTTTTTTGGCTTACAATTAGATCAACATTTACATATACATACACAGATATAATTTGATGAACATACACATTCATATCTGACCTCGCGGGGTTTGTATTTCGCATTTGTTTTCGTTATAAGTAGTTTCCGTTTCCGCTTTGTGATTTTTATAAAGCAGCTAGACACAGAATACACAAAATACATACAGAGTTGTTTCGTTAACAATGAAGGTACAGTTAGATATTGTGTGAATAGCCAGCGAATAACAAGTAACGAGTAACGATTGCTGACATCGATATCGGTACGAGTACGGTTACAACGAGTACAACAAGACACCAAGAGCGAGACACAACGCGACATTTTGTATGCAAACGAGAGGAAACACATCTAGAATTAATGATCGCACATTAAGATAAGCTTATCGTTGATAAATGCTCGATGGCTACACACGGAAGTTAGGGGACAAATGAAGCGCTCAAAAACGAGAGAGCAATAGAGATAGTACGAGTTTCGAGTACTTAATACAAAACATAGCTACATGTAAATTAATCACAATCGAATTTTATAAAATTATTTACAAACAATACTCAATCATCAGACTGTAAGCATCTGCCCATCAACTTGTCCCCTTTCCAATTTTAATTCAGCTGGTCAGTTCAACTTCTGAGGACTCGACCTTCTAAAACATTGCTCAGTGTTGGGTGTGTGTGTGTGTTGACTCTTTCAAATCATCCAAAGTTCACTTTTAATCCTCATCTTGGCTCTTATGCCCGCTCCGGACACTTGGTCTGTGCAATGGGTGCCTTGGGCTGCATTGCAGCGACTCCAGTTCCAACACCAACTCCTCCCTCGGGTACCATGGCCGTGTGCACAATAATGGCTGGCTGATCCTCGCTCTGCGGATGCAGCTCATGTGATTCACCCGGCGTCAGGCTGGCGAGGGCGGCGAGCAGATCATGATTGACCAGCGGTTCGCCCTCCTCGCGTGGCTCCCAGCCCGCTGGCGGCGATGCGGGCGGTGAGATGAGGAACTGTTTAACCGGCGCCGGCGGCTGTAAATTCTTGTTGTTGACCGGTGTCACCGGCTGTGCAAAGTAGCAGGTAATCACCGTCTTCTTGTTGAACTCGTACTGATGCAGCTTGATGCGGGCATTGGCCGCTGCAATCGCATTGTCATAATTCACTCGCAGTCGCCGGAAGCTGCGCAGCCATTGGAAGGTTGCCGATTCGCAGAATGTGCGAAATAACTCCTCCATCGCATGCTTCAACTCCGGGCTCGCAAACACCTCCGAGTGTATGTTGGTCACAATTATCGATGTGGGCAAATCATCGAACGAGTCGGCATCCACCTCCGGCTCGTCCGTATCGGTGTCCACATCCCCCTCCCGCGGCAGCGTCGGGTGCTCCGTGGGCAGACCGTCGGCGGCATTAATGTAAATATCCTGATCCGGTGATAGTTTGTCTATGCTGCCGCTTCCGCCGCTGCCCTCGTTGCTGTTCTGCGCTGATTTCAATTTGCTCTTGTTCTTGCTGGCGTTGTTGTTGTTGTGATTGGTGTGTGGTGTTGTCCTTGTTGTTGGTGTGACGTTGCCACCCTCCTCCTCATCGCCTCTTGGCGCAGTCGCCGCATTGTTATTCGATTTGCCCGCGTCGGACATGGCTGGGCTGTAATCAAACAGAGAGACGACAGGAAATAGGTGAGTGAGGAATGAATACAAATGAAAGGCTGCAAACCTCCAATATTTCAGAATTGGTTCACAGATAGCAAATAATAAAAATATATGAAATTATGCAAATATTTCAATTGCCAAAAAGAATTAATATTTTTGAGAGAGGAGTCGTGGTGTGGATAATTTCTATATAATTTAGTTCTGTTCTTTATTTAGGTATAGACTTCTTTCCTTACAATTATTTTATATTGCACTTTTTCAATTTAACTGCCTATCCCCGATTTGAAAATCTACATTTATTCATTTAAACTATATTCTTAAATCCACTTAAAGACCAATCCTGAGGACCTTCAACCTTTAAAAAAGAGAGAGATCCTTCAAGTAATCACGTTAAAAACAACACTCGCTTAACTGTTTACTACCAATTTGAGTTGCCCAAACTTTTCGACTCCGCCCACGTAATTTGACGTGTTTGCATTTTTCATTTACGTAACGTAACACGTTAAGAACAAATTTCAAGCGTCACACGACGACAATGACGACAACTATAAATTGCCGACCCAAAAATGTGTGTGGCAATATACGTAGTAAAAAACTACAGACGTGTCTAAGAATATTTTAGGACGATTGCGTTCGTTGGGTTTGGTTTAAAAATGGGGAAAAACAATTGCAGAGAAGAAATTGAAAATGCGGGGGGAGGAAAAGGAAACTTAAGTAGCGACACGTGAAGGTAATCAATAGGATCCGCCACCGGTTGATGACGCACTGTTGATTCACAAACTTTTCTTGATTTTATTGTTATGCTCGATTATATATAAATAGTTTTTATATAGAGTATAAAAGAGAGAGAGAGTGTATGTGTGTGTGAGAGAGAGGGGTGATTAATAGCATTTGCCGAATTTTTGTGAATGAATGAAAATGAGTCAAAGCGTCGCGACGCAAAAACAATAACGCGATTGGCGTCAGTTCAATGACGTCTTCGCCCTCGACTTAATCCTTCGTCCTTCGGCTGTGCTCCTTCCTGTTTGCTTTTGCTTCTGTTTCTGCTGTTGTTAACATGGCAGCACCTGTGACTGAGTTCAATTTGCCGACCCGCAACAGCCACAACTTTTACCCAGTTTTATTTTTACGATGATTACTATTTTGGGCTTAGCATAGTTTTAGATTAGCGCTCAATTGTATGCTATAAAAAGACTGAAGAAGCCAGCTGCCATTTAAATAGCGTCGACCTAGTAAGTGTTTCAGCAAATATGCTGATGAATATGGAATAATAATAATATACGTATATTCAAATATAGAATAAGTATTCCATTTAATAACATAGTATACTTATTATAGGTAAACAAATGTATAAGAAAGTGAACTCCCTGCCTTAATTACGACTGTTTTCAATATTAATATCGATAAATTCTAAAAATCTTTAACAGCACAAAAGCAAGTTGAAGGCAACTCGTTTCAGAAACCCATTTTGGTTACTTTGCAATTTTAAAATATTTGTTGAAAGATTTGATAACATTTAAATTAGATTTTAAAATAATTCGGTTGTTCGTTTGGTTGTTGCTTAAAGCAATTATCAACAAAATCAACAGAGATTTGTGGAACGCACCTGAGAAAAATCATTTCCAAAACAAAATGAAAATGTCAACACAATATGCTGCAGCCAAGAACACTGAAGGTTATTTAGAGCACTTGTGGTTTGTTATAACCATTAAAATCGGAAAAAGGGTATATGGTTTTTATGAAACGAGAAAATCATTTCCAAAACAAAATGAAAATGTCAACACAATATGCTGCAGCTAAGAACACTGAAGGTTATTTAGAGCACTTGTGGTTTGTTATAACCATTAAAATCGGAAAAAGGGTATATTGGTTTTTATGAAACATACTACTGTGGGCAAAAAGTACCGGGAATTTTAAATTTAAAAAATGTTGGGATTCCAATTGGAAAAAATGTTTGTACTTTTAGGTTGGCACTACTATCATTAACATCTGTGCAAAATTATGCGTTAAAATATTCATTAGTGAATAAGTTACGATTAGTTTTGTACGACGCCAAATGTGCATTTGGCGATTTTGATTGAATCTCCTCAATCGACCCGAAGCGATGTCCTCGGAGAGGTCTTTTGAGCTTAGAAAATAGCCAGAAGTCACACAAAGATAAATCAGGCGAAAAAAGTAGCTGCGGGACAATTTTGGTCGAGTTAGAACACATAGAACAGGGGCAGTATGAGAGGGCGCATTATCATGTTGCAAGAACCATGAGTTGTCAGCCCATAGTTCTGGCCTCTTTTTACGCATAGCTTCGCGCAAACGACGCATATCGCTCAAAAAATATTCCTTGTTAACAGTTTGGTCGGTCGGAAGGAATTCATAACCACAAAAAAAACCTCTTTACGAGGTAAAAGTCTAGTGACGAAAACATTTTCACGCCCCAAAATTTCTGATATCCAATTTTGTGACGAATAATATTAAGTTTTACATATAAATTATTTTAAGCAAAATTTTGGCACTCGGCACATTGCGCTAAAATGTATCAATTCTTCATACCAAATAAAACTCATTCACTGTTTTGCGCAGTGCCGAATGCAAAAATTTCGCTTAAAATAATTTATATGTAAAACTTAATATTATTCGTCACAAAATTGGATATCAGAAATTTTGGGGCGTGAAAATGTTTTCGTCACTAGACTTTTACCTCGTAAAGAGGTTTTTTTTGTGGGATATCAGAAATTTTTGAATAAGACCTCAGAAATTTTGAAATTGCAATATTTCTTGACAGTATAGCTTTGTCAACTTTGATTATTGTTTGTACAAGCTAAAGCAAATTGTCTGGCAACACTGGTCCCCTTTACAAACACACATGCCCAGCGCAAAAGCTAACAGCACTCTTAAACTCTGGGTGCTATGACACTTTGCTGCTGCTATCCTATTCCCATTCTAAGTAAAATGTATGTATTCAGCTAACAGGTAATTTCCGCATTAAGCTGCAAGCAGTGCAAAAAGCCCTTCGAAATACCTTTTCAACGGTATATAGATCGCATCTGTAGCTTCTATCGTTTGGATGCTATGTTGGTTTCAATTTTAGCGGTTTTTAGCGATTTCCCGCTAAACTAGCGATTTTTCGCAAAAGTCGTAGAGCAAACGTTTCTAGATTTTTGATCGGGATCAAGTCCTCATTCAAACATTTAAGCTATCCAAACAAACAAACTGGCTGCTATGACACTTTGTTGCTGCTGCCCTATTCCAATTCAAAGTAAAACGTATATATTCAGTTAATAAGTTATATCTTCCAAACCTATCGGTAAAATTTTTTGTGTCATATATCAAAAAACGCGAAATTTTACAAACTAAAACATATCAAATTTAAAAAAAATCGTTAGCGGCGTTTTCTCAAAAACCGCCAAAATGTGGAAAATACCTTATTTCACCTGTAGCAATTTACCTATGTACTTTAGAAAAAAGTTAAAAGGTATGCATAACAGCCCTTCAAAATACCTTTTCAACGATATATAGATCGCATCTGTAGCTTTTATCGTTTGACTGCTATAAGGGTTTTAATTTTAGCGGTTTTTAGCGATTTCCCGCTAAACTAGCTTTTTTTCGAAAAAGTCGTAGAACAAACGTTTCTAGATTTTTGATCGGGAACAAGTCCTCATTCAAACTTTTAAGCTAAATCAACGCTTTGATCCTTACAAACAAACAAACAAACAAACAAACAAACAGACAAACTGACTTTTCATCTCATTTTCGGAAGGCCCCTAAAAATTTCAAAATTAATTCTTTTTTGAACCAGTTGTCCGATTTTGATGATCGAGGTGTCATTCGACGCGTATTTTTGATGAGAATTGTAAAAAATTCATCGAAAATTCAAAAAGGCTCCAACGGCCCCATTAGCTTCAATAATTTAAATTTTTCCCCTCCCTTTTACACCTGTTTATCTCACGAACCAGGTGAGTTTTTCAAAAGTCTTAGTATGCACATTTGTAAGTTAGGTTGATACCTTTCGATCAGTATATAACTTGACCTGATCGGACAGTCATAGCAAATCTTCCATTCTTCCTGTGATATATGCATGCTAGTCGCCTTCGCACCCTTCGTGCTGCTTTCGCTACTAGCGCGGACTGCCGTCCGCAGTGATGAACTACAACACGATAATCCAAAAAAACTGTCAACATGACCTTGATTTTTGAGCGAATTTGACGCGATTTTTTCGGTCTCGGCCCACCTTTTGCCGATATTCGCTCGATTGATCGGTAGTTTCCATGTCGTAAGCGTAGATCCAAGTCTCATCGCCCGTAATAATGCGTTTTATAATATCCTGATAGTCAGAAAACATTGTTTCACACACTTCCACGCGGAGCTTTTTTCGATGAAATTGACCGTTTTTTGGCACAAAAATCGCCAAATGCACATTTGGCGTCGTACAAAACTAATCGTAACTTAAACACTAATGAATATTTTAACGTATAATTTTGCACAGATGTTAACGATAGTAGTGCCAACCTAAAAGTACAAACATTTTTTCCGATTGGAATCCCAAAATTTTTTAAATTTAAAATTCCCGGTACTTTTTGCCCACAGTAGTATGTACAAGGTAGCAGAAGGCGTGGCAGACCTGGTTCCCGATAGAGAGTGCTCTGTAGAGACTGTAGCTTGTTTAATGCATTTACAAGCTATGGCGGTGGAATATCGATGTTCTATCAAATTGACACATTACTCCCCGCAACGCGCCGACTTTAAAGCGCGCCAGGCTCAGTTTTAAGTTGACTTTGACTCTCGTCTGTCTGTGTGTACTCAATGGACATGGACTAATATCGGTGCTGTCGCGACCACCCGTTGTGAAAGGCTCTGGTTGTTGTTTCCTCTTGTTTTTTGTTGCCACTTCTTTTATTGGGCTTACCGTTGTGAGCACATGCAGCGTAAGTAAGAGAGCAATAGAAAGTACTTCAATTCAATGACAAGTAAGAAAGCTTAAGTAGAGAGTGGTTGACTCTTAAATACCCTGTGTCCTAACACTGCACTTGGAGAGGAAGGTATTAAACATTTTAAATAAAATGGATCTGCCCTTATTCACCAAATTTGGTGCCTCTAGCTCTTACCATCTCTCATGCCTGTTTGATCAGACAGACTTCTTCTTTGCCCAAACTTAATATACCCATCACAAAGGGTATAAAAACAATGGCCAAATTGAAATGACGACAGCGAATCGGGGAACCTGTTTGGATGGGGGATGTGGCGAACTACGAGGTGTTGATCTATTTCTGGATGATTGATTTCCTTGAAAACGCACACAACTGTTACTCGTGCGGAAGTTAATCTCTGGGCCTGCATGACGTGTGCACTTTGTTTGGTTCAATGAATGGGTTGTTGTTGGTAACAACGTGCTCTAACAGCACGAGTACGCACTGTGTAAGAAAGTACGAAAGGAAAAACACTGAATAAAACAAAACCGACAAAAAATAAAACAAGAAAACTGCAAGTAAGCGTGGAATGTGACGATGGACTTTTGTAAACGACCGGCTTGCATGCAAATTGTGTAGGACCTCTAGGATGACGTCATCATTGTTTGCACGCTAAAATAATGGCAACAACAGACTGTGTTATGAAAGCAGCAATAAAAGCAAAACACAAACGAACGAAGAGTGCTTTAAAATAGACAAAGACTGCAGAGTAAAGTAAAACACCCATGATGATGAATTGCCTGACGGTCGTCGTTATCCTGCGACCTTCACTCATTCATATAATTGCTGTCATCATTATATCAAGTGGGTGGCCTAGCACTCTAACAAGATCCTCAAATAATTTTGGGGCGTTTAGCAACTAAATCTTTCACCGCCACCATTAAATAATTGCCTTCAACAATGTAAACTACAAGAGAAAGCTGAATATATTTCAATATCCCTAAGGTAGTTGCAAACAATGCCACAATTTGTAAAACAATACTGCCTTAATTCGTCTTAAAATTTGAACTTATTTCCCTTTCCTTGGGAATGATTGGTTGGCTGCAAGTTTTCCCATTTCAAATCCAAAACCTTGAGTTTAAGTCCTTTGAAGGTTTTCTGCTTCGATTTTAAGTCTATTACTCTAAGCTAAATCATACTTTTAATTGACCGGATTAAATACCCACTCAGAATCCATTTAAAGAGAATAAGCTCCTTCCTTTCAAAATGTCTTTCAAACCGACTATTTTCCCCTGACAATTTGGTCCTGGGGCTCAGAATAACTATTTGTGAAGCCTTTGAAGTTCTTAGAATTTCTTTACAACTGAGTTTATTGGATTCCATTGAAAAATGCAGTTGGATGTTTGTTTAGTAAGAGCGCGTGTCTGGCATCAGTTAATTAGGCAAAGTGCAACTAGAACTGAACAGATACTGCAATTGCGATTGCAATAATTCCTTTTACTTTACCTGACCTTTTACGACTTTTACTATATGACAAAAATCAAGCACAACATGTTTACTTCTTTTCATTTCAATGTCAACGCGTGGGGATACGGATAATAATCTAATATTGATTGTAAATACTCAGAAACATGCGAATACGAAGCTCGCAATGCACATGAAATGCAATTGAAACAAGCGAACTTGATTCCGACCACGCACATTTATATATGTACACATACATATGTATATGTATTACACATGTCCTTTGATAAGGTTTTTCTGCAATCGAAGCATGCACAGTTCGAGTTCAAAATTTAATTAAAAACTTACTGGGCACTCAGTCTGAACCAGTGTGACCCACTGTTTGCACAAAATTCGTTGATTTTTTTGCAGAAAACTCGGCATCAACATCAACAACAACTGCGACTGCAACTGCGACTGATTGTCTAATTTTGGATTCCTAGAACTTCACTCGTGCATATCCGCAAAACTGTGGTAAACTGTGTGTGGAGCTACTCCACTGACCAACTGTACCTGACCAGCCGAAAGGTCATCATGTGTCGCTCTCCTTGCATGCTCAGTGCAAAATGCGTGGGCCTATTTTAAGCAAAGCAATACTAGACGTAATTATACCCTGCACTTTTATATTTATATCAAATTGATGATGGAAATGCCAGACGAAAATACTTTTATGTTTAACTTGAGCATCAGCAAAACTTTCAAACTGCAAATGTTTCCCTTCGTTAGAATTCTTAAAAAAACATTCTTAGCTACAATTTTATCATTTCCTTTTTAGCCATTCGAAACACGTGTAACTTTGCTATCTATTTACCTGTTCAGGACTCTTGAAATAAATGCAAACTCTATTTAAGATACTTGAGAATTTCCGCAGCAACAGCTGCATAAAGTTTCTATTTATGAATAAGAGGGAAAAATAATGTTTCTCTTTAGATTATCTCCGCTTCGGGGCTTACTAACTAAAAACGCCCACGACTTGAGCTATTTTCATCTCAGTCTTTTAGCTGCGCCCGCCTAAAAGCCGGCTATGCTTTTAATAATAAACCATCTATAATTGAACATTATGAGCTGACTGGCTGGTTGGCAACTGGTTGCTTGCAAAAAGTTGCAGTACAACTGGCATACATATTTATTTACATGAGCATACAGGGCGTATGCGCAATATATTTTATATGCAAACTTGCTGCTTTAACGTGGGCGCTCTGTTGCATGCAACACGTACAGTTGAGAGAGCTAATGATAGTTGAAATTGTGAAGTGGGTATTACTTTGATTTATGCTTTACTTTTCCCTCTTATTCATAGCTCATTCACACTTTGGGGCTAACTCATTAAGTGTAATCCCGTTATCCGAACGACAGTTGTTTCCCGAATCGTCAATTATCGCAGGTTCTTGCAAAGGTACACATAATACTCCAGTAAGCCGACAATCATTTGTACATATCCCATATATTATACATACATATATGACCCGCATGTGAGTGTTGAGTGTGTTTGTTTGTTACTGAATCGGTGTGGCATTCTGACCTTCGGTGACCAGGCTGATGTATCGCTTTTGGTCGACTGTCGACTGCTACAAAAGCTGCCACAGCATTTCAGCATTGAGCTCACATTTCTGCTGGCTGAATGGATTTGCTCGTTATGACAATGGCAGCTGTAGAAATTACCCGATAATTTCAGACCTGAACAGTTAATTAAATCGTTTACACGCCGATAGGCAACCACAAAATGCACAAGTGCAACTAATGTACAAATTCCATTTATTCAAACCAATCAAAACTAATTTCAAGTCCATCAGGTGTAGCACAATTCTTAACTAATTTTGATAATAATTTGGTGTTCCTGAAAAGTCCGAGATGTAAGATATCAGACACATATTTATTCGAAGTCAAAAAGAAAATTCATCTGCCATATATTTATTTCATTCACAAAGTACACTCTACTGATGAAACTAGTCTTTAATATGAGAGACGCTTGTTAGAAAATTGCATTTATAATCCGACACAAGCCTCAATGTCAGATGCAGAGTTTTTGGGGGACTCAAATGTGGGTTTCTTTTTCGCTAACTCTGTATCTATACTTGTGTTTAACTTTGATGGTTATCAGGCGGGGAGTGTCCTTGGGTCTTTCGACTCATTTTGCAGACAAGCCCCTTTTGTTGCCGGTTGTCAGTAACAACTGTGACATGTCAGAGCTGTGGCAAAAATAGTTTATCAACTTTATGCAAAACGTTTCAACGTTTCAAATGAGACATGTGCTGCCAAAATATGGCAAGACTTGTTAGTAAAATAAGGTAGAAGACGTGTGTAAGTGTGTGTCTGTATGAATATATTCCCAAAAAAAAATCCATGGTGCTCTACTACTAAAGTCCATGTCGAATATCTTAAATCATTGCCATGGTGGTCGTCATTGTCCGTCGTCGCTTATCATTGACGCACCAAGTGAACTGAACTGAAAGCCAGTTGCAGCCGGCAACAACAAGTTGCCCTCAGTTACTGCTGACTACGGTTGATAACAATTAACAGTTGTTATTATCGTTAATTGAAGCACACATTCACATAGCCCATACATATTGTATTTATGCCCCAACTAAGCATGTTTTAAGTCAAGGCGGGTCTCTCCACAATGCCAATCAGTAAGAGCACTGATTGTAGCTGTGATTGTGGTTGTATTGTATTCAACTAAACGAAAAACGACAACGAATTCAACCGGCTGTGACGTCAGTGAAATTGCAACAATGATAATCTCAAGACTAGCCGATTGACGAAAGAGTTCGCCCCACTGTACTCAATTCGTCAATTGCCAAGCGCAGAGCAGGCAAAAATGAAACAAAAGCGAATGTAATTAAAAATAGCATAAACCACGTCCAAATGGACAAATAGCAACTACATATATTTTAATAAAAGCGATGAGTTGAATTTATTTTAAAATCAATTCATATATTCTGCGTCAGCAACGACGCGAGCTGAGGAAATTCTATGTATGAATAATACTTATACATCCCCTCACACGCCACACACACTTTCACATACGCACATCGGTCAACTGAATCAAAAAACCAAAGTCTTAAATTGCCTCTTGAATTTCCACGTATTGTTTACTGTCCACCATATCTCTCTCTCTCCATCTCTCTCTTCATGATGACAGATGCTATCAAGCAAGCCAAGTGTCTTATCGTGTGTCAAAACCATCAGAAATGTGGCATAATTAATGATTGAATACATTGAGAGAACATTGTTTCATTAATAAGGTTGCATGAGATAAATGTTAATAGCATGGTGAAACAACCTTTAAGTAAGAACATTATCAAGAATGTAATTATGTAATGTTAATTTAATCTTATTCCGGAACATTTATTTATAGAACAAACATTGCTCTATTTTTGTAACTTGTACTAGTGAAATTATCACATATTGCCATAGTAGTCTAGGATAGTCAAGTTAAGATTAGCTGTTATCAGTATAGCATAAAGTAGTGAATAAAGTCTATAGGACTGAAGGAAATTTAACCAAAAAGTTATCATTCCATATTCCATGTTGTCTAATGTCAAGAGTATAAATTTTTAGACATCTCCAGATTCACTGCAAATTAACCCAATGTACAATTATATAAATGTACTAATTCTAATCATGTTCTTTTGTTACCTAAACAGGTGAAATCTGTCTGAAGATAAATTGTCGCCTGTCGAGGGCTTTAAATGGACACTGCCCTGTGGCCAGACAAAGGTCGCTATGGGAATCAAGGGCGATATTTACAGGCTGCTTTTTTATGTTTTTTCCATTCAATGTTTGGTGGCAACAAACTTCTATTTCTACTTCTGCCACGACAACGCCCACGACTCACGCACACAAAGAGGCGAGTGAAAGAAAGAAAAATAATACAAAAAAAAACATTCGAGCGAAAGAGCTGATTTTATTTGCATTCGAGAATTTATTGCTTTTGGCTTCTCTATGCTGCTTTTGGTTTCGTCTCAGCTATTTTCCATTTTGCGACTCTTGTTCTTCTTGGGAATTTGTTTTGCCAAGCAAACACAGCTCGTCGAATAGGGAGTGAGGGGGTGAGAGGGATTGAGCTGCAAAGGGCGCATTGCGTTGGTTGCTGACTTGCTCTTGCTCTCTTGCCCAAAGCAATTAAAATTTACAAACACACACACACACACACACAGTGGCAGGAGCAACAACATCAATGGCAACAACTAAGCATTTATATTCAAGGACGCCGCACATTTAAAATTCATGCCACAAAAAAAGAAAACAACAAAAACAAAACAAAGCAAAGGCATCCATCCATTCTTGTAGGTGTTGGGGTTACAGACTATCTGTCAGTCACGGTCACGGCTGAAGGAACCCTTTGGGCAGACCAGCTGATAGCTGATGGCCAGAGCACCAGGAAATTCAATAATATATACAAAAAAAACCAACAACACACAAAACAAGAGGTCTTGAGTCTAAAATACAAAATACCCTATATCAAGTCATACAAGTTTTACCACTGCAAGTTTTTTATATTTTTGGCAATGTAATCGAAATTGGTGAGTTAATTTTACTTATTTATTTAAAAAGCAAACATTGCTGTCTAATTTTATGCCAAATACAATTAATATTACAATTAATACCACAATATTATAGGAATTAGAAAAGAAAACAAAGCCCAAACGAAATTACAAGTTAAATGCACAATTTTAAACAATAGTTATTGCTAGGACTAACACTAATTTTAAGACAATTGCTATAGACATAACGTACTAAGACCAGTTGTTATACTTGAAGTGTGTTTTGAGGTCAAGACTGTACGTTCTACTGCTTGCAGCTCATCGTAGACATACACTTATTATGCAGCTTATGATTACAGGGTATAACTAGGAAAATATTTGCACCCACGCATAGAACAGAAACTCGATCGACAATCTGTGTAAAAATTCTTTTCCGCTGAAAAATTTAATCAATTGCAGGACGCCAATAAAATACAGTGAAACTTCCCTAACTCGAATCGCCATTATCGAATTTTGGAGACTTCGACTTGCGGATATTCCTTTTCTTAAGTGTAGTAGTTCGAGTTACAGAAGTTCGAGTTATGGAAATTCGACTCTATACAGTATCAACTCCCTAAAGCGTACAGAAATGCTAAACGTTAAGGATATAAATTACATTTAAAAGCTTACATTTCTCATATTTTTTTTTTTTGCAGTGTATTGACACTTTTTGTATGGTAAGTAAAGTCTGTAGACATCTTAAAAAACTGCCAAGACACACACACACACACAGACATGCTGTGGGTTTGATCAATCGACTTTTTATGTAAAGGCGCAATTTATCACAAGTGACATGCCAAATTTACCATGCACTTTACAATGTGGCACTTGCGGTGCAAATTGTGGCAAATATACGAAACGGGGCGGGAGGCGTGTCAGCAATAATTACGCTGCAACGCAATTACAATGCGTATGTTGTAAGTGCAATGTAATAAATAATATTTAATGCCCCGTACTCGGCCGCAATCAAGGCAAGTTCAATGTTTATAAACAAAACGTGAGCAAACAACGATAACAACAACAATTTAAGGCAGCCCGCCATCTAAAACACACACGCACACATTTACACACACACACATACAAACATACACACTCGACAAAAAAGAACACTAAAAAAAGCTGCATCCCCGCTGTTGTCTTTTACAGTAGTTGCAAAAATGCATTACATAAGCACCTTATGCTTGCATTGCCATCTGAGTCTTGATTATCGCATTTGGATTTAAGCATTTACTTACCGTTTACAAACTAATTAAGATAATTAGCCGATGACGGCCAACTTTGTTGATGTTGGTTGTTGTTTTTTGGCGTTGGCTTTCTTTCAGCCACCACTGCAAATTGTGGGAGCACGGCACTTGCTGCTGTTTAATAGTGTTATTGTTGGCTGGTATCCTTATGCGGGCCGTTGCAAATGTTCTTCCAAATTGACAAATTTGTTGCTTAGTCGTTTGGCATTTATTTATGAATGCAGCCAATTAGTATATTTTCCGACTTTTAAGCCAGACGCGACGCGACACAACCATTCACTACGAAATTTGTTACACCATTGTTTTTGTCACTTTTAATGTGACCAACAGGCAGTACTGGAAATATACCAACTTGTGTTTGTATAAAATACTGAAACATCGGCTGAAGAGAAATTTTACTGACATCGCCATTAAATATTTGTGTATCTTGTTTGAGCACTGTTGCCAATTTGTACTTTTTGCGGACAGATTTGCGGATGATAAGAAAATTTGGAAGAAATAATAGTGGGATTCCGGTAAACGTTTTTGATTTGCTTTTGATTTGATTTTAATTTTGCAGTCAGCTGTTCACAGCTGCTCCATACAAAATTTTCAGTGTGCCCAGAGCAAATCAGGGATATGTGGTCTTACTAATTGATTTCGAAAAATCAGCTCTGAGACTGATTATTTTTTCATTTTGATTTGGTTTCCAACAGCTGTGTGACAGTTGGTGTTTGTTTGCATTGTAAATCTACGAATATTCAATAAAAACATTTTCGGTGACTTTCTTTCGGCATTTTTTGCAATTATGCCCATTTTTGTATACTTTTTAGTTGTCAATTAGCTGTTCGCCCAGGCTGTCAGCTCTTCACGAAATCAAAAAATAATCAGTGTGTGCTCACCGACACTTTTCACCGTCGGTGAATTTTGCCATTCACATAATTCGCATCGGTTGTCATACAAAAATACCATCGGTTTTTTTCTCACAGAACCTGGTCACACTCTGAAAAGTTTCATACAAAAGTGCCTCAATCTAGTAGGCATTTCATCGACACAAAAAACCGATGGAATTAGGACGTGTTCTATTTCCATCGGTGAACACCGGTGAAAAACCGACGCTTTTTAAATTTTGTGTGTTTACACGACACCGACAGTTTTTTGACAAAAAGTGTTGGTGAGAAAATCCTCGTCTGAAAGCACTTTAAAAGGATCGTTCCGTCAAGTGATTTATATTTGGTTAAGCCCAATTTACACGGTCGGTTTCCGACCGACACTTTTTGACCGATGGAAAATGTTGCCATTCAACTAGCACCAAAAAATACCAAAAAATGTCATTCTTACGTATAATGTTTGCTTCGATGACAAAGCGACGCTCTACAATTTTGCGTGTTCACACGAGACCGACGATTTATTTACGTAAAGTGTCGGTCGGAAACCGATCGTGTAAATTGGGCTTTAAAAATAATCAAAAGCAAATCAAAAACGTTTACCGGAATCCCACTAACATAAAAATATGGTACTGTTTTTAAGCATTCTGTTTTATTTTATTTCTACCTGCTTTCCATTTTAAATTAAAAAAAAAGTACCATAATTTTTATTATTTTTTTTTTAAATTTGACTATTCAAATCTGGCTATTTTTTAACGGACTAATTTTGGCAACGCTGTGTTTGAGTAATTAATTTAATTATGATTCCAGCGACTTTTACTTGAATATTAGTGACAATATGTTTAAATTCGATTTTATTGCAGTTACTCACGCAGTACCCGTGACAGCGTTAACAGTGTAACTGCTAGACTCGCAGATACGCTAAAGTTGCCCATCTCTAGTTGTTGTTATTTTTGGTGGTGTAAAAGATTTACATTTGTTTTCAGCGAAACGTTTTTTAGATAATCAATTAAAGACATTGATAGACAACAACATGGCTAATGTAGAATCAATGATTGTGGAGGAGAAGACGCAGATAAAGCAAATTGATCGCGAGAAGGTTTGTTTCTACGCTAACTAACCAATATATATTTTAGCCGGCAACTAAATTTAGCTTCTTCTCTCTCTGGACTCCCGCTGCTTCTGCAGACCTGCCCGTTGCTGCTGCGCGTGTTTTGCTCGACGGGTCGCCACCACTCGGTGTCCGAGTACATGTACGGCAATGTGCCCACCAACGAGCTGCAGATCTACACCTGGCAGGACGCGACGCTGCACGAGCTGACGTCGCTGGTGCGCGACGTGAATCCGGACACGCGCAAGAAGGGAACCTATTTTGACTTTGCCATCGTGTTCCCCAACTTCCGGAATAATCACTTTCAAATGCGCGAAATCGGAGTCACCTGCACGGGCCAGAAGGGCATCGATGACAACAAGACGCTGGCCCAGGCCAAGTTCAGCATCGGTGACTTTCTGGACATCTCGATAACGCCACCGAATCGCATGCCGCCCGCGAGGCGTCAGCGTCCGTATTGAAGACAGCGGAGGATTACAGGCTATTCATATTCATTTAATTTCCTCTCACTTTACACTCAAAATAATAATAAAGTACAGACATAATTACAGATTAGTAAGGTGACGACTTAAGAGCTGAACTTGACTTAAATATCTAGTGGAGTACTGGATGTGGATGGAGTGTGTGGTGTTAGTTTCTGTAGATGCTGTTGGGGCGCTTGGACTTCTTCTTGCCCAGCTGCGACATGTCAATCTCCAGGCCATTGGGCAGCACAGCGCGATTCTCCTCGTAGTTGATGAATCCGTTCTCCTGCAGCTCCTCCTCATTGTTCCGGGCATTGGGATCGCACTTGATGCCCGTCTCATAGTTGTACTCACGTTTGTTGCCATCGGGATCGATGTATCCATAGGTGCCCCTGCAACACGCAAGTTCAATTAAGTATATCAATTCATCATACATTTATGTGGATCACTCACTTGGTTACGCAGTCGGTACCGATTAACTCCTCCTTGAAGGAACCGTCGTCGTTCTCATAGCCCCAGGTGATGCTGCCATCCTCGTTCTCATCACGCCACTTGCGGATTGTCTGGGCAACTGGACGCTGGCGACGCTGATGCTGCTGCTGCGCTGTCTCCCGCTCATCCTGCAGTTGGTTCTGGTCGATGATGGGACGCGACTGGATGGGCTTGGGCCTTGGACGGGCGACGGGCACTGGCGCTGGTGCCTCGGGACGCACTGCAGCCGAGGGTCGCGTGCGGATGACGGCGACACGTTGCGGCTGCTGCTGCTGTGGCGGTGGTGGAGGTGGTGCCGCAGCTGTGGGCGCTGGACGCTCTAGGCCAAACCGTTGCGAGTTCTCGAAGCGTCCGATGCCAAAGTCATTGAAGGCTGGGCGATTAATGGGCGTGGCGATGGCGGGACGCTCTGAGAAGCGTGGTGGCGCTGGCAAGATTGCCGTCGGCTGGCTGTCCTCGTGCTGGAGCAGCTGCTGCACCGGACTGGCCGGCTCAATTTGCTGCTGGCCGTTGAGGAAAGCGGCGGCCGCCTGTTGGAACTGCGACTGCTGGGCCTGGGCCAACTGCTGTTCCCGCAACAGACTGGGCAGGAACGCGTCCGGCTGCTCATCCTCAGCGGGCTCTGTAACCGGACGCTCCTCGAGCGCGATGCGTGGCGTCACCGACGGCAGGATCGCGTTCTGCTGACGCACCGTCTGTCCAGGACGACGCACGCGAATCACCTGCTGCCGATGAGGGATCGGGCCGGATACGGGCACTGCCCCAGGAATGCTCAGTCGGGGCGGATAGTTTTGGGCCTGCACCATGACGACGACGCTGCATAACAGCTGCAAGAAGTGAGGGAGGTGAACGAAGTGGTATTAAGACAGGGCTATAAAAGGCATGAACTACTTGGTCTACTGCAATTTGCTACTAGAGTGTGGCAACAACAAGTGCGACGTGCCACTTTGGGCACACGTCTAATTAGCAGAGATATTTTTGTATACCCTTACAGAGTGTATTTGGATTTTGTCACAAATTGTGTAAAGCATTAAAAGAGGCGTGACAGACTCTTTAAGGTATATCGTTATACCTTTAGATTCTTGATTAGTGCGACGAACTGATTCGCTATATCTTGATGAAATTTGGTCTGTAATATAAACCTAAGAAGAAAAATCTATTTTTTTTTTTATATTTAAACCAATCTCAAATCAGCTAACTATATTTCTTTAGCTGTCATAGCAATGAGCGGGCTTAAAAATATTTGAGAATTTTTTTTAGATATCCCAACCAATCTCACTAACTATGTCTATGGTATTGGTAAAAATAGTTGGAAATCGGAATATTTTATTGGAAGATTATCCCAAATATCTGTTTTGAAAAACTATTGTTTTTCAAGATATCCCAACCAGTTTCACAGATTTTGTCTTTTTGTATTGTCTTTTACATTCTAAAAAATAGTTTGTTTTAAATCGGAATACATTGTAGGAATATTATTTCAAATATATTTAAAAAAAAACTACTGCTTTCCCAAGTCTTAATGATATAATATATAAATAATATAATGGTATCAAATCTTCGGTGTGCCTAAAATAAAATTCTCTCTCATTTAGTTTTTAATTGGCATTATTTTGACGTTGTTTTCTAAGAATTTGTGTAACACGTTCCACACGCGTTCCACACAAATGTACTGTAAGTTGAGTTCGGCGTTTGCTTTTCGCGTACTTCTTAAGCCGTTGTTGTCCCCATAGATAAACTGGTTTCAAATTTATACGCCGCTTAAGTATTACAACAACTACATATTTGTAATTGTAACACTGTAGTAAGATCGAAGTAAGTGCAATAGCAATAGCAATAACAATATAAATGTGGAACATAAAGCAAAATCACAGAAATTGCTCACCCGCCTCGCTGGCGATCGATCATAACAGGCCAGAAACAGAAATAGCAGTACAACCACCATCAGCACCACCAACACCACCAGCAACAACAACAACTATTCACTACAATAGTAATAAGAGCAAAAAATGCTTTTAAAATCGTAGTAGTTGTAGTTGTTGTTGTATTTGTTGTTATCGCTGTCTTGGCCCGAATTGCGTAATTTGCATGCCTCAGCAGTTGGCGGTGGCCCAAAGAGGTGGCAGTCCAAAAACAAAAATACAACAAAAACAACAACAAAATGAAAAACCCCAATATATGCAAGTTATGCGAAGTTTTTCCGTGGCATGTGGAAAACGTTTTTTGAGCTCAAGCTCGTCGAGTTTCCGGTTCGGTTTGGTTCGGAAAATAAAAAAGAAGTCAGTGTCTAGGACAAGTAGCCGACCAGTCAATGAGCGACTTCGACTTGATTCAGTTTTCGAGTACTTTCCAAAAATACCAGATGTTGAGTTTTGAGTAGATTTTTAATTAGCTGCCGTTTTAATTGCGATCGAGATCAGTGAACTGAATCTGGTGTATAGAGCAATTTTTGGGTAATAACAAAGACAAATTCACGCTAGAGAAATGATTGCAAATTAATTTTCAACATCAGGTGTCACTTTGGGAATTTAAAACAATTATAACATACCAATATTAATAATCGGACTAAATTATTAAGAGAATTGTTATTGGAAATCAAAGTCAACAGCGAAGTTTAGTCTTATTTACTATTTTTTATTTAATTAAACAAATCTACAATTAATTGAATCAATTTGACTTTGATTTTTGGGTGTGTTTTTCTAGCAGAACCGGAATCGGAACACTTATTATACCAATTTACTCAATGTACAAAATTACTAGTAATTTAAATAAAATGATTACGTAAGATATATTGAATTAATATTTGGAATATGTTTATAAATTAATTTTTAAATTGTTAAATAATATCATTAAAATTGAAAAGTACCTAAGATTCAAGTTAACAAAATCAATTATGTTTACGAAATTAAAAAAGTGATTTTTAATACAAAAATGAAAGCATAAATGTCTTCCCGGTATAAACTCTATCTAGGAATCTCTTGCAAATATCTCAAGTAGTACATTAATAAGTAGGTTAGTCGGTTGCCAACTTTGTGTATTGAAAATCGCATTAATTCCATCGCGTACTGTCTCAAGCTTATGCAAATGCTTATAACGTTTATTATGCACTCAACAAATATAGGTATTAATTTTTTTACAACGCTTTCTTGGCCGGAATATCGTAAAGTGGAGTTTTGTGGGCAATCAAGCCAAGCATTCCAGTGGCCAAAACGGCTCGAATGCAACTTGGCTGGCTGCCCAACTACCTGGTCAAGTGAACTACTTGGCTTGGACGTTGGTGTAAAAGAGATAGAAATGAAAGAGATAGAAAGAGATGGGAATGGTTGCACGCTTTTGGCAAAGAGTTGCACTTACTCGTATTTTGGTGGGCAACTTGATTTGATTTAATTAATTTTTTATATGATGAAGCGTTGTTGACGTGGTTCAAGGAAACCGAAAACAACAAATTTATACAATGTGGGTTATGTGTGTGTGGCAAGACAAGCCCTAGACTAAGGAGCAGTCATTATTATCGTGGGTGTTGCCACAGACTCATCAAACTGTGTTGATGAGCAATGACGATGACGATGATGATAATGATAATAATGATGATATCTCATTAGTAAGAATAACTTGGCTAAGGACTCTTGGCCTTGGGCATTTAAACTTGACTGGTTATTCACTGGAAATGAAATAAAAACCGAAAAACTTTATTGCATTGCAACAAAGTCTGAAGCTACCTCCAGGCAACATTCGTAGCTCCCTCCTGATCGTATTTTATTTCTCTCTTTGTGGCTCTCAACTGGCTGGAAATAGTTGTCAGTGCACTTTCAGAGCTCAAATATGTAACGCTTTATTTATGCTTACTATATACATATATTTATTTGTATGTACTCGTGCATTACGTAATGCTTTAACATACTACGCCCAATTGCGTTATGGAGTACTGTATCTGTATCTGTAAACGCCTGTGTATCTGTATCTGTAATGGATCTATAGCTTGTGTTGGTGCAACTGCAACTGCATCTACAATGCGTATGTTGAGAATTTGCATTTAATTGAAGCTGAAGCTCAACTTGGGTGCGTTTTTGAATCTCAAACAACTTGGCCAGTTGCTTGTGGAGTGTGAAGTGTGGATTGTGGAACACAAGTGAGCCAGGCCAAACGAACAGCAGCTACGACCTTGAGACACATATGAATTCGTAAGCCAAGCACAAAGACCTGCCGTGACCAATTTTTAGTTAATTCATACATAAGTAACTGCTCTTTAAATGCTTAACAAATTGTGCCGGCAATTATAATTGCTCTAATTTTACTATATTTTTTATATTTATTTTCATATTTGCAAACTCATTAGGCCAAACTCCATGCCTGTTGATAGCGACAAGCCCTAAAATGAATCAAGCAATCAATCAACAATGCTCAAATCCTATTCGAAACGGTTATTCATGGTTTATTTGGGTCTATTGAAGACATATTTGAGCTGTGAAATTAAGGATTATATCAAATTCATTGTTTAAGTAAAAAATGCAAAACAAATATTTATATTTTTAGCAGAAAAATAAATAAATTTAAAAACAAATTTAACATTTGTCAACAAATATTAATGTTTTAAAATATAATACAATAAAATAAATGGTAAAAGGCATTTTAATTTTTCAAATATTTTAATTTTATTATTTTATATTATTATTTAAACAATATAATAAAAATAAAATAATATTCCCAGCACTTTATCGTAGATTCAGTAGCAAATTCCACAGGTAAACTACAAAATGATTTTTTTTGTTGCTCATTGCTCACAATAGTACATCAACGTCCAAATAAATAAATAAATAAATAAATAGAGGGGCGGAGGCAAACCGAATACCAACAATGAAAATACTCGTTAAATTTGTGACCCGAGGGCTTGGTTAACCAATAACCAACATCCAATAACCGATAATTCATTTAAAATTCTTTGGCAGACAGAAAACAATTGGTTTTGATTGAATCGCATATTTATTGTTGAGTGACTTTTCTATTTATTTATGATCAACATCATCGAAATGTCAATCGGTCATAGTATTTAATTGCTAATTGCATTGCATTGAGATACAAGTATGTTACACTCATAAACTTTCTATTAAATGCAAATACACAACACATAATAAATGTCTCAATTGGTGTCCGAGGTGGAGATCGAGATCTTAAGCCTCAAACCAAACGACCTTGGCACTCTCATACGCATACGAGTCAGACGAACTGCACTTATGAGATACTCTTATAATAATGGTTATAGATATTTGATATATTCACTCTCTTGTTTTGTTGTTGCAGATCCTTTCAAAACTTACCGCAATTAGTTGCAGTTTCATGTTGTTTTCGTTTGTTAAACACTTCCGCGAACTCCAATCTCTCAACCTTAATGACTACGCCCAAACTTCAAGTACAGAAAACTCTTTGAGTTTTAATTTCTGTTTTTTTTTTTTGTATTTCTTTTCTTAAGACCGTATCGTGGGTTTGGTTACTTTTGGCCAGCCGTTAAACGTTGAAATGCTGGGCGGCCCAGGTGTGCAGTCGGTTTTATAGCCACGTCGCAGCTTTGCGGCTCTCGAACTAAATATGTACTCGACTTGAAATTTATGTGAGGCGTGTGTTTCGTTCGCATGGTTATGTCTGACACTTAAGACTATTAACGCATCTCGAAATGAAAGTAAACGCGATGATTTTTGCAAATTTGGAACGCTATTCGGATGTCTTGTCTGTGCCGAGAATCGTGTAAGCTCCGGGAACGTGTTTAAATTTTTAAATTAACTTTACCGCAACTGCAAAAACGGAAATTCACACAGGTGGCAACGTGGTCAGTGAAGCTTCGGTTGTTGCATGAGCTTTAAGCTTTTAGTAAAAGTCTGTTCGCAGTAATGCAAAGCTTTAGTTGGGTTTCAATTTCTAACAGGTCGTATGGGCGATACGGGAGTACGGGTACAGATAAATGGTTGCTGTATTGGCCAAATGTTACCATGGCAGTACCGTATTTAAGATATAAGATAACTATCAGTATTCCTTTCAGGCTTAATATCGTAATTAAAGCCAGATTTAAGTTATGAAATCATTAAATTATTTAAATTGAGCAAGTTTAAAAGTTCCAAAAGTTCTGTTTAAATTTCCAATTCCAACAACTTTATCCAAATCAATTTGTATATTAAATGGATATTTTTGGGTTCTGATTTGATCAAAAAAGAAACTACAATTTCTTTAAAATAACAGTTAATAAAACCGCATATATATTCGAATTGAACTATAAATATAAATATAACAAACTAAATATTAAATAGAGAGAAATCGTAGGCTGAGAAGAATGATTTTGTGAAGGCCCGTTGACCGATAGTTCCAATATATCACAGTTGGACGTGTTAAAGTCAAACACTTTGGCTATTCAACGTCCTTCATCAGGGTTATAGCAACAGCTCCAATGATGCCACTAACTCCCATAATGTTAAGCGGCAGCAGAGCGTCATATTGTTCCTAGAAAAGATAGGAGATATTAGAACAAGTGTCAAGAGATGGGTGAGTCTAGATGACTTACCAGCTGCCATAAAGAAGGCACCAGAATGAGGGCAATGCCCGATGCCAGGTTGCCCATGCCGACTCCGAAGTTGCGCACAATTGTGGGATACTGCATGGCCGTGTAGGTGGGAATAATGGCATTGTTGGCACCAATCAAACACTTGGCTGTAAAGTAAAATACACACAATATTACCTGACAAGCTGGCAGCAGATGCAGAAAGTATCTGATAGATATTTGCAAGGAGTACTCACCAATAATGGCCAGAGCAATGACGCCCGTCTCGTTGTCCTCGCCATGGGGCACTAGATTCGTGGCCAGACAGCAGAGACCCGGCAGGAGCATGTAGCCCAGCAGGCTGCGTCTTATGCCCGCCTTGAGGACCACAAAAATACTGATGCAGATGGAGAGAGCCTCCACTGCGCCGGCGACGGCGTTGTTGATATAGATATTGCCACCGAGATTGCTCAGATGAAGCGTCAGTCCGAAATAGATGATGATCAGTGTTAGCCAAATGACCAGTGTGAGGAGTGTGGTGCGAATGTATTTCCTGCCAAAGACGACCAGAATGGGATTCACACGCAGTTCCACGTCCTGTTGATTGTCCTCTTCAACTGGTGCCACTTTGGTCTCCTCCTGCACGGCACCAACAATTTCTGTCTGAGTTGGGTTCTTCTTGGGCAAAGCTGCCTCCAGGGTCTTTTGATAGTTGCTGGGCAACGTGGTGCCATTCATCTTGGCCGCACGCTCAACCAGGCGGTACAGTTCCTCGAGTCGACCCTGAGCCAACAGCCAGCGCGGAGATTCCGGCAGCCAGTACCTGTAAATAAGAAGGAGAAAGGGAATCAATGGGAATCTCGGTAGGTATTTATTGCCTTGAATGACCATTGGCACTTTGGAATTTTTCAATTGATTTCAGCACTCGGAACGAATGTGGCTAATCTGAAGGGTTTCAGTCTAAGAGAGAGAGAGAGACAAACACTGAGGAATTCGTGTGGTGCAACTTTGCTTTGTCCGCTCTAAATCTAATTGATCCCACGCAATGTAATGTTGTCAATCCCATCTCAGTGCTTCCCAGGAATTTTATTTTTCCTCCTCTTTGATGTTAAATGTGAACGTGAAAATAACAATAAAACATTTAGTACAACTTTTATACTCGAACAACTAAAAGCGATTTCAAGTCACAAACAAATACTCGTAAATAATTCGTTAAATTTAACTGAAAAAAAATTAGTGGAAGCACTAAAAATAAAATAAAGCGAACCTGTATAGCTAAGAGTATATAAATTTAACCGAATAACCCGAAAATAATATAATATGCATACGACTTTGTTTTTAAATTTATGGCAAACTGGAATACAATGTACGTTTTATTGAAATGGAATAATTTAAGAGCCAAAAAATTAAAGTTATAGGCTATTTTATATTCCATTTAAAATTATAATTATTATATATGTATTTAATGTGTATCAACATTTTAGTGCTATAAGTGGTTCTGAGCTCATTATCTGTATTTGAAAGTTTATATTAGGATGAATAACTAACAGAAAATCAGCGTATGAATCGGTATAGAATGATACCCGTGTCCAAAGAGTACAGGGTATGTAAACATGTTAAATATATAGGATAATACTATGGTTGTGTTCTCTAGAGAACTATTTATGACTAAAAGCACTAAACAAAATCGCATATTTTTCAGATTTATGACTAAGTATTATATTTAAATGGCGTTCTTTAATATCCATGTCTGTACCCTAGACGTTCTAGCACTGGGGTATACTCGACTTATCATCTCTATATTCTAAAAGTATTCTTATCACTCGATATTACACATAATGCAACATTTTTAAAATTTTTTCAATGGAAATTTCTTGCGAAAGATGAGTTGCTGTCTAAGTTTTAAAATTATAGGGTACGAAAACATAAGAGCAAAAGTGTTTGATTCAAAATACTTTAACCTTTTACTAGCCAAATTTTTTATGTTTATTGCCTGAAAGTCATATAAATTCAAATTACAAAATCTCATTTCGCTCGCATTTAAAATTGTTTGTATTACAGATGTATGAGTAACTGAATGTACTCAAAGTTTCGCAAAAATTTAACTAGCAGAATTTTTTAAGAAACGATTGAAATAATGAAGGCATGGAACTCTGAAAATCGTATTTTCCTTATGTTTTAAATAATTGTTTACCCAAAGTAAAAACAAAGTTGTTGTTTACAACTTCTAGATATAATCGACTTATCAACTTTGTATTCCAAAGTCAGGTCTAATTTGAGTTAAAAATACTTTTTGATCAACAACAGCAGCCTCACTCTGTCCCATATTCGAATTTACAGTAAGTGCATGTTTTCAATGTATTACTTACCAAATGCCCAGCATGATAAGCCATGGCCAGGAGATGACCAGCTGGAGAGTGCGCCAGTCTCGGATGAGATAGGCAATGCCGGATGAGAGGACGTAGGAGATGGCAACTGGTAGAATGTTTAATATGCCGATTATAGTGCGCCATTTGCCGGAGACCAGCTCGACGACCAAAACGAAGCTAACAACAGTCACGGTCATTGATGCGAATCCAATTATAACACGTAGCGACATGAACATGGCCACCGATGTTGAGAAGGCCAAAATTCCACCTGTGTGTCCACCATTGTCATGGAAAAAAAGACACAGACAGATAGTGAGAGAGTGTGTGAGAGAGAGAGAGAGAGAGCACGCAGTGTGTGAGAGTGAGAGAATCAGATGCGAATGCCAGGTGCAAGGACAGACACGTAAATAAGAATGTAAAGTCAATTAAAATCCCTGCAATGGACAAATGCAAATGTGCAAAGTCCTTTCACACACACACACACACACACATGGACTCGGAGGTCGCAATCGGTGGAATAGTTTCATATAAATGACAATTAGAAAATGAACGTGACTCAAATTGTCACTGGCAAAGCAAAGCATTTGTCCAATTTGTCCCATGATTGCGCCATCAACTATTCATTATTGTAGTGCATACCGAAAATGGTCTGTATGCTGACAAAGGTCATCAGTGTGTGTCGCCGTCCAAAACGGTCCGAAATCCAGCCCGAGAGCACCGCTCCCGCCGCGGCGCCCATGAGGAAGCACATCTCGACATAGCTGGTTATGTTGTTGCCACAAACCAGGCCAAATTCCTGTACCAATGTCTTGGCATCGCCATCCACATCGGAGTACTCAAATTGCTGACACTGTCGGTAGCTCAAATTGGCCGTGTCAGTGGGCCAATTGATCAGCTGGCCATTCTCGAAGGTCACCTGGCTGTAGTCAATGTCGAGCAACTGGCAGCCATTCGAGCTCTGGCTGAGATTACGCCAATCCGCAATGCTTAAGTCCTGCAGATGGGCTGGCCTGGCGCACCAAAAGTCCTTGGGGGCGGTCTGCAAAGGTTTTATTATTTATTTATTAATTAATTAATTTATTTATTTATTTATTTAATTAATGCCATTCAAAATCTGTTGACCAAAATTACTATTAAGTTCAAATTTAAATTGAATGGTTAAAACAACAAATTAAATATAAAATGTATACATATGTGTATGCATATATGGTTTTACATTAGAGGTCAACCTAACTGTAAAGTTTATAATTAAAGTGCTGTGTTGAGCTAAAGTTGTGTTGAAAGTTCATTAAGTTAATTATTTAACAAAAAAAAGAAAATGTTCAGGGTTAACGCGTACTCAACTTTATGTTTTTCATTGTGGAATTTAAAGCGTGCTTTATTTATAACTGTTGCGATCATTAAGCGCTTGGTTTGGCTAATTATAACCATAATTGAGTCATTTCATCAAAAATAAGATCATAAAATATGAGAAATTAACTAGGTACCGTAAAGTACTTTTCAACTCTAATAGTTTAACGATCAATTTTTTTGTTATAAATTAGAGTGCTATTTAAATCAAGTTTGAATTGATCTCAATTGTGGTTTTAAACCAAAACAATTTCATGAGTACAATTAGAGTTAAAGTGGAAACTATGCCTGTTTTATTTTTCACAAGTCGATAAATCTATGCTAGACTTCAGCTAATTAGCCAATAGCAATTGCCGTTTACGATGACACTTAGCAAGCCATTAATTAACGCTTTATGTATTTGTTGACCATTTTTATGATCGCCTATGCGATGTTGTTGTTGTTGTACGAGTATGTAAAATGGTTTAGTGCAGGCCAATGACTCGAGTCGTGTCGATTGGCAGTTACAGCATACGGGAAATTGCAAAACTTCAGGCTGTCCGACTATCCGACTGTCTGTTCAGTTGATTGATGGTGCCATCAATGTGAGCAGACATCTCAGTAATATCGAACGAATGAGACAGACAGTCAGAGGGGGAAGAGGGGAAAGGGGTTATTCACCGGGCAATACGGGGCGTATACGCTTTGCGACCGGTCAAAATCTCAACAGGTAGATTTTTTCGGTTCGCTCGACTTCGTTTCGTACGTGACTCGATAAAAGCAAAAACTGTTGTTGTGGTTTTGTGTGTGTGTGTGTGTGTGTGTGTGTGTGTGTGTGTAAATTAATGATTTCAAGTTCAAGTTGAAGTTCGCGCGAAACAGGAACCGAGATGGAAAGTGATACATATAATGAGGGAACAAGTAAAAGTTAACGTTCTTCAAAAACAAACTGCCGACCAGCTTTTTTCCTTGATGAGCGTTAAACGTGGACATGTTACTGAACATTTTGTTGGTATGCTTAGTTGTTATAGTTGTTGCTGTCGGTCGGTCGGTTTGTCTGCCTGCCTGACAGTGCCGTGCTCTGATGCCATAAAGTGTCCGTGTCCGAGTCGGTGTCCATTTGTCTGTGGTTTCGAGTGCTGCGGCGGTTACTTGTCACGTTTCAGGCATTTGCATAAAGAACCAACAATGGAATTTTATAGCGTGGGCTTAGATGCATGATCACCACCGCACCACCGCACCACCGCACCACTGAACCACTGCACCACCGCACACACGAGGCATTAGTTGTGGAGTTCTGATAAATTGGTATGAATTCGAATCGATTGTTGACTCTGCGTGTGTATCTCTTTTTTTTTTTGCACCTGATTGCAATTTATTCTAATGACGACATCGGTCACATTGGTCAAACAGTCAAACAATGCGAGGAGTTTTGAGTTTGAGCAACTGTTTTGAAGCTTTTCTGTATTGCAACAGAATTTCCAGTGCATTTGGTAACGAACAATGCACTTAACTCATTTGTCGACAAATTCTTAATCAATTTATTGTTTAATTATTATTATTATGCTAATAGAGTTGGGAATTTACAGGGCATTTCAATTGCGCATTCCTAATGAATTTTCACTGATTAAATTAAAGTTACAAATATTGGAGACGATTTCTGACTGTGAGTACTCAAAACTATTAAGGTTTTATTTTGGAATTGTCGAATATGTTGGCATAAGAAAAAAATTCCTAATTAATTTCAGAATTTGTTATCTATTTTAGATCTTTACAATTGTTAGGAATAACCCCGGAAAATCAAACCTGTTGCTTAAATACAAATCATAGCTTATTGTTAAGTTAATTGTGTTGGGTCATTGAATGATAATACTTATTATAAGTATTTATACTAAATATAGCTGGTTAAGGTGTAAGTCGATATACACAAGTCAATAAGTACATGTTGGAATATTGGTTAGCTGAACTGAAACCAGTGTGCCTGCTCATATGGCTAACTGGCTGTCTGTCTGTCTGACTGGCTGGCAGACAGTCTGTCCCAGAAAAGTTCGCTTATTTTATTATTATTGTAGCTAATTTAATATATTTAGACATTTTAGCGGTCACCATTGGCCCGAGGCACGAGAGTAACCTTTCGAAGGCAACCTTGGGGCCAACCTCAAGCTGATATAGATCAGTGGGAGTGGAAATTAATTGAAAACTCTTGCACTGAGAAAACTCTGTTCAACTGTTAATATAATATTTAAGTCAATATAAAAAGTCAGCCATCAATTCAGATTTTGACATTTTTAATTTGTTTAAATAAGGAATAGGCATAGGTTATATTCATTTGTATCTTTCATTGTGTTCATGCAATATTTTTTAGGCCCAACAAAAGTTAAAAAATTTTATAATAATATCTGGTCAGACTGGAATGGAAGGTAAACAAAAATGTGAGCTTGGAGAGTTTATCGTACAGCAAACGTGTTTAGTATCATACGAGGAATAACAAATTCAAATTCAGTACGTATGCGTTTTCGGCTATTTTAAACTCAACTTCAGGCACTGAACCAGTCACCAACCAATAAAAAAGTAATTTCATTCTTAAAACAACTTTTCAAATGAGTTTACTATCTGTAGCAATATAACTTCTTATCACTTTGCGCTGATAATTGTAATTGTTAACAAGTCTATCATTATTTCAAATTTGTTCAGGCGCGACAATGAGTTGGTTACAACACAGGTTGGTAAGTAATATGGCCAGTGTAAGGTCTTGCCACGCGATCACTCACCTGGAACACAAACACGAATATGTGGAAGGTGCAAATGGCTTGAAGGAACGACAAAATGGGACACCACAAACACTGCCAGCGACCAATGCAACCCAAGAGCTGTTGCAGAGTCTTCGACTGCAGTTGCTCCAAATCATCGACCGAGGGTTGCAACATTGGCGACAATTCGCCTGGTGTTTGCTCCTCCATTGTTGCCATAGTTTTTCAAACACTCGACTTGTTTTTTCAGACGTTGTTTCGATTAAGAAAAATCAAATCAACCGACTGGCACTTGCGACGCAAATCAACTGATTTCGAATGTTTGCAAAAATATATTTGACTTAATAAAAACGACAGACAGACACACAAATTCTTAATCATATGCAAAACTCGGAGTTTTTGTGCGTATATATTATGATTTACATGTTTAATTGCTGAGAGATTCGGTCAAATACATATAGGTATATATGTATATATATGAGAATAGCGGACCTCAAGCGCGCACTTTTCTCTTACTACTGATTCGATAGCCAGGCAGGTGTTGAAAATGATGTAGAAGTCAAACAGTTGCTCACAGGTGCGGCATCATATATATACTAAACACTACATATGTATGTGCATACATACCTACCAAACACAACAACAGCAACAATAACATAACATTTCCGAGAGGGGCATCAAGATAAAGTTCAAACCAACTGGAATGCGCCTAAATGATTTGTCGAACTTCGGCATAAATTAACCCAGCTAACACTGTAGATTGATCGAAAAATACATAAAGCTGCAGTTAGACGGGGCCGAGAGAGACAAAAACAAAGACAGAGACAGAGAGGTAGAGAGAGAGAGAAACAGTTTAGGAACTCTGCATTGCTCGTGTATTTTATAGTCTTAAAAATTAACTCACAGCAGATCTGATCTGAACACAACATTTTTGCATACAACCTTTTCAGCATGTCGGGGGTTAAATATATGGGGGTAAACATTCCTATAAATATATATGTGGTCAAAAGATCATATTTAGAGACGATCTTACCCTATACTTAATATCGGTGCCCAATCTAAACTTTTTCATAAACTGTGATACATTTATTAAATTTGTATTTTTTTTATTTCCCTACAGTCGTAAATTTAAATTACCTGTGTATAATTAAAAAGCGATAAAGCCCAAGTTGCACAAGCTATTGCTTTAATCTGTTGCTAAATTATATTCTAATCTATTTTAATTATTATTATTATTATCAATTTATAAAAAAATTGCCTGATTTTACTTTAAATCTTAAATTAATGATTATCAACTGATTTTAGTGGAGCTTTCTTAACCTTTTCTAAAGTTCCAAATATTTTAAATGTTAAATTTATTAATAATAAACTCAAAATATGGACTCTCAGAATCTGAAAACATTTTGCGAGACTGGCTTTAAAGTCCTACATTTCTTACTGTGGAAGTACCTATTAAATTTTATTTGCATCGTTAAATTATTTCCGGAGCATGATTTTAACTTTACCATTCTTGCATCATAGAGATTGGCAATATTTTGTAAAGTTAGTTTAATAAATGTTAGCCCCCAATAAATCTGATGTATACTTGAGTATGAAAATGTGTAATTATCATATGGTTAATATCTGTACTTATAAAGGTAATTCTTTAGTTCTTGCTTGATTGAAGTTGATGTTGCAATTTTCTTCAGCAGTTTCATATGATAAAGCCAATATGTCAAGGTATCTTGCGGTTTGATTATACTTCTTTCGTTGTTTTTTTGTTTCTTTTTGGTTGCCTTCCCAATTGCACATTAGCACGCCAGATGATGATGATTATCATGATTATCGAACAATCGAAGTGCACAAATCAACGCTTGCAATGGAGAATCACGCAAAAGTACGTGTATCTGACAGATACGCGCAGTGACAAATGATGGCAGATCGTTTTGTCTACTGAGGTCCATTGTGGTGCGTATGCAATTTGATGCCAATGCAAATTACCTGAAGGTCGCCCCTCGAGAGGGTTTCAGCCTACACGCAAACCTCCAAGCAAAAAAAAAAAAAAAAAAAAAATATTGGCAAATTAATGTTGAAGTGAGGTTTGATTCATCATGCCACCCACTCTATTTTGACACATTTTGATTGCCTTGAATTGTTTGTTAACAACAACGGTAATAATAACAAGACAATAAAAAAAAACTAACAATCTAAAGTGCTGACAGTAGCCTCTAAGAGCTTTTTTTGTTATCACATAATTACTAGTGAAAACGAATTTATTATTAGACTAGACGCTCGAGTTGTTTACGATAACACTCCAAATACGTATGGAAACAATATGATTGTTTTGAATGTAAACAATACTAAACAATATTATTGCTTTTTAATTGGCGTGTCAATAGGTTATCTGGAACTAAGTATTTACTAAGTAAGAAATATTATTTTAATTAGGTAATCACATATAAAATTAGATCAAACTTTCCCTATTGAATCATAATTTAATTTACTGCAAATCATCCAATCGAACAATTATCCAACTGTGCAAGACAAATTCGCCCTCGATCTGTTTATAATTATTGTTTTTTGTTTTTGTTGCTAACAAAATACAAAAAAGACATACAGAAAAATTTGGCTTTGAAAGTGCGACGCAATCAAGTGTGTAAATATTTGCCAATCCATAAAAAAAAACCATAACAAAAACACTGAAAACTCACCTGAAAAACAAACATGAACAAATGAAATGTGGTGGGTATCTGGAACAAGCTCAATAGAAAAGTCCAAGCAAAACTCCATCTGCGATAATGTCCAAGGAAATTGGATAACACATCGCTATTGTCATCTTGGCTAAGATCCTTGGATTGGGGCAACGCTGTGGCGTGTGGCAGTGGCATAAGGCCAACCTTCTTCAAGTCATCGGAAAGGCGGCGAAAATCCATTGCAATAACACTTATTTCCGGTGTGCCTGGCGTTGGCTTTGTCTTGCGGTAACCGCCATAAAGGTTCGCATCAAGGCTGCCCCGTGAGCTGGTGGTGCCAACGCAATCGAAATTCAGGGAACCGCGCCTCAACACTCCACTCATATTAATATCGAGGAAACGATAATCACTGCAACAACAATTCTATATCACTTGAGAATGATTCAATTTGGAAATTATTAGTCTTTATATTTGCTGATCAGTTGCATTGCCCGAAGTTGCTCAGTTGCGTTTTGCCGATTGATTGTTTGCTTCGCTATTCGCGACGATCTAAATCCGTTAAAAGTTCCGCCAAGCTGTTATAAATGGTAAAACAAAAGCTCCAAGAGCTTTCAGTGCTTTGTGGCGTTGCCAGCTACAAGAAAACAAATGTCTAAACGCCAAACTTCGCCTAAGTCAACGACTGAAAAGTTGTCGTAGGTTGCAGAGCTTTTTTTGACTTAAGTTCGGATGCAGAGTCTTCATTTATTAATTCTGATTTTGGTTTTTAAATATTATTTATTTATTTATTTGTATATATTTATTTTGACACTATAATTGCATTTACGTTGCTTTCTGATAATTTTGATTTTACAACAATTTTGAATACGCATTTATTAACATTATTTGTTCTTAAGATCCAGTTGAGCATTTAACATGAGCTTTAAAATACGACTAGGGATTTCAAGATGGAATATCTAAGAGTTTACATTCATCCATTTCATTTTTGTTTTTATCAACATGTAAACACAACTTGATCATTATTCATTTTTGATTCATTCTTTTTCGTAACATTTTTTCTTACAATTGAGTTTATATAATGCTCTTAAATATACAAATTGTAAGAAAATCATTTAAATATCATAAGCAGTGTTCGTATTAAATAATAATAATAATAATAATAAATTCTAGACAACATATAATTCTACTTATGGTGTAAGTACAATAAATGACAAATTATAACTTATAGTTAAGAACAATAATATTATAAATATTTTTTGTAAGTACAACAAGCATTTTGGCGGTTTCATAAAGCAACAATTTTAATTTTCAAGACTCCAACACTTTTATTATATGGTTTACATGTTGCTTGATCACGACGTTGGCTAACAAAGTTTTTATTATTTTCATTTACATACAAACTACTTACATACATACATTCAAAGATTAAATGCACTAGAATTGGGAAGTCTATAAACTATTTCTGTTAGCAAGCGATATTCAGTAAACAAATTTAAATGTGAAATGTGTAAAAACAATAAACATTGCCTGCTTGCCATGTGTACGAATACATACACACACATATAGCACATACATATGTATGTATGCATAATTGACCGATATTTAATTTTGTATATATATTTGTATTTATAATTATTATTCTAATGATTAATTGACTACATTTACCAGAGATTACTTTTTTTTACTTTTCAATTGCATAATTATTTGCAATGTAATTTTGTTATTTAAAAAATATTTTATATTTAACCAAGCCTAACGAAGACGAGACAACAACAACGAGATTATGCATATGTTGACATATTGACAAGAATTATTAGTTATTGTATTTTTTGTGGTTTGCGTTGTTGATAGTGTTAATAATTTAGCAATACTTTTACTTGCATTTCAACAAGACAATCAGTATTCGAAATTCGACCCAAGTCGAATTATGGTAATCATTAAGTGAAATATCTTTCACTTCGATAATACCGAAGATAGTTATTCCTATACCGAGTTGTGACTTCGTTTACAATATGTATTCTTATGTTCTTATAGCTAAAAGCCATTGTTTTATATTCCATTTAATTTTTGTTTAACTAAATACTCACTACTTGCGACGCCTAAAAGGTCCTGCCTGACATTGCGCTCTATGGCATTGAATGGACATTCGATAAATTGCGCTATTTAATTGAGCTCCTCGACTACAAATATTGAATATAATATAGAATAGAATTAGGTGGCGGTGGCTGAGGCGGTGGATATGTCGAATCGGGGCTGGGCAACGATTATTGTTGGTTTGTTGTTTTTATTTTAATTATTTATTGTTGTATCGTAAGTAGTTCTCCGGTAGCCTGTGTGCTTATTTTGGACCAGCCAAAATGTATCCTTGATGACAAACGGGACAAGGTGGGTGGGATCTGTAATTTATTACACCTGTTTTGCTGCATTCTGTCGACTTGCCACGGTCGATGCATTTTTTCGCACCGCCGTCTCAGGTAAAAAGAGCACCACGAATCCACCAAAGATGCTCCAGGCGGTTAACAGGGACATCAACAGGTGGCCTTCGATTTTGTTCTAAAAAAAATATATTTAAAATATGTTTCTTATTTGATTTTCTTTAACTTACCAAAAGGGACAAGTAGGGCGTCAGGATGAGTGCCAATCCTGCAGCCACATTACAGGCACCCACGCCCACATTGCGTATCGCCGTCGGATAGAGTTCGGCGGTGTAAACGGGCATTATGGTATTGCCGGCGCTGATCGTAAACTTGCCCATCATCAGGAATGTGATCTTCAGCCAGAGCATGTCCTCGCGCCCCTCGGTGATGGCGGCACAGCAGCAGGCGACTCCGGCACAGAACAATGTGGCACTGAACAACCACTTCTTTCCCACCTTCGTGATTATGTACATGGCCACCGCAATGGCTGGGATTTCGACTAGGCCAGCTAGCGCCTGCAACAGACAAGGATAGAGAGAGAGAGATGTCGAGATGTCACATGAATATTCGATTGCGAATTCGAATTCGCCGCTATTCGCCATGTCGGCGGGGAGCATTAAATCATTTTGGCATCAAAGGTGCGCCTTGCCTTGTCAAAATAAATTATGCAATAAATTCACCGAAAAGGCGCTATAGCCATTGTGTGTCTGGCAGTGATGAGTACTTAGCTGTTTTATAGCTAAACGAAGACAACGCAAAGGCTCTCAAATATAACAGATAATAGTCAAATGATCAAGTGAACTGCCAAACTACATTCAATCTATGTATGCCTTCTACATATTTTACAGGTGTAAATATATTGTATATTTGAATCATTGGTATAATAAAAAAAATTAAATTTATTTTAATTACTAAACTTGAATAAACATTTTACAAAAACTAAAAAATTATATGTAATGAATTTTAATCGTGAAAAACTATATTTTAAGTTGAATACAAAAATTATATTTTTAAAACGAAAAAAAGCAAAATTGGACATTTTAAATTTTTCAATTTCGGTTTAGTATGTGAAATTTGAATTTTAGAGCTAAAACAGATTTTTGTATTTATTTTCGTAAGACTATTTGTCAAAAGTTATTGATTAAATCATTTACATCATCTCAACAAATTTAAATAAAATTTCAAATAATCAGTTTAAAACAGAGCTACAACAAACAACCCTATGTTTTATTTTGTAAAGTGCTTTTAACTATATACTGCATATTGTGTACTATGAATTTAACTAAAAAGCATTTTTTCAGCAAAGTGCCTGCGCCGTAAATCAAAATATATTCAAATATTCTTTATGTATTTTAAAATTTTAGGTAAAGGATTTATCTGACTCGTAAATATTGTTAGGTAATATAGATTACTTCAAGAATTCATTTTCACCTCATAATTTTATGTTCTTTTTCAAGTTTATTATATTTTATAGAACATTCAAAATAATAATAATTAATTGTTTTTTCCTGCATAGAGCAGTCTGCTAAAAAATTGGTGCTTTTTTTAATTTTTGACAATTGGCCACCCGCCAAATTCCGCAGATGAAGCTGTACAAGTGCGATATCTGGGGAGACAGCGGAATGAGCAACATCATAATTCGATAGTAAACATATTTGTCTGTCTTTTGGCCACACTGTTCAGATGGACGTTGGCGTTGACATGGCAGAGAGGGTGGGTCAAGAGGGGGATGACAAATCCAATTAGCGGACAATTCTCGACTGGGAGCGGGCACTTAGCACTTGCTAAATTTTAAATGCTTATACGCAACGTAGTACTTGTCACTCGATGCTTGATGTTTGGATGTTTGATCAGATTACAGCGCAAAATGTTCCCTAATGTAGTTTGAGTTGACTTGGGTATGAGTACTTGTACTTGTACTTGTACTTAATGTAAATTGTCAACTTACCGAATTTAAGTAGACATTGCCACCGAATGAGCTCATGTTCAAGATAATGCCATAGTAGACGAGATTCATGGTGAACCAAATGCACAGGAAGCAGATGGAGATGCGCCTCAAATAGCTGGATCTGAACAGATATGTAAAGTCCTGTGAGCTGCTCTCCTGCGTCGGTGGCGTCAGTTGATAATCCGCGGGCAGTTGTCGTCCATTGAATAGGGCCGCCGCCTCAATGATGCGTTTCACTTCATCGATGCGACCCTTGACCAGCAGCCAGCGAGGCGATTCCGGCACCACAAACCTGCCAATGAAAACCACTCATAGTCTCAGTCTCATAGCCAAAGTCTCAGTCGACATGCTCATAAATTAGCCACCTCCTCTGTCTATAATTTGGGACACCCACGCACATTATTTATTTTATTTGGCCATATATTGCTCAGCCGACTCTGTGTGATCCATAGATACATAAATACATCGAGACATAGATAGACAGCTACAGATGCAGATACAGATACACAAGCACACGTGTTGCTCTGTTTTGTACACAACATTTTTATGAGCAATTTACACTTTTCACGCGCATACATTTTGTGTTTACCCCATTGACCCAATCAAATGGAAAACTTTATGACCTTACCAGAGAAAACAAAGGAAAATGCCGGGAAGCCCAATGCACAGCTGCAGACGTTGATAGTCCTGCGTCAAATAGGCCAACCCAGAGATGATCATATACGAGATGGGCAGTGGAAACAGATTGTACATTCCGGCGATGGTCCGCCATTTGCCATCCACGTACTCAATGGCCAATATCAGACCCGAGTAGGTCACCGAGACGGACACGAGCCCCAAAAGCGCTCGCAGAGTCAAGTATAGCTCGAAGGAACTACAGAAATACAGCCAGAGACCTGTCGAATATCAAGATAATTGAGAATAAGTATATAACCATACAGAAATTAATAAAAAAGTTTAACAATAAAATAGGATTCGGTAGAATATGTAAAGACACATATATCATATTGGTTATGATAAATTTAAATATACATTTTAGTTTTATATATTACATTGTACAGTATTTAGTGTAGAGTTGTTAATGATGGTATGACATAGTATAAGACTTACATATGTAAATGTTGCAAAGTAATTCGAAAACTAAAGTCTTAGGAAAAGGCGAATGATATTCAATAAAATAATGTTAAGAAAAACATTATTTAAAGGTAGTTGCAGAAAAAAATATGCATGTATATACGTATCTGCCCACAGTATATAGTGAAGACGATAAGTATTTACTACTCTTATTATTTTCAGGTACAGGTTAAGTATTGCTTTGTTTTAAAATGCCATGTGTTAAAGTCAAATAATTGCCTTTAAAGCTTATTGGGCAAAAATTGCAATGTTCACATGTCTGTGAGCTGGCCCTGGCTTTGAATTGGACTGGCATGTGTGAGTCCCTCATTAGTAATGTCCTTTTGAATGCAAATTCCAATTACATTGTTGGTGATTTAATCAACAAGGACAACGGGGCTGGGCCGGGCATCTACTGCATCTACAGCTGCAATGCAGGCAGCAATGCAGCTGGAACAACATCCACGTCCACTGATGCATTGCATTGCATTGCCCACTCAACGTTGACCCCGCTGCCAATGCCAAGTTCAAAGTCAATAGGGGACACTGACGGCATTTGCCACTTCCAATGCCACTTCCGTGTGTTTGTGTGTGTGAACAAAAAGGGCTGGCAGTAAAGGTCACTGCAGTGTGATAATACTAATGATGATGATGATGATGGAGGTGAATGAGGTTGAGGATGAGAATGTGGCAATGTGGCACTGTGGCCCACTTACCGAATATGGTCTGCAGCACGGCTGATATGAAAAGCATTGTCTTGCGACCGAATTTGTCGGAGAGGTAGCCCGAAATGATGCCACCTGTTGCCACGCCCAGAAGGAAGAACATTTCGGCCACGTTCTTTAAATGCTCCTTGTCGCACACCAGATCCCACTCGGAGGTCCATGTGTTGCCCACATTGTCGTTCGTCGCATACTCCCAACTTTTGCAGGCCACAAGTTTCCCGTCCTCATCTGTCGTCGCTGCCATCGTCTGTTGCTGAAGAGGATGCGATAAGAGCGTTAGTTAACCATGGCAATGGATTTGAATAGGATTTGCATGCACGGGCAACTCCCACTCTAATTACCTCCAGCTGTGCTGGCAGCGTGTCATTTCTCAGCTGACTCCAGTCTATCCCCGCCAGCTGGTGACAATTGTCCTGGGACTCGCTCAGGTTGCGCCAAACATCGACGGATAGCTGCTGCAGGTGAGCTGGTCTTTGGCACCAGAACTCCTTGTTGGCCGCCTGGTAGACGGATGAGGATATGTGAAAGGTGTTTGGCACCTGGAACAGCGACAGCAGCACCGTCATCACTAGCTGCCATTTGCCATAATGGCCCATCAGATCACCGATCACATCGGTCTCATCCTCATCGTCTGCTGGTGCTGGTACGGGTCCAGGATCCGCCATCGACGCCATCGGAGACTGTGTGGGCGTGGCTATGGGCGACGGTTTGCCGACTGTGTCGTGCATTACGCACAAAGGAACTGCAAATATCAAAATATCACGTTTTTTAGATATCCTTAACAAATGTGCATAAAATCAGAATGAATGATATGAAAATAATATATAATATGAATATAAAAACCTTCCTTGTTTCTTAAGGTAACTTAAATAAGCATGCACTGCAATTGTGTACTTGGTATTGTTAAAAATTAAAAAAGATAAGGTAGGTTATTTTCGAAATATATTCAACAAATTTGAAATACTTGTAAAATCCAATGTTTAAATGACTTTGCGATATTTTCCATTTGGCCCTGGTTGACCAGATATCAAAACTTTCTATATTGTGTCAGATCGAAGTATACACCGATCGGTATAAACGATACTAACTTGTATAAATAAAATATTCTTAAAAAGGTTTGGCATTAAGGTCCCGACTCTTCTTAATTAACAAGAATAACTTTGCTTTGCAGTGTTGAACTATTTTATGAAGTGTAAATTATTTAATCAATTGAGTATCGTTCGTCACAAAAGTTCGTTACTAAAGTTTTACCTCGCTAAAAGTTTTTTTTAAAGATGTATACTTACATACTTTACTTAATGACTCAAAAAGAACACAAAAAATAAGTTAAGAATCTCATTTAATATCGTTCGTCTCAGAATTGGATATCAGCAGATTTGGGGTACGAAAATGTTTTGTTTATAAAAAGCATATACTTTATACTATATTTACTTTTTTATAAAGGTTCATTTCTTTAGATAAAAGATCCTCTTACAGGATCCTTTTTACTAGAATGGCTGTCAAGATGCTTGCGAAGGTCAGCATGCTCAATGGAAAAGGACATTCAAATTAATTTTATGGTGCGTGTCAGTCACACACAAAGGCTCAATTAGTTAAGTGGTCGGTGGCTGGTGGTGGCCATAAACCACGTTAGCCTCTCAGAAACAGGCTAACAGGCTAAAGCCAGCGGCAAAGCCAAAAGCAAAGCCAATTCCAAATGCAGGCAAAGACGAAGGCGAAGGCGACTCTATTTCATTTATTACGCGAATCCGCAATCGTTGTTGGCCTCAACCTGCGTTCGATGGAATTCAATCACTTCGTGGGCGATTAACTTCAGCTGACCAAAGTCAGTAGCAAAAGTTGAGCACACACATGAAAACACACACATGCACACATACAAATTCCAATACAAAGTAAAAGAATAATAGCTAAGATTTAATGTAATTGCGTTGGGAGGAGCCACAGGGCAGACGTTGGTCGTCATGTTCATGTCCTTTTCTCAGTTGCCCAGTTCAACATACTTTCTCTTCTTCTCCTCTCCTCTACGTTTTTCTTCTGCTTCTTCTATGCTTTGATTTTTTTCCATTTCTTTCAATGCGGTTGAGCGGCGCTTTTGTGGCGCATTTGGCTTTGTTCGGGATTTGCTAGCTCAGCTCAGAACACATACACACACACACACACACACAAAGCCATTGGTAACAATATCACTGCCCTGTTTGCCATTCATCTCTTCTTTTCCCTCTCCTCTCCGCTTCTCCCAGCGGTTGGTAGAAATAAAGTTGCTGCATTAAATGGTTAATCCTTTGGCAACTTCCTCTTTGTGCCTGACTTATATGTAATTAAACACTTAACTGCACGTCAAATGGAATTCATTTCACAATCCATCAATATCATTAAGTATTTATTTAGTTGGGTGGCTGTGGTGGAGTGTTTGGTTTTGTGGGTGGTGCAAACAGCCAATGTATATTTACATTGCAATAAAGTACATTTTCTACTTAGTTTAAAGATGCATTAAGCAAAAGATACATTCTAAAATTGCATGCATTTTTCAAGTTTTATTCTGAATATTATTGCTAAATTAACATAATATGCAGCTAAAATGACAACCAGTCAGTATTAAAATAGTCAAGAAAACCTAAAGCATTTGGTTTTATGAAAAAAAATCTTATAGAGCACCGATAATTGCTAAAAACCATCTTTGCATCAAGTATTTTTTGTACTTGATTTAAGAATATCTGGCATAACCGAATTTCCGACACCATGTTGGATTGATTTCATCCCGAAATTCCGATTTTCTTTTCTGCGTACAAGCCCTAAATTCTAATTCAAATTGACTTATTAAGTACACAATTCTGCACGTCGAAGATAATGACCAAAGGATTACAAATCTGCATAACCACATAATTAAGGCAAAGTTCTCTGCATTCAACTCGGCTTAAATTAGCATTCAACATATTTGTCATGCTGTCACAGTGTCTCTGCCTCTGTGTGTGTGTGTGTGTGTGTCTCTCATATTCCATATGTGGCCAGTTGGCCGCTTGTTGGCAGTAAAATTCACGCCACACGCCGCACGTGATAAGCAGTTAAGCGCAAATTTTCACGCACTTGTAAGCACAATAAACGAAGCGTATCCGCGAAAAGCCGCCGTAGGGAAATCGAGCTAAGGGGAGGGGAAGTGAAGGGGCAGGGACTGGGGGCCAATGAAAACAAGGCGCAATATGAAGCTCGGGCTGGCTGGCAGGATAATTAATTATCAATTTCATAGTTGCAGCACAGCTGCAACACACGCACAACATCAGCGCATCCGCACACACACAAGCACACACACACACAGAGCTGCCTTTTCGGTCAGTGAAGTTGTATGGGAAGCAACAACAACAACAACAGGCAGTAAATGTTTATTTGTTGGCATTGCCGTTGACATCGCAGTTAGCGTCAGGCTGCTGCCCCATTGCCTGAAGGTCGTCGTACGCAGTTGTTAGTTGTTGGGGAGGACGGACGGACGGAGTGCCGTACTGGGCTAAAAGGAGCAACTGATGGGGAGAGGGAGATAGGTAGATAAAGGGGATGTGTGTGTGTCGGCGACTCAATCTCAATGCTATAAACTACGTCGTCGTTGTCGCCATCATCAGCATTTTACCTTCAACACATTTGCCATTCGTGGGCACACATGGCGTATGCGCAATCTTACGGCATGCTGAAAATAACGCTAATTGCATTTTGCAGCTGTCGTCCAACTAACTGAACGAGTGACCAGCCGACCAAGCATCCCAACAGATCAACCACCCAGTACCATTACAAGCCCACCACTTCCTCGTTTCCCCCTCGGTCACTCCACCATTATAAAATTGGCATGATCACTAAACACGAGTTCACAAGAAAATCGACAGGTTGCTGTGTTCATCATTAGCATAAAATAATTAAAATAAAGATCTCAATATAAGTGCAGAAAAAACTTGAACGAATATAAATGTTTGTGGTGTTGAATTTTGTATGCCCTTTAACTTTTTTCCTTTTTTTTTTTATCTAGCAAAATACCTATTTGTGCGACTTGTGTTAAATATAATAACAATATGGATAAAAATATTATTTCAGGGAAGAAACGAATTTATTGACAATCGATAAGATATTTGGTTATTTTTTCTAGGGTAACTGGTTGAGATATTCAACATAAAATATTCAAAGTTGATCACAAGAATAAAATAAAAGATAAACTATACACATTAAAGTAGATTAAGTAAAATAGTTACATGTACCCAGTTTATAATTCTTTCATTTCAAAATCACATTTCCAAAAATTTTGTTAAGCAATCTTTAATTGTTGGTCGACTGGTCTTAGTTGACGTCACAATTAAATACAGTCCATATAAAATTTAATGAAATTATTAACCAGAAATTACAGACCGAGTTGTAAAGTGATTATTCCCTTTAAAAATAATTAAACTGTCGTCGAATTAGTTGAGTGTTGCCACTTGACGTACTTTGCATTAATCGGGCGATCTAGTTTTTCTGTCACTCTGTGGGTAGATTGATCGAGATGATCAGATTGCTGCTTGCCTACTGGGCATAAATATGTATTTGTAGACGATCAGATCAGTCAGATACCCATAATTGTAATCGGGTCCCACATTATTTTACACACTATGCAAATTAAACTGCAACGGTCCATGTCAGCTTGTTAATTACTTTCACATAGTAAAAACAAATTAATCAATTCATATTGCGATCATAAAAATATCTCAAAGTCAAGTTCACTCTGAGCGATATCTCATCCGATACGGATGCGTTTGGGTGCGATCTCTTGACACGCTTCAACAGTTCTCTAAGCTTCGGCTTTTGCCTTTACTCATCATCATCGTTAGCTCAATTGAAAAAGATATGCACGGATGCTCAAATAATTGTTTGTTTCAATTGAAGAGTCAATGCCAACCAGCTCTCAACGGCGCTAGCGTCGACAGCAGCAACATCATATGCATGATTAATTAATAGCACTTATAAATTACACATTTTACACAAGTCAATTGGGTGCTGAGAAAGCATCACACCGCACAGTGTAAGATTTTGCCAATCTAGGGGGACTTTATTCAATAGCAGTCGTAATTTTAAAGCTATCGACTTGAAATTTGGAGTGAATGCGTGAATACCCCCAAAGAAATTTTTGGACTAAAAGTTTAAGTGGGCGTGGCACTTTAAAGGGCGTAAAATACGAAAAAATCATAAATTTTTCATTTTTTTAGCACACAAACCGCAATAAAAAAAAAACAAAATTTTTTATCAAAAAAGTATCAGGTTAGTATTTTTTGTTTTAATTTTAGTCAATTAAAAACTATTTTTTTTAAATTAATAATAAAAAAAAAAATTTTTTTTTTTTAAAATTGACTACTTTTGTTATAGGCTCATGCTTTTGCTTGTAACTTCAAAAAATTATTGGCCGAATAAATAAAAAAATTGTTTTGTTTTAAAGATAATATATTTATTGAGAAAAAAAAAATGTTTTCATATTTTTCACAATTTTTTAAATTAAAAAAAAATAACATAAAGTTGATAAAGTGGCTGGGCGAAATTATTTTTTGCAAATTTAATCAAAATCTGAACTTAAATCTTAACTTTCTTCACTAGATTGACCATAAAATAATAAATTGACGGTTTGAGGTTCAAGGCGGGACATCAATCTTATAATCAACACCTTTTATTGTGACCTGAAGCCAATTTGCATAATTGGTCATAAATCTGGATATATATCTCCCAGAATTACTCTACCTCGGCTCAAATTCTTGGCACATGTTTGATAAGTGCATTTTTAACTTATTATTATTAATATCATTGCAAAAAATCATCACTGCGTGCTCTAAGAGTGAGTTAACCCATTAACGGCTAATGGGTATTTAAATACCCAAAAAAGTATTGGCACTTTAAAAATTCTAGCTCGGGGCATGTGAGAGATATCGAGGCAAAATTTATTTCATAGTAAAGAGAAATAATAAAAATATAAGTATAAAATTTGAACAGTTTAGTTATCCTTGTTATACTTATAGTTTTTTACAGGTGAATATCTAGCTATTTTTCTGCATACAAAATGTTATCGAAAATAGCTGAAAAATGTATGGAAATCGAAAAAATTAAATTTGAAGATACAAATTTTTTTTTTGTTTCTTTCAACTTCTATGGTCTTCTAGGCACACATTTCCAAATTTCGTCAAAATCGTACCAGCCGATCTATGGGCAGCCATTAATGGGTTAAGCCTAACGGCTCTTACTGTACTTGACCAAACCTCGAAAAATTCTGCGCGTCTTATTTTACTCATTGCTAAATTGAAGTCCCCAGGGCAAAATATGGGCAAAATTTTATTTCTGATCCTGATTCAGAATGAGTTTCTACAAACGATGTATGCTCTGGATGATTAGAATACGATAGAGTCCAGTTAGTTTTTTTCCATCAAAAATAGAATATTGTGAAAAATTTACTTACTTTTTGGCACTTATTTCCAACAAAATAATAAAAATTTTCCAGTCCACCTTTAAAGTACCTTTTTATCGCTAAAAATCAATAATGATCCAAAAATTATAGGAAAAATAAATTTGACTGCTCACAGTGACCACACGATCCAATTGAAAAGACTAAACATTGTCAACTGTAGCTCGTTATCCGATGCAGTTTTGCATGCATTTTAAATGCACCAGTTTAAGAACCGTTATTTTCTGAACAAAAATTTTTTGTTTTTTTTTTTGCTTGTTTTCGTAACATTTGAACATTTTTAAATTGGCTTCCAAAAGCTCGTTGACCTCAAAAATATTTTGTTTTTTGCTTAAAGTCCCCCTAGATTGGCAAAATCTTACACTGTGCACCGCTCTCTGTTTTTTAATTTGCATATCTTAATTAAGATTTATCTTTGCATAACTGATATTCTTCAGATTGAATTGACTAAAGAGTCCTAAGATTTTAAGAAATATATCACGGAAATTGGATTCCTTAATATTCAACATAAATATATTAAAATAATATTTTATTAACCGATTTAACAACCGATTCACATACTGCAGCCGAAATATTTAATTTTATAAACAAAATAAATTCCGTTCTGTTCATTTTTTATTTCTCTGCTATTTAAATTTATTTTTTTGTTATCTGTTTGCAATTGGCTGCATTTTAACTATAGAAAAGGAAAAAAAAAAAAGACAAATGCAAATGCAAAACAAAACAAAGTATAATACATAGAAATTATAAGCGTCATAATCAGCGCTAAATGTGCTAAATAATTTTCTACAAAAGAAAAGCGTTTAGCTCTGGGGACACATGCAGAAAGTCACAGGGGAACAGGGGAGGGGAGAATCAGGGGAGGTGAGGGAAGTGGAGGCTAACTGAGAGATAGACAAGCTGTCGCTGTAATTAGCGACCATGCATATAAAAGTGCATTCACTTTCATGCTGTGACTGTGAGTTGTTGATGGTGCTGATGATGATGATGATGATAATAATGATAATGATGATAATGTTGAAGAAGAGAGGACGCTCAATGACGTTGCCAGGCAATTTGCACATTTATAGGATTTGTTTATTATGCATTCAGAGACAATTCTCCCTCCCCACCAACAGTCGCTGTTTGAATACTCGTATTTGAATTGTTGAATGCTGCCAAGTGTGTAATAGTAATCGTAATCTTTTACAGACACACTCTTACTACGACTAGTACGAGTACTAGTTTATAGTAAGCTCTTCAATGGTGACAGTTTCCGTTTGCTGAGAGCTGAGATATGAGAGATGAGTTGCCGACATTTACTTTGCCGGATGATCATCCCATCACTCTGTAGTCGCATTCGCACTTGTCTCACCGATCCGTCTGGATTCTGTCTGTCTGTCTGTCTGTCTTTCAGTCTGACGCTAACTCATCACTTGTCAGTCTAATTGCAACAAAATCCACAACATTGTGATGTGACAGTTCGGATAAGAAAACAATTTCTGCGGCGTGCGTGAAACATTTCAACAACATGACAAACTGTTTGTCAGACTAATAATATACGGTGCACATTCAGGGCATCGGCTCATTTGTTGTACATATCGTAAATTCATTTTTCAAAATTGTTGACTAATTCACACTATGCGATAGACGCATTTATAAACAATTCTTTAAATTTTCCAACTGGCCGATACGTACGTGCTTTCACGCCATGCAATTAACGATATTGATTTTGGCATTTGAACCCATAAATACACCAAACTACGCCAACAACTACAATACAAAATACAAACAAATAAACATTATTTGCGTTAGCTATAAATTGGCAAAGATTTATAGCAAACTATTGCGACTAATCGTTTAGTAAATCAGACCATAAATCGCTAGATTTATATATTTCGCCAAATACACACTGCAAAGCAATTTCTCGATTTAACGACTCAGTTTCCATCACATTTGCTTATTTTGTATATAAAGAAATAATTTCATGTTATAATTCTTTTAGCTTACCTTCAATTAAACGATGTGCTTAGAAATTAATTTAACTTCAAAGCAAATCGATTTAACAAAATATCGCTTTTATTTTTTTGAAAATTCACTAAATAGGGAATATTTGGTTTAGTTCTTATATCTAAGAAAATTCTCACACTAGAATTAACAAAATATATAAAAGTTTAACCAGGGTGCCACAGAAATCGCTTTCGCTTGAATTTCACTTAAATTTGTATTCGCTTTCGCTTGAATTTCACTTAAATTTGTATGAAATTTGTATGAAATTTAAGTGAAATTCAAGCGAAAGAGATTTCTGTGGCACTCCGGTAAGATTGATTTCTTAGAAAGTTGCAATCTAAGCTAGTTCATTTTAAAGGAATATAGAAATGAAATTGAAGCTTATTGAATAGATAATGGTTCTATTGTAAGCATACACAACTATGCTCATTTTGAAGGTCCATTGTATACACATTGTGCAAAGTATTTCAATCTATACAAATTTGTAGAAAGCCAAATCTTAAATTTCTTGTATTATGTTACAGCGACAACATTTATGGCCTTTATTTGTGGCTGGCTTTTATGGACCCTAAACCGATTTAAAAGGACAGAGAACGGAAGGATCAAATCGTTTAGACAGAATACATTTGATTGCCACAAATTAAAATCAATTTGACAATTTTGTCAACAGCTCTCATAATATGTGCTCGAAATATTTGCAATTTACAATGCCAATGATTGAAAATGAAAGGTACGCACTCATATGAATACGAGTGTACTCGTATTCGCAGAAATCAAATCAATTGTTTGGCATTTGCAAAGATTTACATTTTCGCAGAATTAATGAGGTGGGCGTTTGTTATTAGAGCGTGTGTGTGTGTGTGGGTGTGTAACCTTTTGGCACTAAACTGCAAAATGTGTTTTGATATGTTATGCAAATGTTGCCTTTGTACATGTATCTGCGCCTCACTGAAACTCGTATCTACCTCGAGGATCTTTTGTATTGTAAACATGAAAGTTTTCCACAATAGCGAAAGTACAAAAAAAAAACAGCAGAGGGAAAAGTATCTGGGAGTACATTGCAATATTGGCAGATCCGCCGTTATGTCCAGTCTCAGTCCAGTTTGCCTGCTGCTATTGTCCTGCAATATTGAAGGGTCCTTACACTCTTCCTTCCTGTCGTCTGTCCGTCTGCCACTTCATGATTTTCGCATTTGTGGTAAACAAACTAAAAGATACAAGATACACCGCGCCCTTGTGACTGGCCAGAATTTATACAATTTCCCTTTGTTGCTGTTGTTGTTGTCGTTCCAAAATGTAGGTCATCAGTGCTATGAGTATCCTTATTTTCATTTTTTTTAAATATACGAGAATGTGTGAGTTTTCATTGTTGTGAACATGAATTTGCAAATCTATTTCCATTTCGAATCATTTCTGTGTGTGCTTTGTGTATTGTTAATGGTTCCATGTAGCCAACATTCCCTTTGCATCTGTTGTCTTCTTAATCGAACCGCAAATCGTTTGGCAATTTCAAATTTAGCCAGCTAAGCAGCGATAATTTCACCTTTGCCCCCTGTCACCTCTCACCTGTCATACACTGACTTGCCACTTTTGTGAGTCGCCTCTTGATTACAATTTCAATATCAAAGTGGCCCACTGATTTGCTTCTTTTAGAGACGCTTTCAATCAGTCGTTCAGTCGTCATCGGGGCACAGCTTCCGCCATTGCCATTAGCATAACCCAACATCCAACATCGATGACTGGAGGCGGACTGGTGACAACCGGCGCCAGGTGATGATTGCCAGCTATGTTATGTTTGTCTCCCTCTTTGATATTTTTCCCTTTTCCCTTTTATTATTTTTGTCTTTTGTGTTTTTTGCTTTTTTTTGTATGCATTGTTAAGATTCGGATTCCAATTCCAATTGGCTGCATTCAAAAAAAAAAAAAAAGTGGACGTTCAGCATTTTTCAGTTGCCTTTGTGATGGTGGCATACGAGTATGTAAGCCTTTAATACTTGCCGACTCGTTGCAAGCTGTATGTGGCAAGTTCAGTACTCAACATATGACTGCTTTTTTGAGTGATTAAGGATTCAAGTAGTCATAAAACCAACTTAGCATGAGCCCGATATAACATTTCCCATCTATTCCTTAAGTGATCTTGGTCTTGATCTTAATATTCGCATTTTAAGTAACCCCAAAATATATTTATCAATCTGTATTTTATTAGATAAATTTATTTAACAGTAAGTTAATTGTTTCGAATGCTCAAAGTAAAAAATAAGACAAATATATATTAATAATAAAAATTAATAAAGGTTTTATCTGTCTTCAAAATTGCTTCCTAATGTTTCTGTTTAAGCCAAACCATAATAATTAAATTTTTCATTATACATTAAATCATTTTAGAACTTAACCAATAAATTAAGTACTCATAACTCTTGAAGAGAAGCAATCAGCACAAAACATTTTAATAGCGGTCATTTGAAGATGAGATAAATAAATTAAATAGGTTCTCTATAAGTAATAGAAACTAAAATTTTTTTCTCTCCTATTTTAAAATTCCACAATTAAATAATTCAGCTACTTAGTAAATATGTAGCTTATAGGAAATACTAATTACGATATCATACGACAATCAATCGATGTGTCCCTTTAGTTAAATCTAAATTCATGTAACTTTAATCTCGTTCTTCTGCGCTGCTGAAGATTTTTATATTAATTTTTAAATTTATTTATATTTTGGAAATGCCTGTTCTAAGTGTATAATAGATATGCGTACTTGTACTATATATTATATATAGAGTTGAGGCATATTTTTCAAAACATTGTTCGATAATCAATACATATATATCCCTGTAGTTAAATTAATATTCGTGTTATTCGACTATAATCCCTCTCTTCTCTCCCTTCTGCGCCTTCAGCAGTATATTTTTAGTATTCTTTTTAGTCATAATTTGTTTATGCCTGTTCAAAGTGTAGAAATGCGTACTCGTACTATATATAATGTATGTTATAGAGTTGAGGCAGCTGCTTTGCAATCTGTCAAGATAAAGTCATTGTTGTTGGTTGTTGTCATGATTATCCTTATTTGTTGTTACTGTTGTTCTTATTTGCTCTAAAGCACACAGCAAAAACAGACAGAGACACAAACAAATAGACAAACAGGCAAATAAATAAACAAAAGCAAAGCAAACATCGCTGGCGGCACATCCGCAAGTCATGCAAGAAGCATCTGGAGCAACTCGAAGGATGAGGCCAGGACGCACAGGACAGGCAAAGAGAAAAAGAGAGAGAGAGAGGGCGAAAGAGGAGTACTGTGTTGTTGCCGTTGTCTACATTACAACAGTGCCTGTAATGAGCTTACCTTAGGGATACAATACGAGAGTTGTTGCTGCTGCTCCCAGACACAGACGTGGGCTAATCCTAAAGCGCGTTTTGTTGCACAATTGGCACCCCAAGGATAAGGATGCTGCTGATGTTACCTGTCTGCCTGATGTCCCTTCCTGTTGCTGTTGTTTTGGAGCCACTTGGCGCGGAATTTCACTCGCTGGCTGCCTGCGCTCTTTGATCAATTTTTTTAAATCGCACCAAACGGAAACTACTGTCACATAAAACCGACGCTCAGTTGTTTATTATTATTGTTTTGTTGTGTGTTTTAAAATTTGTAAAATTGCAATTTATTGGAGCTTAATGCTTTTTTTAGTTATCTAGTTTAGTGGCATTACGCATACGACGCGTTTGTCCGCTACGAAACAGTTTCTTTAATGGATCTCTGTTTACAGCCGCAATGCACTTGAACTGTAATTGCAACTGCAAATTGTAAATTGGTGTTTGTAAATTGTTATTTGTAAATTTCTAATTTACTATTGCGGTTTTGTTAATGAATATTATATTTGAGAACTCGCGCGAGACACACAGAGAGAACGAGAGAGTAAATTTGATATTTGTTACTCATACGCCGCGTGGTGTGACGAACTAAAATTTTTTCGCGCGCGCTTCGCTTAACTGACAGCAATTTGCAATTTGGAAACAAATGTGCAACAAAAACAACAACCACAACAGCAGCCTTAGCTTACAGCAACAACAATTTGTTTTTAGCTTGCAATAAAGTTAATGCGTTCTCTCAGAGAAAATTGTTGTTTTTTTTTTTTAAAAACAGACTAAAAAGAAAATGTTGAAATACAATAAATATCTGCTGATGCTAATATTATTATTGTTTTACTTAATGTTGTTGTTGTTGTGTGTGGGCTGTCTATTTAAACAGAGCATATCGTCATAGTTGTCCAAACATTGCCGGACTGACTTTAAACAAGCAACGAAACACCGAAACAACAACAAAATCTATAAGTATAAGCATCTTTATTTTGGCACATAACTGTATATCTGTCTATATGATGTATATGCATAACAATGTTTTTGCCGCTGGCATTTGTTGTTGCTGTTGCTGCTGTAGCTGATGCTGTTGCTCTTGTTATTGCTGCTGCTGTTGTTTAAATTATTTAATTTAATTTTATACTATGCGCACTCACGCACCCACAAAACGTTTTATCTTTTGGCTTCTCGAATTCGACCAAAAAAAAACTCTTCCTGCTGCTGCTGCTGCTGTTGCTTCGAATGATTCTTTCTCTATGGCGACGGCGATAATGATGGCGACAATGTCGACTCTGTTTGTTGTTCTTGTCGCTGTAGTTGTCGCTGTCACTGTCACTGTCGTTGCTGTTGTCGTTGCTGTTGCTGCTGCTGCTGATGATGCTGCGGCAAAAGTTCACACAACCACAACGAATGACCGAGAGCAACTGAGCGCTCGTGCGAATTGCGAAGAACTTTTATAACTTTTGCTCCTGCACGCAACGCCAATGTACTATGGGTCCATCTAATCATTACTATCGTACAAAATCGATATTCTACGCAAGCACATTTATCTTATATAATCTCGGGAAATTTCTTAAGTTTCTTAAGTATATTTGGATTTATAAATAAAAACACTTTTATTTAAAATAATTAAATATTTTATAGATTACCAAAGCAAAACGCTTTCATTATCATAGTTAACAATAAATTTTGACCCACTGTGCAGCGCCGATGCCAACGCCGACGCAGACGCCGGCGACAGCGAAAGCGTCAATCGCTGCTGGGGCTGCTGTGCGGCTGATGATGCTGCGCTAAGACCATTCTTTCGCAGTCAACGTAAACGCCAAAGCCAACGTCGACGTCGACGCCGGCGTCGTATCAGCTGCTGGCATTACTGCACCAGCTGTGCGCGCTCTTCAATTAAACGCTCTCTTTGCTAGCGCTCTCTTAAATCGGCTCGCTTGGCGCGCAAAACTGTTGCTGTTTGTTATTTAAAGGCCGGCATCGTTTAACTTTATCTAGGAAAGTGTCGCTGCTGGCAGTGCATATATCATGCAACTTAGATTCTATCAGTTCTCAGATCAATTAACTTATCATAACATCAAAATGTTAAATAGTTAGACTTAATTCAAGATATAGTCAAGTATACAAATATCAAGTATACGTAGCTATATTTTATTTGTTGCAAATAGTTTGTGCTGGTGCTTTTTGTAAATTGAATGGGAATATTATTATAAAATATTAAAATAAATAAATAAAAAAATATTTAAAAATTAAAACAAGTATTAGAAGTTTATTCAAGTTTTATAAATTCAGGTAAGATTAAAACCATATGCTTTAATTCAAATTCATAGATATAGAAAATCCAAATAAATAATGTATATTCCTAACAATAATTTGTCATTCACTTTTAAGACGGTGAAAACTCTTTTAATGCAATTGACTTTATTTGGATATATCACATAATACACATAATTAATCAATATGCAGGTTGATAAGTTCTCCCATTTTAATTGCATTTAGCTGTATTTTTCTGATCTCCTTGTCGGACTGATCATAGTCATAGTATCAAAAGTTCTAGTTCTAGACACGTGGCGAGTGCCGATCGTTGACTGTCAGCGTCAATTCGCTTGATAGATCACATCTAAAAAATTCTGACAATTTGTTGACACATATGTGTCTATTGTTATTGTTTATCATTGTTGTTGCTGTGACTTTTTGTTTATATTTTTATTTTTGGGTGGGTGATGATGACTACAATGATTGTTTAATGGCTATTTGAACGATGTAGTTGCTGACTCATTTGACTAACGCAGAAATACAATTGCAAATACAAATACGACTAAAATAATTATTTTATTATTAAAAGCGATTTTATATATTAAACATCAATATGTTTAGTTGAAATGTTTTGTTGAAATAATGACCGCTTTGAATAAATACTTATGAAGGGGAAATACAATTTGAATAAGCGTGGAGACTAATAAAATCGAGAGTAAAGATGTTAACTTAAAGTTTTACTTTTTTTATATTTTATCAGTTAAAAATTACAAAAACAGTGAAAACATTGTATTAAATCTTAAAAACCCATTGAATCATTGTTATTTATTCATAGAGTGAAGAACAAACGCGCCTCTTTGTTTAGATACTTAGGTCTAATTGACTATAATTGAATACAAAACAAAATAATATTAAAATTGAAAGTCATGTGTGATATTTGCTGGCCAGTGGAGACACAAATTGTTAGTTCAAACAGGAGCGGCAAATTCATATATTTATTTATTTATGTTAAGCTTTCCCTCTACTATCTGCAACTACCGCAGCGATTATATTTAAGCAAAAAATACTCATAATACAATGTATCCTGTTGTTCTGAGTGCGGAAATGCGTTTACACTTGAATATCGATATAAATACGAATTGATATGAAGAATGAGTAATATATCAAGGTTATTTTACCCTGTGTGTATTTAATACTTTCTTATCAGCAAATTTGGGCTTCCAACCAACGACCGATTGACTTATTTATTTTGTTTCTTTAATTTCTAAATTAAGTGCGGAATTGAGAGCTACTAGAATGGGAATTACAATTACAATTTCAATTTTTTATAATCATAAAATTTACAGATTAGCCAAATATTTATACGCATATCTATTCATATTTGAAATCTATATCTTCAATTCTTAGCAATTCTTTACAAATTGTCAAATATTCTATAATTTTTTCAATCTCTAGATCTAAATGACTGTCACTATAATCAAAGCTGATCCAGAAAATATATTCTAAATACGTTGAAAAATGGTCCTCTCTGCTTGTTACACACAATTCCAAAATAATATTACCCTACGAAGCATGTTTAACGGGTGTAAATATTCATTCAGTAAATTATTTCACATGCGACAAAAATGTGTACGCGGTTGATGTTGCATTTATCGCATGCGATATTGCGAATATCTCGTTCACAGCTTTGGCGCGCATTTTGCAATTATTATTGTTGCAAATGAAATTAAATTTGCATTTTATTAATGTAGAATTTGCACGCAGTAAAATAAATAACATCATGCTCAGTATTTCTTGCATTTATTTTTATATTTTTATCAATGAAAGACAACAAACAAGGCGCAGCTAGAGAAGTTGATTAAGATTCCCCAAAGAGCAGTATCTCTATCTCATTTGCACCAACTGCTCATGACAGAGATAGGTGTATATGTACATGTGTTTTGATATTCTAATTAGATTTGTTGGCGCTACACGTTTTTCATAAATTAAATGTCAGATATTTTGCATTCGCATTCGTTTGGACAGTTCCAGAGCCCAGCTGAGTTTTATAGGCAGGCAGACAGGCTCAGCTTTTGCAGTGTGCAAGTGTCACTGATTTATGGCCAAGACCAGCATGTAAACATGTGTGTGTGTGTGTGTGTGCTAGTTTTTGTTTTGACCAACTTAACTTAACTGGTTTAATGGCTCCAGTAATGGAGCATGTTGTACGTCGTACTTACATTTGGACGTTTCCTTCGACGACAACAGCGGCAATTGCAGCTCCAATTCAATTTCCCTGCCATGGATGTCATGGGTTAAGGCAGGCTCGCCTTGTTGTTTTTGTTTTGGCATTTTGTGCGCACTTTGCTCTTGTACTTTTTGCGTACATAAACTAATTATTATTATGGCAATTTTTAATTCAGATTTCAGATTTAATGAATTGGCGCCACCGTCTTATCAGCAACGGGCACGCTTATCAACTTATCACCGGCATTGGTGACTACTTGACCATGCGATACTGTTAAGAACAGCAGCTGCTATTATATTTAATACGCCACAACACTTTGTTTTAATTGACACTGTAGTTAATAGTCACTGTAGTTAGGATTGCCCACTTGCCCCACATAAATCACGTATCAACAACAAAACGCTGCATATTCCAATTCCAATTCCAAATTGGGCAAACGTGCTGGCATTTCAATTTGTTTTTGTTTGGACTGCGGCGATTTAGCTTTATAAACGCGAATCGATTGGGGCGTTTGTTTTGCCACCTTTAACTGTTTTCTTATTTTTTTTAATTTTAGTTAATATTATTTACTGCTTTTTATTGTTTACTCTTCGCGCACAACGTGCGAACTGTGCAACGGACTGCGGCCAACTGACTCGAGTAAACGCTTCTCTGCTCAACCTTAAAGTCGCTTAAGTCCAGACTCAGTCCCCAGTCCCCAGTCCCAGTCTCTGCCCCAGTCTCTGCCTCTGTCTCACTCCATTGAGCCGCAGAACAACTACAACTCAATCGAGCAGACCCCCAACGAAAACACAAAAATGAAAACAAAACCAAAATATATTGATAAAAATTCGCTATGTTGCTGCCGGTTTTTATTTTGTTCATTTTTGTCGTATTTGTTTTGGTTGCTGCTTTATAATTGCGCCTTTGGGGGACTTGGACATGTAGAGGGGAGCCGATTTCAGAGCTATGACATTGAGATTGGGTTATTGGGAATACGTTACGGGTATGAATTGGGATGGGTTTGGCCCATTAAAATGTATTTACACGTTCATTGATGGTTTTTAAGGCACTCTCATTTGTTTAACATAAAATTTAAAAATAAAACAAAACAGCAAACACTCGAGAACTGTGGAACACTGTGAAACATGGTTCGAATTCGCATTTAATTGACAGCTGAATGGCATCGCCAGCCAGTTGAACTGTAGTAACCCTCAAATTATTATTGTTTAACAAATAATGATGACAGCATAATACACTTGTATCTACAACACACAAGTACAAGTACAAAGCATTTGTTAACTTTCCAAATCAACAAGAGATGATGTTATGTCAATCAAACTAGAGTTGATTAATAATTAAAATTCCTATGTCATCGCTCATAACTAATTTCCTAATACCTGAATCTTCCGATTTATATTTTCTTTATTTATTTGAATTTTTTTCACTATTTTATACCATTGAATAATAAAATAAATACATAGCCAAAAAGTCCCGGTTTAATACAATTTTTAAAAATTAAGTTTGTTCATATAAATATTAAAATTTATATTTATAAACAAATTTATATAAACGAAAATAATTAAAAAAATGCATAAGACCTATCACTGCGGACGGCAGTCCGCGCTAGTGACGAAAGCAGCACGAAGGGTGCGAAGGCGACTAGCATATATACACAGGAAGAATGGAAAATTTGCTATGACTGTCCGATCAGGTCGAGCTATATACCGATCGAAAGGTATCGACTTAACTTACAAATGTGCATACTAAGACTTTTGAAAACTCACCTGGTTCGTGAGATAAACAGGTGTAAGTGGGAGGGGCAAAATTTAAATGATTGGAGCTAATGGGGCCGTTGGAGCCTTTCTGATTTTTTTTTTAAATTTTAACTATTCTTATCAAAATTATGCGTTGAATGACACCTCGATCATCAAAATCCGACCGCTGGTTCAAAAGATAATTAATTTTGAAATTTTTAGTGGCCTTCCGAAAATGAGATGAAAAGTCAGTTTGTCTGTTTGTCTGTTTGTCTGTTTGTTTGTTTGGATCAAATCGTTGATTTAGCTTAAAAGTTTGAATGAGGACTTGTTCCCGATCAAAAATCTAGAAACGTTTGTTCTACGACTTTTTCGAAAAATCGCTAGTTTAGCGGGAAATCGCTAAAAACCGCTAAAATTAAAACCCTTATAGCAGTCAAACGATAAAAGCTACAGATGCGATCTATATATCGTTGAAAAGGTATTTTGAAGGGCTGTTATGCATACCTTTTAACTTTTTTTCTAAAGTACATAGGTAAATTGCTACAGGTGACATAAGGTATTTTCCCCACGTTTTGGCGGTTTTTGAGAAAACGCCGCTAACGATTTTTTTTAAATTTCAATATGTTTTAGTTTGTAAAATTTCGCGTTTTTTGATATATGACACAAAAAATTTTACCGATAGGTTTGGAAGATATAACCTATTAACTGAATATATACGTTTTACTTTGAATTGGAATAGGGCAGCAGCAACAAAGTGTCATAGCAGCCAGTTTGATTGTTTGGATAGCTTAAATGTTTGAATGAGGACTTGTTCCTGTTCAAAAATCTAGAAACGTTTGCTCTACGACTTTTGCGAAAAATCGCTAGTTTAGCGGGAAATCGCTAAAAACCGATAAAATTGAAACCACCATAGCATCCAAACGATAGAAGCTACAGATGCGATCTATATATCGTTGAAAAGGTATTTCGAAGGGCTTTTTGCACTGCTTGCAGCGTAATGCGGAAATTACCTGTTAGCTGAATACATATGTACATTTTACTTAGAATGGGAATAGGATAGCAGCAGCAAAGTGTCATAGCACCCAGAGTTTAAGAGTGCTGATAGCTTTTGCGCTGGGCATGCGTGTTTGTAAAGGGGACCAGTGTTGCCAGACAATTTGCTTTAGCTTGTACAAACAATAATCAAAGTTGACAAAGCTATACTGTCAAAAAATATTGCAATTTCAAAATTTCTGAGGTCTTATTCAAAAATTTCTGATATCCCACAAAAAAAACCTCTTTGCGAGGTAAAAGTCTAGTGACGAAAACATTTTCATGCCCCAAAATTTCTGATATCCAATTTTGTGACGAATAATATTAAGTTTTACATATAAATTATTTTAAGCAAAATTTTTGCATTCGGCACTGCGCAAAACAGTGAGTGAGTTTTATTTGGTATGAAGAATTGATACATTTTAGCGCAATGTGCCGAGTGCCAAAATTTTGCTTAAAATAATTTATATGTAAAACTTAATATTATTCGTCACAAAATTGGATATCAGAAATTTTGGGGCATGAAAATGTTTTCGTCACTAGACTTTTACCTCGTAAAGAGGTTTTTTTTGTGGGATTGAATCAAACAGACACAACCACAAGTCCCTAACAAACTTTGATTCATTCAGAGATTATTAAGTTCAAACTTTTAAATAGTTTATAAATACATGCATATCTTTATATTTGTTGCTCTACATTCACTTTAATTATTATTATGAATCTAATCATTAGATTAGATAGCGGCATATCAAATGATATTCGAATATTATTGAAATAAGCTGCCAAAGTTTAACGATTCCTCCCAAAAAGCTTTTCCAAGATGGGTTTCGAACCAAAAAGCACTTGGGAAAAAGCTGTCGGAATGTCCTTAACGAAACTCATAATGTCCTGAAGCTGTTTACTTTTCCCAGGATATTTTGAGAGAGCGTAACCGCATACCGTAAAATGGCAGGGATTTAGCACGCATTAAACAACATCAAAACAAACAAACAATTTCGCAGACAATTGCTTAAAGCCATTCAAACTGACGCAGCGAATTGTGGTCGAGGGTTTGGGTCGGTTGGGTGGGGGGAGAGTTTAACAGTTAGGATTAGGGGTGGGGTGGGATTATCCTGTGGAAAAATGCGCGCTATTGAAATTCACAGACAAATTTGGTTCGCCTGTTTCTGGTGTGGATGCAAAACGCTAATCGATATGTTCCAGACGCAAGTCCTTGGTCCAGGATCAGAGGGGTGTGGTCTGCTTGGAGTGTGTGTGTTGTGGAAGAGTGTGCTTGATGCTCCAGTTGAGTGCACCACGCAAACTTCTTGACACTATCAATCTGTTTTCCCGCTGCTTGCCATTGTGGATTGTCGTGTGTCAACCCTTGAATGAAATTATTTGAACATGACTTGGTTGAGTTTAGATTTGAGATTAACAATCGTGTAATAGTCATGGGAAGATCTCGAGCAACTTGTATTATTTTAAAATTATATCATTTAGTCAATACTATGTTATTTTAAGGGCCGTTTTTTTAATGTCTTAATAAGGTGTTTGATTACTATTGAAAATATATTTTTACGTAAAATGTGTAGAAATTACTGTCAAATTTTAAATTAAATCTTAGATAGAGTTTATATGTACATTGGAAAAACAGCCCTTAGTTTGATTTTCATATATTCAGCTTACATTCAATATAAGTATTTAATTCATAGTTAAACCTACTTTTGGAAGACTGTAATCTCTGTATAGCATTTCCATTCTCCTAAATATTCTGAAATTTTTATAAAAACTTACTTTACTTATTTTTAAGTATTTATAATTTAATTAATTTGTTATATTTATAAAAATGAATACGGAAATAAAAATATTTTTTACTAGGTTCTTTTGTGTTCTATCTTATTATTGTGCTGATGGAAGGAAATTGAAGAAATAAAATACTAAAAATAATAAAAAATAATAAAAAATCAAATAAATAAATTAAATACTAAATATATTCATTCATCGTCATTATCTTAATGGAATGGAGATGTTAAATCGGAAAGCTCTATAGTGTATGCCATTAGAAATTAGCCGACTGATCAAGTGTTTGCATAAAGAGTTCCATTTCACTTTTCAGCTCCCAACAAATAAAAAGCAAACTTATATATAACTTTATTATTATCAATTTATTTTAGCTAATCAATTTGGAAACTCTTCTTTGACATTTCTAAATAAATATATGAATATAGCTGTCCAATTAACGTGCCTAATAATCTTGGAATTCCCTCCCCAAGTAAGAGTACTACTTATATAAATATACGTATATGCAAATCAAATGAGATTGTTGTATTTATTTCCGTTTTTATTCCCACAGTCGGTCAAGTCCAAGTGGAAGTGTGCATTGGCGGCGATTATCGCCTTGCTGCGGACTTCGGAGAGCACTCGCTTGAAATGCGATAATTTAATTGTGGTGCGATGACATATCCGCCGCAACAACAACAACAACAGCAACAACAACAACAACAGCAACAACAACAACAACAATTACATATAGAGTAAGGTACCAGTCATGTCTGGGGGGTTATTTTTAGGGATATGAAAATACACGATCGAGGGTAGCAAAAGTTAAATTAACAATCGTGTTTACATTGGTTTGTAACAAGATTTCACTTAAGGATGTCAGCTGTGGGCTGGCAGCGGTACCAGGCACAGGGTGGAGGGGGAAGGAATCCTGCATCAAAACTGATTACTGTCATCAGCTTCAAGGGTGTGGGGTGAGCGGAGTGTGCGCCGACGCGTGTGCGTGTGCCGGGACCAATTTGACGGGTAATGAAAAGGTTTGCGCATCCGCGTCCGCCCTGACATATTGTTTGGGCATTGTTCGACTTTGCCGGCGTTTTGGTTTTTCGCGCCTCGGGTTAAGGGACACGCGACCTGGTCGACTGGTTGCCTGGTCGCCTGGCGGGGCGGGGTCGGTGCAATTCTGACGTAGCTAATTTGTGCGTAAACCAAAACATCAAATAAACATAATTCAATTTCAAACAATTGCTCTCTGTCTGTGACATTGACATCGCTGCGGTTTCAAGTGGTTCCCTATCCCCCGTCCATCTATCTGACTCTACAGATAGTGCGGCATTTGTTTAATGAGCCGTGAACGGTTCTAATTGTCGCAGTTTCGGGCTCTATTTCGTGGTCTCGTGGGAATCTCACAAACGAACCCTTCAGCTGCAGCTCAAAATGTCAACAGGTTGGATCACGATCAGCCTTTGGAAACGAGACGCCATCAGATTGGGCTCAGATTACCGACAGACGCACTTCGCGATTCGTTGTTGGCCACCTTGACATGCATATGTCAGCAAGTTGCCTTCAATTGGGGTAAATACTGTAGGTAAAGAGAGAGACTCTCTTTCTCTTGGAGGCCCGTTCCATGGGCCGTTTGAAATGGGCATCAGAACAAACCAACAAACAAACATGGCTGCCGCCTGCTGTGCCCAATATAATGGCAAAATGTCAAAAACAGGTGAAGATGAAAAACAGGGGAAGTCAAACTCGGAATCATCACAGTCAGCTATGCAAGTCTCCCAAGTACTCTACAAAGCAAGAGAGGTAAGAAAGTAAGATGAAATAATAAGTAAAAAATATAGAAAATTTTATTTTTAAAATTTTTTTAATTTAACAGTCAGAAAATTTTTTTAATTATATTAAAACTGATTTAACCCCAAACTATTTTCTTATTTGTAAGCGTTTTTTAAATTATTCAAACAATTTGCATTTTGTAATATTTGTATTTGTTTTAAAGTCAAAATGCAAGAAAGAATATAAATAATTTTAAAACTTTAAGTAGAATTCGACACTTAAAAATATTTTCTAAGATTAATAATTTAATTTAATAATTATTTTACTTCCAAGATCAGTATTTTTCGCTCAGAAAGAAATCATTTAAAGTCAATAAATAGCCCACTTGCTTTAAAATTGCAACTCAAATAAAACAATTAAGTGGGTTGATCCAAACAAATATGCCCTATAATTTTCTCACAGCCTCCGCTTCGGCTGGCGCGAAATCACCCTGTAGTAAGTACTTGACAAGCTCCGCCCACAGAATCCAGGCGAATAGTTGCAAGGATATTTTAGGGGTTGTTCACAACAAAAAGCAAAGCAGGACCTTTGGCTGAGCTGAGGCATTTCCAATTGGATCTGGGATTGTATAAAAGGCACAGAATTCCCAGGAGATGTTCTCATTATACATTTAAACTTATTGGACAACGGAAGCGTAGTTCGATCCATTTTTTAATCGCCATTTGAAATTTAGTGCAAATTTTGGAAATACATAAAATTAATAAATTAATTAAAATGTCGCGCAATCAATTGCCAGATTCGTCTTCATCACCGCCCATAAGGTGAGAGAAAGCAAGTGAAATGGAAAGAAAACTGTGAAAATGCAGTGAAAGTGTCTTCTAAATATAAATAAATAAAAAAAATTTTATAAAAAAAAATACAAAAAATTTATATGCGAGGAGCAGCGAAATCATTGTGTACAAACAAAAATAAATATCATTATGATTTATGAATAGAAACTACAAATCCTTCAAAGAAGTCTTAAGAAATTTCTGCCGTCGGCAATTAACTTTCGAAGCTTTAAACCTGGTTAACAATCGAAAACAAATTTCGGTATCAGTTTCCGTTAAGTTAGAATTTCAGTTTTCGGTTATCGGTTACGCAAAATCTTAGGATATCAGTTTTGTAACGGTTGCCCGTTATCTATTTGTTTCGGTTTCGAAATGCCGATATTATATTCGTTTGAAAAAAATAGAGCTGTTGTCATTTTTACAAGAAAAAAAAATATGTTAACATTTAAATCAAAAGATTTTTCTATTCAAATTAAATAAAAAAAACCCAAAAACTGTTTGGGTATAACTACGAATATTTTATTTCGGTTACTGTTTTAGTTACGGTTACCAGTTTCAATCGGTTAATACCGGTTAGCGGTTATGGGTTCGGTTACTGACTCAATGCCTGCCTTAAACACACATTCAAAATAAAAATCTTCACCCGCAGCCACATTCCCTACCACGGCTTTGATGATGATCTGATCAATGAGCTGCCCTCCTGCATCTATGCGGGTCAACATCAGAGCGGCGTCGGCGGAGGCGGCGGAGGGTCCGCTGGTGGCATCTCATCTGGCGGCTCTGGACTCCGTCTCAGCTCCAACAATTTGCGACACATTCAGCAGCACTATATGCAGCACAATAATGGTAAAATTTATTCAAAGACAGTTTAAAAGACAGGCAGCAAATACTTGAATCTATTATGATCATAGAAAATCTGCTGGACTCTTCTACTAACAACAATACGCTGGTGGGACTTAGTTCCAATAGTGCCACGCCCATGATGTGCAATAGTCCAAGTGCCAGCAGCAGTGGCGGAGGCGGCGGTGGAGCAGTTGGAGGCGGTGGACCAGGACCCAGTGCTGGACAAGGACCCAACAATGGCAGCTATGGCGCAGCTGCTGCTTCCAGCTACAAGATCCAGCGCCAGCAAGCGAATGTGCGGGAAAGGAAACGCATCCAGAGGTCCGCACCAACTGGGTACACTAAATGGTCTTTTCCATTTTACACTTGGCCTATGCCGTCTTCCCACTGCCACAGAAATCTAATGGGCATCCTCTTCTTCTTCTTCCTCTCTCCCTCTTCCTCTCTCTTTCTTTGCACTCTGCAGTAGCATAAATTCCGCCTTTGATGAGCTGCGAGTTCATGTGCCCACGTTTCCATACGAGAAGCGTCTCAGCAAGATTGATACCCTGCGTCTGGCCATCGCCTACATCTCGCTGCTGCGCGAGGTGCTGCAAACGGACTACGATCCCCTCACCTATGTGGAGAAGTGTCTGCGCGGCGAGATCAAAGCGGATCGCGCCAATTGGAATACCAGCGATTTAACTGCACGTCTCTCATGGATCAACTGGGAGAATCTGGGCGTGCATCCAGGACGACGCACCTTGCTCACCTCCCTGGCGTTGTCCTCGGAACCGATGTGTGGAGCGCATTGCGGCATGCCATAAACTATATTACTAACCAAAGAGAGAATATTTCAAATATTCCAATCGAAACTCAAATAGGAATATATAATCCATTCCAATTTAAAAAAATCTTAGACCCCAAAAAGTATGCTATGAAATTTGAAACTAGACTAGACTCTTTAATTAACTATTATTAACTATTGTCTTCCCCCTATATGTATATTTATCAAACATAAATGTAACTATTTTAAGTCAGTAATAAAAAAGAAAGACGCTTGAACTTATCAAGTTTCTAACAAATAGCAGTAATATATTTATTTAAAAAGCAATATGTTGCACAAAACAAACGACGACACATTATAGCATTTATAGTTAGTGTGTTTTGTGTTGTGTTTGTTTGTTTCTTGGTTCATTAGTTACTCAGTTAACAAATCAATTCCTCAAATTATATTTCAGGATATATATTACATATATAAATATATATGTAGACATGTTTAGACAGTGAGTATTTCTAAGCGTGTATGTTTATTGACAAACAATAAACAGTAAACAATATACAGTAAATATATATAGTTATAGTGAGTTGTTTGTCTTCGTTTGTAAATAGCGTATAACTAACAGTTAGGCCTTCTTGCAACTATTTAACAATTTAAAAGCCATTTATAAAATACATAGATATACAATATTATACGTATAAATCTAGAATAAACACTCAGCGGCATTATTAAAAAATAAATACTTCATTGATTTAACAAGAAAAATTAAGAACACAATTAACGTATGAATGACTTTTACATTTACAGACATACTTAAATATAGTACTCATTTGTATGTATGTAGCGTGTAGGCGGAAGATGTCATCTATATAAATACATACATATGTATTATAATATATATACTGTTTTGGCAACAACTACAACTACTGCTACTGGATACACAATTGTGTTTTGTTGTTTAATTATTGTTTATCGAATTGGAATTTGACTTTGGTATCATATATTTATATGGTTCTAATACTCAAAATGCATTGGCTATACACAAAAACACACACATAAAATGTTACATTCAAGTATTGCAATTGTATACATATACATATAAGTATATTGGACACTTTTAAGCTACTTCTCTAATAATTGAATTTTACGATTGCTTCTTTTCATATTTTGTTCTAGTTTCATGTGGGTCTTTTTTATCTTATTTGTTCAGTGTTTGTCTTTGATTTTTATTTTTGTTCTGTTGTTGTTACTTAGTTTCCATTTAGCACAGCGACTTTTCGCAAGCTTTCCAACTCGCTACGTTTCAAACGTAGCGAGAACATGGCCTCTATAAAGCTATGGCAGTCTGTGACTATGCTATCCTGTATCATAGTATCCCGGAACAGATTGGCCAGTGCGGCAATATCCTCGCAGGCCAATATGTCGGCTTTGTGTGTGATAAACATGGCTAATGCAGCACGAAATACAATCTGCAAATGAAAGACTTTCCATATTAGTATAATTCTAAATTTTAATTTAATTAATCTTACCTTATAGCCCTCGGCGAAGACGCAATCCCATATTCGGAGCACAGTTTCAACTGGCAGAACCTCGGCAAATATGCAAATGAACCATTTGCTGGCGATCACCGCATAGGGCAAACCTGTTATTAAATAGTATTACTTATCGAATACAATATAAAAGTCTACCCAACTCACCCAAGTCCTCCACATGCCGATTAACGGTCGGCATACGTCTAATGACCAGCTCTCGAAACACGGCCAAATCACGCAACAGGTTGGCCATGTTATGGGAATGATACTGGGGCACAATGTTCTCCACGATATGCTTGAGCAGCCAGAAGGACTTCTCCTCATCGTCGGTGACAATGAGCAGCAGTCCGGCTATATAGTTGAGGCCCTGGCAGTAGCCAACGTCCCGATTGTGATGCGCATACGCGCACAGGATGTTGAAGAGTCGTTGCTTTTTCGAATCGAAGTGGATATTGTCGGGAAACGTACGAGGTAGATCGATTGATATGGAATCGCTGATTTCCTTATTGAAATGATCGATGTTCAACAAACTATTATAAAGATTGGGATTTTTCTTTTTCGCCGCATCGGCGCCAGTTATTATCATCCAGACATCGGCCCGATATGGTCCCGGTATGCCCTTGCGTATATATCGCTTCAACTTCGGATTGAGACTGAGATCAGGGTTCTGCTGCAGAATAGCCTCCCATTTGATGCGTCGACGCGTCAACGTCTTTAAGTAACCATCCATAAATCTGCCGTAGTTCTTGTAGTCGAACTTCTCGCCCCGCTTGAAGCCGTACTCGTCGACATCGCTGCACATTAAAGAAAGTAATTGTTATTCAACATGAATATTTGTCATAAATGAAATTTATATGGGCGTTACGATCACGTAATTGTAGGGGTTACATGGGTTAATGCTGTTGCTGTTGTTGCTGTATACATACCTAAACTTGGATTCTGCGGTCGCTTCCATAGAAATAATTATGACTAGGTATATTGCTCAGTTTGCCCAGATTAAGGTTTAAATGGTTTGATGGCTTTGCGCTTTAGCCTTTTTATTATTAGTTTGTTTCTGCTGTTGTTGTTTTTGTTTTTGTCTTTGTTGTTGGTTCATGGCCCCCATTAATTGCTTTTTAGTATTGTGCGCACGTTTTGCCGCTTCCGTTGTTTTCCAAACTCCAACTGCAATATAATTGTTAAATACAATTTTTGGTTAGTTTACATTTTAGACGGCCCAATTTATACTTTTATAAATACTCATGCCACCTACTTTACGGTGTGTCCTTGAGAATTTGCTATGCACTGTTGTTGTTGCCGCCGTTCTTCTTGTTGTTGCTGTTGTTGTTGTAGGCGTTTTAGCGCGCCTCGAGCACTGATAACATTACATACAAGCACAAGTGGGTGGCGGGTGCAAAGAAATCTTTATCACACACACACACCTTTGCTTTCACTTTATTTGCACGCTGCTCATCCGGTTTTACTAATTCAAGTAACTATTAAAATGAGAGCCAATTGATTAATGCTGCCTGTTTACAATTTATTTATTTATTTATGTTTTTCATTTGCTTTTAGCATTTTTCATTTTCAGGGCAAATGCAAATGTTAAGTGTTATGTTAAAATGTTATTGCTTAATCTTGTGACTAAACTCATTAGCTATTATTAGAGCTGCTGGCACTTACCTGCTAGCGCGTCACATTAAATACTTCCTTACGTTCGGTGCCACATTTTATGTGAAGTATATTTTTATTATTTCATTATTTCGAAATATTGTTTCTCTCGCGAGTCGCGAGAACTGTTAACAACACAACAGTGTCTTCTTCTAATGTCCATAAATGGTAACCCTAATAATAACAGCATAATAACATTAACATTTCAGCAGCTGTGATTAACAGAGTGCTGCCAGTGCTGCCAGATGCTATCGAGTGCAAAGTAAGAAATTGGCGCCAAATTTAAAACAAAGTGAATTTTAGCAATTAAATTATTGTGCGATTTTAATTGGAAACAAAATAGAACAAAGGCGATTATTTTTTCTGAATGTCGAAGAGTAATTTAAGTAATGCTGCCACACATTTCAAAATTGTGGCGCCACCTCTTGTCTGTTTCGCGAAGCAAATGGAAGTCAGCGAACGCAAGGTAAATTTACTATGAAGGTGACGTCTTCACCACAGCTGCTCTCTTTCGAGGATACAAACATTTGCAGTATGCCTGCAAACGTTGACGAAGTTTTTTTTTCTTCTTTTCAAATAAACTCGTAGACAGAAAACAATTATTGCAACCTGCAATTATTAGTGCCACGTGACAAAACAGAAGGAAGCTCTGGTCAAGAAGCACAGGCGTTCAAATATATAGTTCAAGTAAAATTTGTGCCAGCCATTTCAATGACTCTGACTATTACTATGTGTCCGAAAATGCAACAAAGCGAAGAAGACTTATGCCAACTCCTGTACCCCAGAAGCCAGGAGCAAAGGGAAGGGTTTACATTTCAAATGCCATATGGGTACATGCTGCAGGTCTAGAGATGGGCATGGGCCTCCTTTTTGAGGCACGGCACGGCCCAAGCACGGCTGGTAAAAACTGAGGCCCAACACGGCCCAACACGGGATTTTTTTAAATAGGCACGGCACGGCACGGGCACGGCACGGCCAAACACGGGCGCTTGTAAATTCACTTTGTAAATTATCTTTATTCATTTTTGTCAAAATGACGCCACCTTTTTTTTATTATAATCGTGCTGTCGATGTTGTAAGTGTTCGCAAATTGGGCGATACATTGATGAATTCTACAGCTCAAGCTGACAAACAAGAGATAAAACTACGCCAACTTATCGAAAGTACCATATTTAAGCTCAAAATCTGTACCGTGCCTACCGTGCCTCCCGTGCCTACCGACTTTGGCACGGTAAAACACGGCAATTTTTAATAAGGGGCCCAACACGGCCCAACACGGATTTTTTTTAAATAGGCACGGCACGGCACGGACACGGCACGGCCCATGCCCATCTCTATGCAGGTCCCCGGGCATATAGCCATTTGATCAAGGGTTTAACATATTATAAATTATTTTTTGAATTATTTCGTTTTATTTATTTTAAGTAAGCATTTGCTTTTCTGTCAACTCTCTCTGAGAGCGGAGAGAGAGAGAGAGAGAGAGGTGAAAAAATGATTGTATCCTCACCACATCGGACGACGTCACCTTTATAGTAAATCCACCTTGAGCGAACGAAACGAGCGAACAAAAAACAGCTGAACAGCTGAACAATGTGTCAAATTATGCAACTTTAAACAAACTGAGGTAAAAATCATAACACTTTTTAACAAGTCGAAAAATTCTAGTCATTTACCAACAAAGAATTATATATTGCAGACACTTCAATACGTGAATGCCAAGGAGGGTAGCCACAAACTGAGAATGCTACGCAATTCCACGATGATAGCTGCAGCCGTGGCAGTCACCACAGCGAAAACACCACAAAGTACATCATCGCCCGATCCGATGGTGTGCAAGCCCAGTGATCTGCCCATCTATGGTTCCTTGCGGCCGCCACAACAGTAAGCGAGACTACAGTAGATGCCCATTGCAGTCTTTGTTCAGTGTTAAATAAATTTGCAGGTCCAAAAGCCACTCGGAGCGAGCGACGAGGGAGAATGCGCTGTACACGAGTCTGGAGAGCGGTGTGCGCACCATGCGCTTGGAGGTGAAGAGCGGCTATAACATGGTTGCTGAGCGGACATCAGTGGTCAGCGACTATTATAGGACAGCGAAGGATCATACACAGCGCTCGATAGATTTCCTGAACGAGCCACAGAACTCGATGCATCGCAGCGGAGCCATTGTGATGGGCGGCCTGGCGGGTTTCATATTTGGAGCACGCGGCGGCGTCATTAAGAAGATCGTGTATACGACCATTGGTGCGGGCACTGTGGCATCCTTGTGCTATCCACGCCAGGCGGAGGAGAATGCCCGCATTGTGCTGTTCGAGGGCCGCAAGATCTTTGCTGTTGCCTACAACTTTATCAAAGGCGTGAAGCCCGGCGAGGAAGTGCCATTGGAGCCAATCAAAAATTTCCCAACATCTCTGCAGGATCTAAAGTATCTCGCACTTGATCTCGTGGACGAGGCCAAGGAGTCGCTGTTCCCCAAGAAGAAATAAACGAAAAAAACTAAACAAACATATAAAAAATGCTATTGCGAACGAGATTGAGAACAATACACGACTAAACTGGCCATTATTGACAGTGCTACAATTTCTATTCCTGATCTTATTTCCACTTTCGCATACAGCTATCAATTCTCTGTATTATACTAATATATTCGGATGGCGATCTTCAGTGTTGCCTGCAATAAAACTCAAGTCGCGTATCGAAAGAGAAAACAAAATTGCCATTGTGTAAGTAATTGCCAGAATCTTTCCTTCTTTCTTTCTTTCTTTTGTTGGGCATTGATTAATTGCTCGACTGCTGGTGTCAAATGTCATTGCTGAAAAGTGAAATTCGCAGTGCTGGGAACTTGTGATCTTCATCCATTCACATCCATCCGCACTCATCTGCACTCTGTCTGCGAGCCGATTGTGCCAATCATTCCAATGCCCCGGGGCTGAACATGGTTGCTGACTGAAAAGTTAATGAATGAATCGAATCGATTCGAAATTGCCGCTGCCGTTAGCTGCAATTGTTGTACATCATTTACGCACTTGACATGGAACCCGAAGACGGCTGCTAGTCAAATTCAAGCGATTCAACTGAAGATTGTAATAATGATAATGCATAATTGCTTCACTGACACTATTTATGTATCTATCGCAACGAGGGTAGATCGATCGGTACTAAACTGACAAATATTTTTCAAAACATTCACATTATGCGATACCAGACTGATTGAATTTCTATATCACATATTTATGATAGGAATTATGCCTCAAAAATATAGTTGTTAAATGAATAATTTTTAAGATTTCGCAGTCATTTCAGGCAAACTCACCTAATTCCAGGTAAATTATCTTTTATTTTTATTATTATTCTTGTTTACTACCATGAGCTTACCCATCTTTTTTTTTTTTTTTTTGAATTATTATAATAGTCTCATAGAGATATGCCTTTAAGATAAAATAGTTAATCACGTGCTTCCCATTAAATATGTTAATTGAGTCGTACTAAGTTTTTTCTCAGTTTTTATTACACAAATATTTTAAATTTCTCATCTTTATAAATAAACTTGTTCTTTGGGCAAGATACAACATAATGATGTTTGTATGCAATTTGTTTATAAATTATATAGATTTAGTTAATTGTTAAATAATCCTAAGCTAAAATACCAACAACTGCACAATGAAAATGACTTTTACTACGGTTACGGCTATATACAGATATCGATGCCATTATTACATATATCATTTCGTACGTTTCGAATTCGAATTAGATATGTAGATTAGATATTAGATTAGAGAACTTAAGATTAGCCTACAAACAATTTTCGCTAGACTAACTTATGGGTCTTGACTATGTGTGCGTGGAAGTTGCAGGTTTGTGGGCATGTGGGCGTGGTCAATGTGGTCAAATTGTTATTAATTGAAGCTAACTAAGCTTAAGATTCGTTTAAAATAAAATCACACAAACTTAAAGATACAACTAATAAATCAATAAAACAATAACAAGAGTGGAGCAGTCGAAAGTCATCGGTTAATACTCGATATCGATGAGATGATCATGATTATCATCATCTGACATGCTCCAGTATCCAGGGCACAAACTTTGAGATGCGCGTACAGACACCGGGTAAATTGGCCTCGGCACATCCAATGCCCCACGAGATGATGCCGGCCAAAAAGAAGCGACCATCCTGTGACTTGGCCTGCAATCAGTGATAAAGTTAACACTATGCACAATAAAAGTATTATATATTCTGGTTGATTTTACCTGAAGTGGACCACCCGAGTCGCCTTGACAGGAGTCCTGGCCGCCTGTTTCATAGCCAGCACATAGGAATATATCCGGTATGAATTCCTGGCGACCGGCGCGCAGAAACATGGACTTGCAATTGTCATTGCTCACTATGGGCACAGAGACCTGATGAACAAATGTGAGGAAGAGGTAGTGAGTGAGGGAATGAGTGAATGAATGGGTGAATGGGTGGCTTACCTCCTGCAGCACCGAGGGCAGTGTACCGCCCTCGCTGAGACGACCCCAGCCAGTGACCGTGGCGTTCATGCCAATCAGCAGACTCTCCGTTTCGGGCAAACAAATGGGACTGACATGTGGCGCAAATTCAAGCGGCTGCTCCAGCTTCACCAGTGCGAGATCATACTCGTATGTAAAGAAGTTATACTTCGGATGCACCACCTTCTTGGCCACGCCACGTTCTATGTATGGCAGCTGCTCCTGCACATGCGAAAAGTCATATTCGCCCACGCGTATCCGTATCTGTGCGATAAGTAAACTGCGAGGGAGACACAGAGAGCGAGAGAGAGGAAGAGAGAGAGAGACAAAGAGAGTTGAGGAAATTATAGTCAGTTGCAGTTACAGGTATTTACACAGAGAGAAAATTGTCGCAAGCTCGTATGATTTCAAATTAAGTTTTTGCAATACTTAAAGCCTATTCAAATTTCAAAAAACTAACATTAAGATTCTTAAATCCAGTTCAAATAAAGATCATAAAATCTTGTGATTTACTCAAATTGGGTACGAAAATTCTTGATAAAAGTTCGGAGCCCGGTTAAGAAATGGTTATCACGAGTTTGTCAAATTTTAATTATTGATTTATTAAGTTTTGAATCAAGATATACAAATTTTAAATATGTATATGAAATGGGATACTTCACGTACATAAATAAGTTTTTATAAAGAAATATTATTTTTTCGAAATATTCAAGTATTCATAAATCAAGTATCATATTTTTAAGAGTTTGACTTGTTGTTTAAATTTTACTCAAATCAATAATGAACGACAACTCCAAGAATGTTTTGAGTTCAATTTTATGTTTGAAAATTCTTAAATTTTTGTACTTTAACAATCGAACTACAGTTGAAATTCCATAACTTGAATTTCTCTCTAACTCGAGCTAAACGAGTGGATTATGGTGATTCGAGTTACGACATTATATCCATATCCTCGACTTCAGTATATTGGTTAAATATAAAGAAAATTGGGTGTTTCACTACAAAATACTAGAAATGTTTCTCTCTGTGTAGTTGCAGTTGCTACTCACTCGTCCACACAGTGCCCCGCCGTGGCTATCCAGTTCTCGTTGATCAAAGCGCCACCGCAGCGATGGGTGCTGGAGAAGCCAAAGAACGAGGTGCGTCGCACAGACACCTGCCAGGGCCAACGACCGAAGGCCGCGCTCTTGCCGCCCACAATGCGCGTCTCTGGACGCGTCAGCATCGGCACTCCGCATTCTGCATATGCAACATACACACACATATGCAACATAGCAACATGCGGCAACAACAACAAAAATATTTTGATTATGTCAAATGCATTTGGGGCGTGGCTGTACTTGGTACTTGAACTTACCGCTTCGTGCCGCCGAAATGGTCTTCACATTGCCCAGCACTTCCGCGCCGGCATCGTGTGTGGAGGAGTCCGTTATCTCATTGGATTCGATGCCCGCCGAGGCCGATGCCGATGCCGTGGACGGCGGTTGTCGTGTGGGCAGCTGTGCCGTTGGTCTCTGGTTGGTCAAACCTGGACGTGGTCTGGTTGTTGACACTGCTCCTGCTCCTGTCGTTGTTGTTGTTGTTGTGGTGCCCACTGTGGTGGGCCGCTGATAGGGCTTTGTGGGTTTTCTTGTGGTCGTTGTCGTACTCGTGCTTGTTGTACTCGTTGTTGTTGTTGTCCTCTTTGTTGTAGTTGATTGTGCTGTTGCTGTTGTCGATGCTGATGCTGCTGCTGATGAGGACGAGGCGGCTAATGATGTGGCCGGCGACAGCTGCAAGGTAGCCGAAAGTGGTAAACATTATGCTAATAGTTGCCAAAGCAGCTCAAAGTATTTCACATGCAAAGAATCAATTTTTCATTCCCCTGCTAAGTCTCAGCGGAGGCAAAACATTAAATGACTCAAATGCAAGTCGACTTTTCTATACCCTTGCCAAGAATTTTAAATGTTTTCTGATACTATAAATATACTTTATAGTTTCTAAACTATTTTAAAATTTTTATATACCATAATAATTTTGAAAATTGTATTAATTTTACTAAGATTTATACAAATAAAGATTTAATTAAATTAATCCTTTAAATATTTGGAAACTAATAAAAATTTAACAATGTTGTTGCTGATAACATTGCGTTAACTATAAAATCAATATAATCTCTATTGATTTAATTTGATTTTTCTTTAAAACAAAACTAATGATATAGGCCTAGAATCTATGACAGTATTCTGAACATTATTAATTGAATAAAATTAATGTAAAAAAGTATATTGTTTAGATGCAAATCTTTTGACATTGCTAAGTTATTCATTTAATACCCTAACATGGCTGGCAAGGGCTTAACAACACACCCCAGAGACGAACCTCTGGACGATGGGGCAACAAGACAAATCTTGCATCAGCTTTAGCTCTGACTTTGTGCAAACAATAAAATGTCCCCCAAGGCTGTGGCCTGCCTGCCTGCATAGCCCCAGTTGGAGGGAATCGAAAAATCGGAGAATCAAGGAATCTCAGTGAGTGAGTCCAAGCTGATCGAGGAGTAAATGACCTCGTCGCTCGTTTGTTTCGCTTTCGACATCAATGCATCACACACAGAATGCAAAATGCAGTAATGGAAAGGGAGGCAGAGAGATGGAAACGCATAGTATTTACATACCTGAGGCCTGGTCGGTTTGGGTTTGGGTTTTGGCTTCGTCTGCCCCAACTGAATCATTGTCGTTGACGTTGACGACGTCGCTGGCGATGGCGTTGGCGGCGGTGGTGGCCGCTCGTAGACAATCGGCTTCTTTGTCGGTTTTGGCGGCTTCGAGGGGCGATGAGGTGCTGGCAAATTGACGATGCCGGGCTTGGTCCAGCCGGTGGGTCGCGGCTTGGTAATAAAGCTTGGCTCGGTGGTCATATGCCAATGATGATGCTGTTGTGCCTGATGCTGCTGCTGCTGGTGCGTTGATGTATGCCAAATACTATCTGTTGGTGTAATTGTTGTTGTTGTTGGTGTTGTGTGCTTAGAACTCGTCATAACAATGGAATAAGCGCCTTTTAATATACTCACTAGAACTGGCCGTTGCCTGGCTGGCTGCACTCTGCAAATCCGGCGAGGACGTCGGCTTCGGATGTGGCCGGGACAATGGGCCCTGATGATGCGGACCCGATGGACGGATGACCAGTGTTCCCGCGCCATGTGGACGCTCTATGGTTGTCATTCCGCTAAATTAATAAAAGCACACAGAGTTATTAGTTTATTAATTTGCATAAGCATTGACATTGTCAATACTATTAATATTGAAATTAGTGTCACAATTATCAAAAGCATTAGTATAATTACTGTTAAAATATTAGCATTAATTTCGATATAATTATAAATTTTACCATTAATATTCAATGTATTAGTATTACTTGTGAACCTTTAATCAATAATAGTAATGACATTAGCATTAGCATTAGCATTAGCATTATTATTAGCATTAGCATTAGCATTAGCATTAGCATTAGCATTAGCATTAGCATTAGCATTAGCATTAGCATTAGCATTAGCATTCGCATTTTAACGATTATAATTTGTAAAATATAAATTATTAATTAAAAGTTATTTCTTGATTTTTATCCAAAAAGTTAAATGATAACTCTTATTTTTCGATCTAAATAAAAAAATTTTAAAATAATAATTAAATCTCAATTTTTATTTAAAAATTATAATTTAACTCTTATTTTCAATTTTTATTTTAATAATTTATTAGTATTACAATTAGCATTAAATATGCTTAAGAATTAGTAAAAATAAAAGTTGATTGTGAAACTAAAATTAAGTTTATCATTACCAAAGGCATTAGTTTTAATTTTTGATTTTATCAATCACTAGCCAAATATAAGCTTTGTCACTTGCATTAATTTTAGTATTAGTTGTGGCGATATTATGAATATCGGGAGTACACGCCTGCACTCAACTCACCTGATTAGCGGCTTGTGGGGCTGTGGTGGCGGTCGCGGCCTCAGCGACAGTGGTTTGGTGGGTCGAGTGTACGAGAAGGCGGTCTGGGGCAGCACGATGTTCTCCGTGTAGTTGTGGGCACAACAGGAGCCAAACATGAACGAGTCAACGCACATGCCCACGTGCTGTCCCTCGGACTTGATGCACTCCCAGACGAACATGCAGGTGCCCTCGACGCGCCCAAAGGAGCACGGCTTGGGGCTTATCTTGTAGTTGTGGCTGCGCTGCAGATCCGCTGTCGTATAGTAGCCATCCAGGCGATGCGGACTTCGATAGAAACTGGGCAAAGAAACTGGACTGTCGTCATCCTCGTGGATCGTGGATGTCGGCTCGTACTCAAAATTGTTGCTGCTACCGGACGGTGGTGTGATAAGCGCCGCCGTCGCTGAGGCAAGCCAATTGACTAAGATTAAGGCTAGTAATACTTCTACTATTTGGTGTGTGCTCCTCGCTGGTATCGCTGCAGTTGCTCTGTTGACTAGCCAACGCTGTTTGGGCCACATCTTCGGGTCTGCGCTTCTGCCAAAACAAACCGAAAAAAATTAAAATAGAAAAAAAGCAGAGGGCAATTTAGCATTAGACTTGTTGCCTGCCGGAACTGCAACCGACCGATGCCATAACAGTTGCAGTCGCCCCACCATCTGCCCTTGTCACCCCGGCTTCTGCCTTAATGTTCTTCGCTATGCTCCCTACTAATTAAGTGCACTTGTCGCATGTTTGGGACTTCAAGCAACAACAACAACAACTAAAAAACGGGCACGTCTCCTCAGCGATTTCTACTCTTTATGACTTGTTGTTGTTGCTGCAGTCACAGTTGTTGCAGTTTTTTACTACAGCGCTGCCAGCCAGTGACTGGTTTAATTACAACTTTTCACTTTTGCCTCATAATCAGTTTTTTGTTTTTTTGTGCAACACAAAAATGTGAAAAACAAATGGAAAAAAATTTATTGTGATCGCACGAATATGTTTTACCAGAGACGACGACAACGACACATGCTACAATTAATAATGTCTATCAGGCCCCAAGCAACCAAGTCAGACTCCAAGTCAGACTCCAAGTCAGGCTCCAAGTCGAGCTCATCAAAGCGGAATCATTTTGAAAATTTAATTAAAGTTTACTCAATTTCCACACACATGCCACACATGCGTCACACACACATAGATCAAATTAGATGTTTGCCTTTCGTCGGTTGCCTTACAAAAACCACCCACTAAATATAAGTACGAGTACAATCAAGTACAAGTACTCATACTCATATTGCAACTTAAACTGGTAGCACAGTAACCGGGTCTGTCCGTGTCCCGTGGCACTGCCCCCCTGCGCCCTTCTCCTTCTTCCCGACCCTCAAGTGAGGCAGGTCCGGCAACTGGTTGACAACTTACCTGTGTCTGTGTCTGATTAAAGTTGCTTGCTTCATCGGTAACGTGCCGGGCGCATGTCTGCAAAGAAGAAAAAGAAGAAACGAAAGGTTTTCTTGTTGTTAGTTTTACCACGAGTAGAATGCTGAGTGCTGTAGAAGAATGCCGTCCTGAACTATAATTAGTGGATAACCATAAGTACTTATTTCTATACCTATATCCATAATATATACTTAAGAGTGGTCAACCATGCGGCGCTTGCCACGATCTACGCCCTCTACGCCTCCCTCACGCCTCACGTCCCACATCCACCCACCAAATCAACTCCACTCCATATAAGTATATTGTAAATATAAGTATAAAGTCTTCGACTCGATATCAATATCGATGACGCTGCAGTTTATTTTAGGTCTGTATTTAAAGAGTATCTACTTGATGTAACATAAATAAATACAGGGAATTAAGGAATATGGCTTAAGGGATTAAGGGAGCTAAATGCTTCAGGAATAGAATTTTTGTAATAACATTAAAATATAGTTAAGGATTGGCAATAAGGGATAAGGGAAAATAGAAGTCGCTTTAACTTCATTCGAATCGAAGAAGGTGTATTTTTTTCGAGGCATGACTAAAAATTAAAAGGACTAAGGATAATGAGATAAATTAAAGAAGAAAAGAAAGAAATTTATAGGAGTTGTTTTAACATCCAGAGAAAAGTTTTCCTCAACGATGCAAGGTGATGATGATTTAACATGATATTTAGTTTGGATATATAATACATTTCTCGAATTCCGAATAACTAGCACATTATCTAAATGATTTATTAAATGAAAAACTCATAAAAACATAAGTGTAATAAAGGATCTTTATTCCGTTATTCTTTTAAATTATAATTTTATTTGATTATGTTTATAAATTTCTCATCAATTGAACAGATCAGCAATACACTCATATTATAACTAAAAATATTTTCAACATCGTCAGCAATTTATCCATTAATCCATGATTAGTAGAATTACAATGTAATAAATTTAAAATTTCATACTTTCAGTAAAGTAACAAAACAATTATAAACTTGACCCATTTTGGTAAATTGAAGATCAGACAATTTTTGATATGACAGGTATTATGTATGCCTTCAAAACGTGTGCTAAAATCAGTATGATTAATAACAATTATTGTTAATTATTTACACACTTGGGAGTGCTTATCTAAAGTGAGTATAAAACCCGTTTATCGTTTAGTCCTCATCTATCTAAATGTCCGGCATTTAAGTTGATGGTAATTACAAATCTCTCTAAACTGGATTCAAACATTTTCTGCTCGTCATCTGCGTGAACGGGCTGAAACTGATGAAATTGAGATCAAATGACTTTAATTTGAGTATTTGATCCGTTGTTGCCATTGGTGACTTGCTGTTGGTGTTGGCCCGTTGTGATGAATCAATTTATCAATTGTCTGCCAAAATGCTTCCCACTTTCATTACAAAAACTGCTCAATGGATGCCATTAAAGCCAACGAAACGTAATTTTCACTCTAATAACTTTATTTCGGTTCGGTTCGGTGATGGGAACTGGAAACTGGAAACTGAAAACTGTGCAACTGCCACACGCCACACGCTACACAGCTACTATGAGGGCCCATTGAGGGCTTGAACCGTTGCAAATTAATTTCGTTACGTTTTCATTTCCTCAACAAAACGATCAGTTTAGTTGCCATTGTTTTGGTGCTTTTTTTTGTAAAAAAAAACAGCTAAAATACCCGAAAGGTAATTACCCCGTTTAAACGCCCTGAGAACAGAAGCAACCGCAGTGGCAGCAAAAGCAATCTTTTGTGCTAATGACTATCTTTTAGAAGAGCTCAAACGAAAAAAAGACGGGTAGCCGAAGACTGACAAACGATCAGACAGAACGAGAACCAGACCCCGACCCCAAACTCCAACTCCAACCAATAGTACCAATAGCATTCGAAGCCAAAGGCCAAATAATTTTGTACCACAAAGTATTAGAAAAATGCAGCAAACTGAATGAATGACTGACTGACTGACTGAGTGACTGACAAACTGACGAAGCATCATGGTATGTACTACGTGCAGCTGAATGTTGCAAGTGGCCAACTTGGCTAACTTGGCTAGTTGCAACAGCTAGTTGAAGAGTAATTGTAATAACAATTGCGCAATTTGCGTCAGTCACTTAACTCCGAAGGCGAAGGCTGCCGACTGAAGTTGCAACTGAAGTGGCGTGTGGTAAAGTGCGGAAAAGTCACAGCCCGTTTGGTAATAGCCAAATGGTAAAAATGGTATTTGGTGGCCGGACGTTCTTCTTCTTTTAGCCGGTAGGCGTTTTGTCAATCGACAGACGATCGACAGGGCGACGGCACAGATGACAGGCCGCCCAGGCTAATGAAAAAGATAAACAACTGGATCACACAACAACAACAACAACTACAACAACAACAAGATGAAGAACAGACACGCAACTTGAAGCTGGTTATCTGGTATCGCATTCGTTAGATAAAACATGTCCATCTCTCAAGTCAAGACGTCGGCATCTTTTGTTTAAGCCACTACTCGCTTGTTATAATCACAGCGCGTAACGTAAACACAATTTTTGAGTGGTTTCTTCATGTGAAACACACATTGCCAAAGGCCAGATACACACATACATACGAGGAACATAACTGAGCCCGACACTGACTAATAGAAGTCATTGTACCTACTAAATCAACAACAACAACAGCATGAGCATCATTTAATTTAATTTAATTTAATTTAATTTCTTTATTTCGATTCCTAGTGCTACAAGCTAAGGCTTATTATTTAACGCACTAGTCACTATTACAATCATTGATTTAAAAATAATATTAAGATTAAACAATTACAAAAATATAACAATGATGATGAAAGAGATCTGTGATTACTTTAACGGCATTTATTTAATCAAATTAGATTCTGTAATATAAAAGAAGTCATTCAACTTAAAAATGAATATATCAATTAAAATATCTCACTAATTAATATTAATTAACTATTATATAATTAGAGTCTTTTCGCCAAATAATAATTGCATTAAGATTGTTCCCACAACACTAAGAATATGACATTTAAAAGTGATGATGAGAGACATTCTAAATTAACAATATAATTAAACTGTCATATACTTGAGTAAATAGTTAATTTTACTTTGTTAATAAAGCAAAATTAGTATATCATAGAAGTTTTTCAGCCTAAGCATTAACATGATTATGGGAGAGACCAATTAATAATTTTATAGAATTTATTTGATAAAATAATCCAATTCATTTGTCATAAGTCTAAATACAGTTATCCTTTGATTAAATTTGATAAGCATTGCATTAGAATTCTGCAATCGAGACTAAAAATTGTAGATTTAATTTTGACCTACAACTGATTAAAACAGTTAATCAAATCTGTGCTTGATTACATTATTCAACATTAAACTTTAGTTAGAATTTTATGCAAATTTCAAATTCTAAGAAAGATTTAACAAGATTAGAAATTAGTGAATTGCGAATATAATTTTAGAATGATTAACTAATAACTGTGAAGTAACTTTTGATTAGCACTGTTATCAGATGGCGCCTGTTTGTCATGTTTAATACATTTCAAATATGTTGAATGCGGCACATTAATCAGTTAAACTATACGTCAAAATAACACATCACGCATACGCAGTGTGCGCCCATTAGAGACCTAAAGTGTTCAAAATGTCATGGCATTAACATACACATAGAAACATCTCGGCATGCACTTTCCGAGTGCGTTTCGATTTGAACTAAGCCGAAAATAAAAGCAAAACACGCTTTCAAGCTGTGTTAGGTGTCATAGACTGGGCCACAAACATAAATCACTCTCTAGCCGTGGCCCTGGCTTTGACTCGGACTCTGACTGTGGCCGAGTGTCTCTAGTTTATTAACCTGGCTCGGCTAATGGCCCAGACCCGTGCTATGGGCAGCGTTGCACTTGAACCTTTGACTGGAATAGTCTTAGACCTCAAATCCAATGCCCACAGCCTCATTGTTGCTGTTGTTGTTATTGTTTGTTTGGATTGTTTTGTTGTAGTTATGGTTGTTGTTGTTGTTATTGTCTGTCTGTCTGTTTGTTTATGTTTGGTTTTTCAGCGTTTTTCCTCATTTAGAGCGACCCGGTCGGAACCTTTTGCCTTGTTCCCATTGTCCAAATATTTACTTTTTTCTATGCCTTGTGCAGAGCAGCATGACGCTGTTGGTTTTAAGGTCGAGTTCTTCGGGCTTCTTATAATTTAATTTTGCCCTCAAACCGAAGGCAACATAATTAATTTGGATTTAGTTGTTGTTGTTAGAATTTTGAGGCTCACAGCGGTTCTCTTATAACTTGATTGGCCTAGCGGAGCAGCTGCTTATTCATGGCAATGTTATTCTAAATAAGTAACTTTATTTTCGTTATCATAACGGTCGCACCTGTTTCAATAGAGTGAAAATTAAAGTCCCTCAAAAATGATGAGACTCATTTCAATACGAAACACAAAGCAATACTCCAAATCCATCTTGATCATAGACTGCGGAAGTATCCAACACGTGCGAACGAAACCAAAACTCCAAGTGGGAACCCAGTGAACGTCTCCATTGGCAACGTAACCGTTGCCCAGATCTGACGTACCGGCCACTTGGCAGTCAAAAAGGCACAAGAAAAATAAATAAAGGGGAAAAAGAGAAGAAGTTGAGTTAAAGTAAAAAATAAAATCGTGCGGCAATCACTTTTCATTATTGAATGCTCCAAAATCAAATCGAACAATGAGGTTTCGATCTCCATTCGTGAGTGTGACAATTTGACAGATTGAAAGTGAAAATTTTTAAAATAAACGGCTTTAAATGCCTTGTAATGAACAAACCAACCCAAGCTGAGACTGACTGTCGTTAATTTGCATGAAATGCACGTTCCCATCGTGGTCGCAGTCCAGAGCTGAGCACGCCCCGAGCTGTTTCAGTTCAGTTTCAGTTCCAGTTTCAGTGGGTCAATCAGCATTCACTTGTCTCATTTCAGTCAGTCAGTCTGTCTGTCAGTCGGTCAGTCAGTTAGTCAATTGAATAGGGTCTAGGGCCAGGCGAGTCAGACGAATGTTTATTGCACCTGAGAGTTCAAAAGTTGAGTATTTTATGTGTTCTCTCTCAACTGACGGACAAATGGGTATTTGTTCTATGACACTTACTACACGTTTTAATAACACCTTGCCATTGTGTCATAATTAAGCACTTTGGCTAATGAATGCAAATAATTATTAACTGGCTTCTACATGTTTCCCATTGATAATCGCAGATCAGATACTCATAGATGTCAATAAATACGAGTATTCATTCAGTATTTGTTCATTCAAAACCAAACAGGTTCGAGTAGCCACTGTACTGTCATATTAATTATAATATCTAGTTGTAGTTGTAAAACTGACTGCGAGTACAAATGTGTTGTCATTGCATGTCAATGACCTGGCCCAAGTAATGATATACTAGCAGAAACAACAACAACCGACAACAACCAAAGTTGAAGAAAATTGTTGCTTAGAATTCTCTGAGCTGTCCTTAAGTTACTTGTATTCGAGCTTAGCCAGTAGTTGATCCCTCAACTTAATGAATATAATATTTTTATTATTTTTTGTATCACTTTTTTTATTTAGTTCATTTCTTGACTTTAATAAATACACAATTTATTTATGAGCTTTGTTTAAATATTCAAGAATTTTAGCTACAAACTAAACCAAAGAACATGACATTTTATTTCTAGGCAACTCGCAGATTTTTCAAGTCATTCTGACTTTTTCACACCTGTTACAGGTGGCGGCACAACAACAACAACAAAGCTCTTTCTGTGATATAACCAAGGTCTTGAGTAATTTCATAATTATTTTCACGAAAATGTTGACGCATTTAAATAATTTTGGGCCTGAGGAATGGCAAACAAATTTCTTTGACAAATGGAATAATGGGTTCAGAAATTATATAATCAGCCAAAAATGGTCACAGTTGCTGCCTTGGCTGCAATGAGATTCGCCAAACTCAGCAAATAACACTCACACACATACACTCAAAAATCTCTAGCTGAATTTCGTTTTACGCGCAACTGAATTCGAATTGTGAATTGTGTTTTACGAGCCCGCGCCTTGATTGCACTCATCGTGTGTGGGGGGAGTAATGGCAAGAAGAGAGGGGGAAGAGATTCAGCCACATTGCAACAATTATTCTGCTCGATGACTTTCGCTAATAAAACGACACAGACAGAGAGACGAACAGACAGACGAACAGACAGACGAACAGCAAGTGACAGAAGGCAGGCTGGTCGGTAAGTGGCACTGACACAACTCGAGAGATGGCTTCAGGTTTTATTATCGTAATACTCAGATAATCGCCGTATATACATATGCATGCCTCTTGCATTACACATATACATATTCATATGTACACTCTTGCCTTGGTATATGTAATAGTTTATAAACACTTTTATTGCACAATTGGATTGTACGGCTATACAAAGTTATTTGCAAATTAGAATGTCACATTGCGTATACGCAGCGTAATTTCATTTGCAACGAACAATTTGCTACCAGAATGTTAACAAATTGTTAACAAGTAATTATCATTAAATTATAGATTTTTTATTTAAGCAGCTTAGTCGGCTTATGGCTTTTGCATAATTGACCAATAAAGTTGAACAAATTATTAGCTTACAAATTGGGATTAGAAGCGAAAGAAAATTCGTCGTTAAATTTAATTGAGTTATAATTAAGAGATTATAATTTAATTTTAATAAAAGACAAATAAAATCTTTCACTTTTTTCTCTTTTTTTTATAGTGAAGCTCAATTTCTCTTAGCGTATTTAGAAAATTCTTTAAAGGATCACTTAAAATTATATATTTTATATTCTAAAATGTACTTACTAGACTTTTAATAGACTGTAATGTTGCCAGCCATAAATGGCTGTAATTGGATCGTTGCACCGTAGTTTTTATCGACTGCTTCTTTACACTTTTAACTACAATCTGTATTTGCGTTTCACTTGTTTCTGGCGAGAACAATGAACTTGAGTTGGTTTAAGGGCTTATCAAATTTGATTTTCATTTGTTGCCAGCATTTTGGCCACGAAATTTTAATTGATCACGCACTCGCACTTTTCCACAAAAATTTTGGTTAATGATTTGCTCGGACTGGCATACTTTCCAACGTTTTCATGGTTAGTAAAACACCAAGTCGAGCGATAATTGCGTATAATAATGGCAATCAAATTATAAGAAAAGATATGATATGTTTCTTTTTTCTTTTTGTATTTTTTTGTTTAATTGATTTTCACTCGGTTGCAAGTGCAATAAACTTTTTTTTGAATATTTGTGGGCAAGTTTATGGGCCAATAACTGCACAATCACGCCAACAAAACACCAACACTTTTTATTTCGACTCAGTCTTAATTAATTTCTTTTTTCTTTCTTTTCGAAAAATTTATGTTGACCTCTTTGTTTTATTTATTTTCATTTTTATTGCACAATTTTGAGATTGTTTTTCACTTTTCCATTGGGAGCTCGTCTGTCTCGTTTCTCGATCGCATTTCTAAAAAAAAAAAATAATCATAATTATAAACGTTATAAAAGATCAAGCGAGCAAAATAAAAATGAAATAAAATTAAAGAAATTTATGCAAAACTTGGACAAGTTTTAAGTTGTTGGGTGCAGCCGAAATTAAACTCTTGTTGACCCTATTTGGTGCTGACATATTTACATTTGATGTGCTGGTTGGTAGCCAAAATGGAGATGGCCAAAAACCCATTTTAACCAAACTATTTAAATCAGGCAGCTAGAAAAGAAGCTGGCAAATCGAGGTAGAAATACAAGTAAAAGATGCTTATCTTGATATATGAAACTCGTATACGAAATGGAAATTAACTTTTAAATTTGCCTGAAGTACTAAAAAAGCGAAATTGGTGTTAAATGCCTCAAAGCGACAGACAGCATAACAATAATAATTAATCGATAGACTAACAATAACTAATATTTATGTTACGAATTCAACACCAATTTAATATTTAAAAATAAATATTATGTTAATTAATTGAACTAAAAAAATAAATGACTTTTCTTTTACTTATATAATAAAATAAATATGATCAATTTCTCGACTTCCAACTCGACTGGTAATTGCATTTCTTTTCTCTTTGCTTTTTATTTTATCTTGAGGTTGACTTTTCCCTTATCGGTTTGGCAGCCACCACAGACACCACAAAAAAACCAACAGCAGCGGTTCTCAGCAGACAAACTAAGCCACAAGCACCACCGAGCGGTGCCAGTGGCTGTTGCTCATTAAACGTACATTTGCACTTCTTTCGCTTTGCATACAACGAGTACTTGTCAACAATTAACAATTAACTGGCTCAGTAACTGTTACTGTTACCAACCAGACAGCCAACTAGACAGTCAACTGGTTCGTTTCCTAAGTCTTTTGTTTGTCGTATGTGCCAAAGTGCTGCCAATTTTTATTGCCAACTTATCGCTTCATCCTGTCTAGAGTGGGTCTATCTTGGCTGCTGGTGTCGTGTGTGGTGGTTGTTCCCACTAAATGTGCTGTGCTGTTGTACTTCACTTAATGAGTACCGTTAGTTAGGCACAGGCCCCAAGTTGATTTTTCGCAACTTTTCGCATTCAAAGAACAAACATCAAACTGTTGGTGGCTGCTACTATTACTGGCTTTGTCTTTAGTCTTGGCCTTAGTTGAAGGCTTAGTCGGGTGCTATCAAAACTAATTTATATGCAAATGCAGTTCAAGTGGCTGGCAACAAAAGACTTGGCTGCAGCGTGGAAAACTCACAGTAACTATTCAATAAAGAGACTGCAACTGCAACTGAGAAGCAGCTAAGTGGCATTCTCATTCTAATTCTCTCAGTTCTTTTATCTTTTTCTTCTCTGTGGGTTGCAAAATCTCTCGAAACGGTACGAGGAGGAGCGACCAACACAAACATCAATGTGCCATGATTTACCGTAGAAAACAACAAAGAAATTAATTAACTGCACATGTATGGGTGTTAGCACTCTCTGGTGTGTGTCTGTATGTGTGTGTTTGTGTGTGTGTGTGAGAGTGCATTAGCTTTGCAGTTAAATGCTTTACGAGTAACTCGCCAGCATCTGACCGCAACAGCAACACCAAGAACAAGACGAAGTTGAAGAAGAAGAAGCCAGTTTGCATTTGACAGTCAGAAAGAAGCATGCCAGGTAAGTAAGAGTACGACTACGAGTAGCACAAGTTGCAACACTCAGCTGAAAAAACTGGATGGATGCAACATGGGGCAACAACACACAACACAATGCGACGAGTATTAACTCACTTTTGCCAGCGATTTTGTTTTTGTCAGCGACAGCAACTGCAACTTTACGACTGCAACAAGTGTAGCACAGCGTGTGTGTGTGTTTGTGTGAGTGTGTGTGTATGTGTGGTGACTGTGGTGTCGCATTGGCCAATGTTAACAAGTGGCAAGTTGAGTGCAACGCGCAGCTGTAAGCCACAAATGTGAACTAATTAGTGTGCATGTCGCTGACAGAGTTATCGGCATGCAAAATGCAACCACAGCAACCACAGAAACAATCTGAGCAGGTCATTCGCCTAGCAACCAGTCAGACAGATAGGCAGTCAGATAGGCAGTCAGCCTGTTATCCTTGCTGTCTGTCAGCTTTCACGCACTCACAACTCGTTGCCTGATCAATTTTTATTTCTTAATTAGCAGTTGCTCCAGTTTGCAGACTCGACTAGTGTTAATTTCAAAATTTCAACGCGTGCCGCCGTTGTTGCCACTGCCGATGCTGTTGCTGTTGCCGTTGCTGCCCCATGTTGCAATGCGTTGACAGCGAATGCAATTTGAACTTGATGGCCGGCAACGTGACACGCATATTAAACAGCCACAGAGACAGACGCAGAGCCAGAGGCAACACAGACACAATCTCTGGCACAGACACGGACACGGAGAGCTACATACGAGTATATTCGTACTCGTACTCGCACTCGTACCTGAGCTGAGCTCCGGTTTTGTAATATAGGCGGCACTTTAAATACGCATAAAGCGGCGGCGCATGCGCAATTAGTCGTGATTGAGTCGCAAGTTTGTTTAGCCGTCGAAAAGCAAAAACAGGCAACAACAACAACAAAACGATAAAAAAAAATACGAGATAACAGCAAAAATTACCTAAAAGCGTGGAAAACTCTCACTTTTTAAACTGACTGAGTTTTTTTTTTGAGCCCTGCTTGATTTTGATTTGTGCACAATTTGGTAAAGGTTCGATCAGCGATCAGCGATCCGTGATCGGTGGCATTAGCTTTTGTCGATCGTTTGCATTTCAGAAATTAATGCGTCGCTTTGATTGATTGCCGCGCGTCTAGTTTCTGGTATAATTTTTAAAATTTATTTTTTATAATTTTTACAAAGTTTAGGCACCTTCTTTTTATTTATTTTTTTGGGGAATCAATAACGATTCAGGCAACGATACGGTTGCGTACAAGATGATGATCACGACGAGCGAATGTGGAATCTGAAATCCGTAACCGTATCCGAACCCGATCCGCACTCGTGCGCTGTGTAAACCAAACTGCGGCCGGCAAAGCATCAGACAGCGCATAAAACTGCGCCACAGAGCCAGCCAACTTGCCACTTGTCAGAGTTGGCCAAAGAGAGTTGGCTAACCAAAAAGAAAGAGACACGCAGTCAGCCAGAGAGAGTGTGTTTGTGTGTGAGTGTGAGAGAGAGTGTAAGAGAGAGCGAGAGAGTGAGCAAAGTGGCGAGCGCAATTGGCCAAAGAGAGATTTATGACGGACAAGTTCGTGCCTTAAGTCTTTTGTTGAAACAGCTGATTGGAAGCCTCCGAGCGCTGCAGCAACAACAACAACAACAACGTAAACAACGTCATTGCTCTTAACTTGCATATTGATAAGTGTTCAAGGGTATGTGTGTGTGTGCTTATAAATGTTTACGGTTTGGCGACCTCGACCCCCCAGGCGTGTGATATCTGTGTATATAAATTTTAGCAACTTTTCTTTATTTTTTTTTTTTCTATTTTGGCTTGGCCGCAATCCCAGCGCTGCGCTGTTGTCACTGTTGTTGGTCACTTGCCAACAGTTGGGATTTTGCAAGCCCGCCTCGTGTGGGTGATTCATGTGCAGATGCTGCTGACTCGCAGACACAGTCCCAGACTCGAGCTCCGAGTCAGACTCAGACTGAAAATTGAGGCCTGAGTCGTTCGATTATTTAATCTCCATATTAACGCAAGCCGTATTTGGTCTCACTGCGGTTTCTTTATTGACTCACTAAGTTTTGAAAGTGGGTCAGTGTTAAAGATTTATTTTTTTTTTCGGTTTTTTATTTTTCTGGGGACTTTCATATGAGTTATCAGTGTAACGGTTATATAACTTTGTGTTTTGTTTTGTGCTGTCCTGAGTGCAGTCTATTGTTCGGAGCAATGAATCACAAATTGTCGATTGACACCTGAGGATTATGAGTGCACAATCTGCATCATAATATTGGGTGAAAATGTGATAAGATACAAAATTAAGTGGGTTGAGGCTTTTTTCAAGGTGCACAATGTCTGGAAAGTGATCGCACCAACTTATTGTCGAACTCCACAGCTCATTTACAATAAACGATCACTGATCTCTGGCAATTGATAGTTCATAGAATTAATACGACATTAAGAAAGGTTTGTCGCTGTGATCAAATGACGATCACTGGCCATAGATCGATTTGTAAATGAAAAGAGACTTTCATGAATAATGAATAGTTCGATCCTCAGCAGTTCAATGAACCTGTTGATGCTCGTGATAATGAATGTGAATCTTCTCTTGATCATTGCCAAAAGATATTTACTTGAGTCTGGGCATGCGATCAATGACAGAATTCTCAACACTGATCGTTGATAACTTCTGAATTACCCAGACATTCTTTTGCTGATGATCATTTAACACTGTCACACTCCGAATAATGATCATAAATCAGATAGACTGAATAGAGTTGTATATACTTTCCTACTAAATTGTACAAAATTTTCACACTTAACTTGTGTAAATTTGAAAGCAGCTACCAAAAACACATTCACAACTTCCAATGACTTCCAGGCACGTGCACGATTTGTGCATTCGAAGTGTCTATATAATTTCCAAGGGAGTTGTTGTCGATGCAAATGGAAATGAAAATGAAAGTGTGTGAAAGATCACGAAAAGTGCCAACTGTCGATATCCAAATTTTTTTTTTTTTGTAAATTTATATTTTAGGACTTGATTTATCTATTTAAACATGTATTTTATTTAAATTTGAAAAAATCTCATAAATATAATCATTAAACGCTCGGCATGGGACTTGTTTTTATATTCGCACCAATCAATTTGACATAAACTTTCAAACTGAAATTAAGTTCTTGGCTCAGACTGAAAAATAGCCACCTTACTGACCCATAAAGCCACGACATAAAGCTCCGGGCTAAGGCGAACCGCAACTAGGGAAGAGAAATACCAAACTAGGGGGCAAATCATTGAGCCCACTCGTAGTCGCAGTCGCAGTCAATGTCGGAGTCGCTGCTTGAAACTTGATTAATCGTTTACACGTGAATCAAATCGAAGACAAGACAACAACAACAACAGCAAAAAAGAACGTTAATTCAAATGGTCAGCAGCTGTTAGGGGGGAAAAACGTCTGGGCGACTGCTGCTGCCAATAAAGTATATTGGCAATTAAGCTGCGGCTGATTAGCCATGCCTCATGGCATTAGCCGGGCCCCCGATCCTGTTGTCAATGTCAACTCGGAGCAACTGATTGACATTTGCATAATATTATAGAGAGCCGGAGATCTAGAAGATGTGTTGAGTATGGGCTTGAGCTTGAGCTTGAGAGCTTGGGCCAAAGTGAAAGTCCATGTGAGATTAATAGGTCGCAATTTGTCATGCGACGTCTTATTGGCCTGGTCTGATCTCGTTGGCGTGCACATCATGTCATTTTCATTCATTGTAATCGTGTGCTGTCAACAATGCAACAAAAGCGCGTCAAATGACATGTGCGAACTCAATCGATTACCATTTGAGTAGGAAGTGTGCAAAACTCTGTGTGATGGGAGAAAATCGAGTTGAGACAAGTCGACAAGTTGAGTTTGTGTCTTAAGTCTTTTGTATTTGGTTCCGCACTTGGCACTTGGCGCACAAGCGGAAATCTGACAGCCAGCACACGCATACACTAACACAAACAGGCACACACACACACTTACACACACCACATAGCAGAAACATAGCTAAAACCAAAGGAATGTGGTAATTAATTAAGCTAAGGAAAAGAGCAGCAAAGTGGCAGCAGCAAATGCAGCAGCTGTCGAAGAATTTTTTCATTTGTTCCATGTTAACTTGAAGGTTACCGCACACGGTAGCTCCATAGAGAGCTGAAGCTGGAAAAACCTACAGATATACAGGGGTTGGGGGTGGGCGATAGCGTTAGCGATTCACTGGAATCCAAACATTGCATGCATGAAATGAGCGTAATTATTAAGTACGAAGCAAAGATACTAAGCCACAGGCCACAGTCGCAGACTGAGAAAAGCGAGAGCAACAGGGATAGAAAGATTGAATGAGACAGAGAGAGAGAGAGAGGGGGGCACCTAACTAAGCATAGGCATGTCTTTATTTAATAGTTGTGTAAGTATTTTTCACAGCAATATTGAATTTTCCACACACATATGACATGGGTCAGTAACCTAGAAATGAAAATAACACCTTGCCACCGCTGCTGCCAACTGCTGCCAACTGACATAAATGTGGACGGAATGGAGCCAACGATGAGCCAAGCAGCCAGAAACTATCCCGACCAAGAGACCAAACGACCAAAAGACCAAGCGTCTAAAAGACTAAAAGACCAGACGACCAACCAACCGTCCACGACTTGGACCGACCCCCCTGTGTTTGCTAACGTTTCAAGTCCATATCTATATCTAAGCATGTGTATGAGTCGACTTCGACGTCGACTTCGACGTCAACATCAACGACGAGGAGAACCTGTACGTGTATGAAAGACAACGAAGACTCAACGAAGATCACTAGGAAATTTGTAAAACCGCAAAAGAAAATGTTGCAAACATGAAATCCAGAAGCCGCAAAATGCGACGCGCAAAATGTAAATTAAAACAACACTTAAACAGCGCTTAATGGGCCACAATCCAAATCCGACTCCGACTTGGAGCCCGACTCTAAGTTTAAGTTCAAGTTCGAGTCCCAAAAATGAATTCGGTCGGGGCATCGACACCCAGTTCTTATTGTTGTTAGCCCAAAAGACGGTCACAGTCACTTAACATTTGGCATTATGATATAATAAACAGTCACAGAAGACACATACATAGATCAGGCTTCCGTCTCTCGTCTGCCGTCTTGCCTTGGCCAAGTCAGCAGTTTGGCATGCGAGCGACATTTGGATGAGCGAGAGAGATAAAATCCAGCACCAGGCTGAAGTCGTTCATAGATTAATTTGCGAGTGACAAATTATACATGGAACATAACGGCAGTACAATATTTATGTGAACATTCCCACTACCTGCACTGAAGTTAAGTCTGAAGCGCTCTGCCTGTGTTCCAGACATGCGTGGCGATAACTTTTTTATTTTATTTTATATATATTTTTTTTTATTTTTAGCAAGCTCCCAACCGGGTGAGCCAGTTGACAGCTAAAATTGAGATTAATTGTGCTAAATTAAGTGAGTGAGAAATTACAAAATTATTGCAACGTTGCTGTTAGAAAACTGCAATCAGTTGCTGCATCAGCCTCAGTTCGGATCCCAGTACCAGTCCCAACATAAACCTCGAACCACACAACTAAGTTCCTTCCTGGATTGAAGCTGTCTGACGCGAAGGTTCCTACAAATTGTCTTGGGCTCTTTTGGCAGCTAATGCTCGTTTTGTAGCACCAACACCACACACCGCCTGCAAAGGTGGCAAGAGTAAATTACAGGTGTATGTGACTGAAGGCTGCAAGAAAGATACGTACGTGTGATAGCATTCGCATTGGCATTGCAGCTAAATTGCTGAAGGCTGTTGATTTGCCAAAGTGCAACTAACTCCACAGAATCACACACACTTCATAGATAAGCCACGTTCGTTTCTCAGCTTGAAATATGTGCCCATTAATTAATTTCATTGCAACAAGTATAATGTCCTAGCCGAAAGTATGTATATAAAATTAGGGATATCAGCGGCTAAAACGTTTACAAAATGTTATTAAATTAATATATAAACTATATTTCTCTTTTAGAATCAGCATGAATTCATATGAGTATTTCATGAAAGTGAATGAGAACATTTAAATATCACCTACACTTGAATCGATGAAATGATTCTAAAAATATTTCAAGTTTTCCAGACATGTTATCTTTTTTTATCAAAGAAATTTCATGTACCAAAAAAAAAACAATATTATTAATTACATATTATATTTAGATTCCGAGGACGAAATAAGTTTGACGCAATTTAAATGAAAATGATAATTTTAAGACATAATAATAAAGAAATAAATTTCCAATTTTTAGTATATTCAAAAATATATTTTGCAAAATATATTAATTTATGCGATTGAAATTATTATTATATTTCAATAATTTTTGTTGTCAACTGTTCACAGTAAATTAAAAATAAATATATTTCCTTTTTACCTTACGTAAGAAATCAATAACTTGTAGAAGATTATTTATGACGTTAATCCAAACAAAAATACAATTACCGTAATCAGAAATAATTATAAAAGTGGAACTGAAAAGCGCAAAAAATATAATTATTATTTTTCAATAAATAATTTAACAAAGAAAACCCGTATTTAATTTTCAATCGATTATGTTTTTCCTCTTGAGCAATATAATATAATAATAAATAAATCGTTAGCGAAGATTTGATGCGCCTTCAATACATCGATCGAGATGCAGTTAACCTTTGGCAAGAAACTCGTACGTGCTACGGTTACGGTTAGTTCAATCAACCGCCAGCAGGACGGACTGAAGTATGTTGCACATAGTTACTCGTACATAGTTTGAAGTGATCACACCCACCCACCCAAAAACAAGCCCAGAGGTGACACATCAGAAAAGAGTGTGGTTCACATAACTGCGAGTGGTTATGGAAAAGGCGTTGCCCCAAACAGTCAGCTCAGTGGCAATGGCAGTGGCAGTGGCAAGTGGCAAGCTGTAAGTTGCAAGTTGCAAGATTTTGGCCACAGGCTGCTGACTGTGACTGTGAACCACAGGAACGTCAAAAGCTGTTACAAATTGTGCAATTGGTTTGGGCTAATACCAAAACTTTTCTCTCTATTTGAGTTGCACGTAATCCACAATGTAAGAAACGTGTGTGTGTGTGTGTCTGTGTGTGTGTTTGCTCATCAGGCTGCCACCGACGGTGCAGACGTGCCAAAGAGGAAGGCACAACAAACTAAAATGGTATACGAGCACTGCAACCTGTTTGGGCCACAGCAACAACACTTGGCCATGGTTGCTTCAGTCTCAGTCTCAGCTTCAGTCTCAGCCTCAGCCTCAGCCCCAACTCTATCTGTGGCCACACTTTACAGTTTGATTTCTCACGAGGCAGCAGCCGCGGTTGCCGCAGGACCGTTACTTACTTACATCTGGTTCCGCACTTCAAGTCAAGTTCAAGTCAGACATGTGGCTCTTTGGCCACGCAAGGAACGGGCAACAGTTTCAGTTCCAGACCCAGTCCGAGTGCCAGTGTTAGTCTAAGTCCCAATGCCAGTGGAGTTAACAAATTTGAATAGGGATTTTGTTTTCACTTCTGTCTGGGTCGACTTCAAGTGGCACAAGGTCAGTGGTGTCATGGACTGCGCTGGGGCACTGATTAAGCCGTTGCAAGTGCCTTGTGGCAAGTGCTCGACTCGACTCGACTCGGCAATGGCAATGGGCGCTAGAAAGCGAATTATGCAATACGACCCAACAGGTGCGAGTACTAAATATAAATTAATTTCACACAATCTCATACTCTAGCAGAAGATATTACACATTTCTTACGAAATAGAAAAGAGGGAAAGTGACAGGACCCATATATATAGCTATATATATTCTTGATCAGGCAGACGAGTTGAGTTTTTATGTATATTTATTTTTATGCAAATTCATCTCTCAGCTGTGAAAAATAAAATAAATAAATAAAACTTGGTACGGATCACATCTCTGTATCATAAAACTCACACTTAGGCCCAATTAACTACTTTTGTAACTAAAAAACAGAAGTGGCAATGAAATTTAAACTTCACTGGCATTATCAATGGTTTAATTGCAATTGAAAATAAAAAGAATTTAAATTTTTCTTTCAATTGAATTAGCTTTATACTTTACAAATTCTGAAACTTTTCGCAAAATTTGGAAAAGTGTTAAAATATTTTAAAATTTAGCTGACATAGAAAACATCAGATAAATATCAGACTAGTAATTATTGTTGTTCTTTAAGATATCTCATAAAATCTGACAGACTGTCTACTTGGCATTTATTTATATACTCTGAACAAATTAGACTAAAATTGGACTACAATTTCACATTGTTTTAATAGAAACGATCAATAAAAAATTGAACAAATCACACCGCAAGTGTATCAAATCGCCGGCATGCCGAAGATAACCTTTTATTTTGTTAGTAATCGCATTGAGAGTTAAGATTTCCTTCTTTTAACGGTGCAGTTTGTTTTTGTAAGAAGGAAACCAGTTTTATGGCAAGGGGAATGCGGTATACAAGAGTACGAAAATATTTACTAATGCATATCTCGAGCCATGATCATGATGATGATGATGATGACACAATAATGAGTTCTAGTTTTCAGTTGAAATAGTTGTGGTGGGGGAAGGGGGTTCCAAGGGGTGTGAAGGGGTAACGCATGTAATTGTCGGCATTGCATTTGTCAAACGTTTTTCCTCCGTCCTGAATAGCTGACGCAGTGCAGCAATTAAAAAGAGAGTCTCGTGTCAGGCCCTGGACTTGTGCTGGGAATAGCAAACTGCAACTGGGAATGAGAATGAGATGGAGACTGAGACTGGGATTGATGCTGTGATTGAACTGCACTTTACAAGCAACCGACTATCCGACCGGCCAAGCGACCGACCGCAGTGCGTGGAACCTGTTTAGTTGTCTATATTAGATATGAAGCAACGATAAGTGGAGCGCTCTGATGCCTTTGGAGAGCTGAGTAGCCGATGCAGCAGCAGCAGCAGCAGCTGAGATCGTCAATACAAACATGGCAAAGATATCAGCGACAAGCTGACATTCTCTAATAATTGGCAAGTGACATTCCTTCGCGCTTTGAATTTACAGAATTTATGGTCAAAGAGACACTCAACTGAGTGGTTCATGTACCCCAACCTACCATACTCATACTCATACCTACATATCTATACCCCAAGCTCATCCAATTCTCAGCAATCGAGTCGGCATTTGAAGTACGAGCATATCCGCTCTGCTCCTTCCAGTCCATGTCCAAATCAAGCTCCATAGCTTCAGGTCTATTACTCCAAATTATGTGGTCGCTGTATGCAAGTTTACAGCTTCTAATACCATTAGCTAGCCAACTCCCAGACCTCCTAGTTCCTAGTCCCCAATCGCCGCCGGCCAACTGTCTTTTCAGTCTAATGGTCTTCTGGCCTGCACTCTCCCTGGCACCTGGCCAACTGAATTGTATGCGTTTTATGTGGCGCCGCCATCATGAACAACTATATAAAAAAATACATCCATGTTAGTCTCATCAGCAGCAATTAGCCGAGTGAAATTCAACACTAGCATGTGGGTCTATTGTCCAAATGGAGCACTCTTCGGCGGCATCATAAATGCACAATTGGTCAACTGCTAAATAACTATAGAAAAAGTTTCTGCTATTAACTTCTGTGCTCTGTGCTCTCCAAGGAGTTTCTGTTCATTACTATTTTATTTTTTTACGTGTTGGGTTAATTTACTGAAACTAAAGCAGGTTGCTTGTGAGTTTTATACTCATCTATATATGAAACTAAAAACGATTTTATTTTTATTTTCAGCCGCGGAATATCATAAAACTAATCAAGTAATGAAGCGATTAGTGAGTTATTATTTTCTAGACCAAACAGAGTATAGATACTATATTGTTCTCAAAGGAATGGAAAATTCGCTGTTAATTTTGTTAAATGTATTGCAAAACATTAAAAAAAGTAGCAAATGTATAAACATTTAATTTATTTAAACCTATCTATCTTTTAGGGAAATGGCTATCTTTTAGGGAATTGCCATAATTATAAAAATTACTATAGAACAGTTTTAAATATAACTCCGGCTAAAAAGAATCAGGTTTATTTCACTTTTAATACAACGTACCCAATAAATAATGGTCAAAAAAAGGAATACAAGTTTTTGGATAATGTATGTAACAAAAGTAAGACTCTACTTATTTTTCAATTAACTAGATCATGTATATTTAAATAATTGAAAAAACGATCTGGGAGGAATTAAAAAATGATTCATAATGAGGATCGTTGAGAAAAATAAGTTTCTTTACCAGCTTTTAGGTACTATATATAGAATATATCACAGTTGAGTTCATTTCAAACGATCGTTCTGAAGTATATTCTTATCTTTAAAGACGACACTGTGAGAATGTTGCGGAAATGAACAGCAAAGAGCTTTTATTGTCATGTGAAGCGAGTTCTTAAAGTGGAAGCCAACCGAATAATATTAAATACACATTCTTAGCACTTTGGAATGAGCCTAGCCGACATTTGCTTGAAGAGTACTCGATCAGGTAATTAAAGTCAATAGCTTTTCAACTATTTTAGCTATCAAAACAATAAGCCCAAGGGCGAATCGAGTATTTGATGCAATCAGATGGTTATTTGATACATGGTAAAAATCTTAACAAGCGGCATCACCTGTCTACAAGTTTATTCAAATGTGCTGCAGGTTTACTTAGGATCTGTCCACGTCTGATGCGTGGTCCCATTTCGCGCTCCAAATCTAACAACTTCAGTTGACCCAATGCTTAGCGGCTATAACTTGGACAATGGCCCAAAGCAGTTTAACGGATGACTCGTAGTTGTCGTTGTTGTCGTTGCTCTTGTTGTTGTGGTTGTTGTTGCTATTGCTGTCGCCGATGTCGTTCTAAGCTGAGCCACAAAAAAAAGGGTGAAACAAGTCTTGAGACATGTTACTCCACAGTATGCCAGGCGGCCTGCTGGCCATGTCCAAGTCCGAGTTCGAGTCCACGTCCGCGTCCGAGTCCGCGTCCAGCAGCACCTGAACTTGTTCCACGAAACGTGTTTGCCATTTGCCTCCGTAAACACAAAAGAAAAGAAAAACTAGAAAGAAAAGTTATGATCGGCACGCCAAAGATCTGATACCCTTGCAGAGAATTGTATTCAATTTTCGACCGATCGTTCTTATGAGATGGAAAACCGATTGTTCATTGTCAGATTTGTTAAGATTTCACAATGAACCATCAAAGTTATACTAATTGTTTTCGATATGTATTGTAAAAATATTGAATTTAATATTCTAATTCTAATTCTATAATTATCATATCGTTCAATTTCCTCTACAACATTATCATAAGGTCAACGAGTATTTAACAAGTTTTATAAATTAAATGTTTTAATTTAAAACTTTTTAATGCAAAATATATTTCCTGGTAGGAATTTTTAAATCACAAGGCATAAACTAGGAGAAGGTTGGAGGCATTCTTTTTTTTTTGTACCACAAAAAATGTAATTAAAAAGAGATTTTCTTTAATATTATAATATATTTTAATAGAAAAAGAGCTTATTTATTGAAAACCGTGCTGAATGTCGCTCAATGTGTTACACATTTCGTAACGAATTTGTGATACCCTTTGCAAGGGTATACTCGTACAAATAAAAGCGACTGGTTGCGACCAGGTGAACAGGCGACCTGACAGTGGCAGCGGTTCTACTTGTACTTGCCAAACGCTTGTGAATATGATTACCAAAGAGACACACATGTATGTACACATACATATAAACGTGTCCACTGTCTGTCTGTCTGTCTGACTGGCCCAGAGCCAAATTGAGGCGCTATAGAGCCAACCGGCCCCCAAGTGTGACCACAAATCGAATTGTTGTTAATTAATAACAACGAAACACCTTCAGTTGCCTTAGTTTCAATCTCGGTTTCAGCCAGAGGGTCCCACAGGCAACAGGTGCACCTAATTTGGGTGGCGCCCCATGTTGACGCCCTTTTTTTATACAGCATATATGCATCTTCTTTTTTTCTTTGTCTCTGATGTTGCAACATCAGTTGCAACTTTATTTGCAGCTTCTGCTTGTTAGCTCAAAGTGCAGTTAGACCCAGAGTCTGTTTCTCTCTGTCTCTCGCTTTCTTTGCATAATTTTAATTTGTGGCATAACTTGTTTCGTAATTGAGAATTACATTAATTTTGCGGCAAGTGCGTGCGTGCAGAACTAGTTCGAGTTTCGAGTCTCGAGAGTGGAGCTATTCAGCCGGGCTACGAGTATTGGACTATTGAGTCATTTGGGGAAAAGCGGCAATAAATTGGCCAAGATAAGCAAACGTATGCCAATATTTATATACCAACTTCGTGGTACGTTGGCTGCCGTTTCGTTGTCTGCTGCTACTGCTGCTGCCGCCTGTCGAATATTTCTTTAATGATCAACCGTTGATAGCTGGCCGCAAACATATCTATCTTTTAATGCACGCAATTTCCTTCCCTTTCCACTCAATTCGTTCTGCAAATCATTTCGCATTCGTTTGCCACAAACATTTTTAGTAGTAGTAGTTGCTAGCGGTGCAGTCGCCACGCTCCTGGAAAGATAATCAGTAGGTAGGCAGTTTTAGCCAACAGCAGCAGCAGCAGCAACCAAAACGAGCTACCAACAAACGCTCAATGCAAAACTACCTCTTGGCAATGCCAAAAGGACGCGGGCCAAAACCATTTGCCTCTATTTGTATTGGGGGGCATTAGCATAAGTAATCAGGCTTTTTTGTAAATTGCATCTAATTATTGTGATCGAAGTCGGGAATTTATAGCATCTTAATATTATCATGCATTTAATTCTCAATAATTCAAATCAGTTTGTAAATTGTTTTATTTAGTAATTCTCTTTGATCTTTGATATATTTAAGTAAGTTGGTTTGAAATTCCTTCAGAGTTTTAACAATAAGAGCATGGAGTGATCTTTCAAGTGTCTATTAACATTTGAGTGAAAAAAAATACGTATTGTATTTTAGTTACAGTTGAATTTATTTCTATAAATTAAAACTATCCTTCTTTTATTTAATATTTAAATCAGCTCAATGGATTTATCTAAATCAGTTTGATTAAAGCCAATCCATATCCATAACAATATTTCAGTTTAATTGAAAATAACTTTAATTGGTGGGTAAATAGTTGATTGATTGTTAACAAATTTGTGGGTAAACTGAATGGAAATGAGAAATTGAGAAACGGTTGATTGTTATTCAATTAAGAATTTCTGGCAAAGCGAATAAAGATAAAAAACATTTGCTTTGCCTCACAGAACACAAATCTTTTAGATCTTAGTTTAAAGAGTAATAACATTAATTGACAACTTTCAGGAATAAATTAATTTTTAAATAATGAAAACACAGTTCCCTTATAAAAACAATCATATATTGAAGTCAATTGACAATAATTAAAGATTAATTAGAAATATCAGATTGATTGCTTACAAATATGAGGAAGTCACTCAAAGTAATGATGGACAATTGATTAATGCTGATTTATTAATTACTTTGAATGCAACTTAATATGTATGAGAAGAAGAACTAGTTGTGAAATTAAGTGAAGACTAATACCTCAGTCAGGTTATAAGGATTAAATTCCTGAAAATGCAGACCTTAAACTCATTATTATCGGATGTACTTGAAGATCTCTCGCGATTGAATTCTAATCACTTAATACGAGTACCAACCGAGGAAATAAGATGGCATCAAGTGGTGTAAATATATATGTATGTAAGGTGTAGAACTGATTAGTTGGAAAAACAGAGATCTTAACTTGTTGAACTTCCTGTGAAGTGGTTGGTTGGTTCTTGGTTGTTGGTTGTTGCGTGGAGAAGCCACTCGTATTTACAATCCTCGTACACTTCTACTATTTCGATATGGGCCAATTGATTTCATTGCTAATGATTGCTAACGGTTTCTCAGACACTTGCCACAGTCTCAATCGCACTCGCAGTTGCAGTCGCAGTCGCAGTTTCAGCCTTCGCTGCGGAAATCAGTGGTTACCAGGCAACGCCCGATTCTCAGCTAAGGCTGCTAAGTAACTTGCCACAGGTGCAACCGCGTTGCCACAACGCAAACGCGACTGCAAACCAGGTAAGAGGTATCTTATTCCAAGTTAATACTCATACACAGTTTGCTTGGCTCTTTGAGTTGGTTAGTTAGTTAGTTGGCTGGTTGGTTGGTTGGTTGGTTGGTTTGTTCATGTACTTATACCTGTACTTGTATCTGTATCTTGCAGTTGTATCTGTATCTGAACACGTTTGTGTGTGGTTGCTTCGATGGTTCTCTGATTGATTGTGCATTTCGTTTATTGTCAGTGAGTGGCTTATCGCATCAATTGCAATTTGTTAGCCAGGTTAGCTGCGGGCAGCATTTACAATATACATGCAAGAAGGTGTCTCTCTCTCTCCCTCTCTTTCTTTCTTACTCTCTCTCTCTCTCTCACTCATTCTAGAGACAAACTCTATGCTTATACATATGCAAATTTTGCAGACGTTCCAAGGCAAAGTCAAGTGATGGCAAGCCGGCAAAGCTTTAATGACCCTCGCGCCTTAATTAAGGCTTAAACTAAAGCACTTTGATTGATTTACATACACGCCACATGGCCAGTAAACAGTCAACAGTCGACAGTCGACAGTCGGGAGTCGGCACTTGCCCAGTGATTCTTTCTTTCTAGACATTCGGTTGCCTGCAGTTTTATGTGTTATACAATTAAGAGCAACATGCAAACAGTTGAGACCTTGGACTTGCCACTATTCTACTATTCCGGAGAGACGTCTGCATAATTACCCTATAAGACTCAATTAACTGTAAATTAAAGAAAATGCTCGATTACATTATGGCTGCACTTAATGTCGCGTGTGATAATGGACCAAAGCCCGAGACTGAGACACTGACTGAGACTGGGACTGAGACTCAGTCTCTGTCTGAGAATGAAAGACTGCCAGATGTAAGGTTGAATGACGACCACGACAACAAGATCAACTCTACTGGAGTAAAACCATTATTTTATTCATTTTTTTAAGCTCTGTACTTCAAACGTACAAAGGGTCTATTAAGTTTGTCGGAAGAAAAAGAAGTCTCTGTATATTCAAATTAAGTTTGTTAGTTTGTCTTCTTCATTTTCAGCATCAGAAAACACCTATCAGAATTTAAGGCGCCTTAGTATAATTTTGTAAACCAAACTTGAGGTTAATTAGCTTAAAAGACAGCGTACCGACTTTTCAACACCTGTGTTTGATTTTATTTTATAATTTAATTATTTTAATTTTAATTTTTAGATTACTTTCACTTAACGCAATAGGTACAGGGTCTGTAACAGTCGAGCAAACTCGACTGCAGGCCTTCGTATTCATTTGTTTTTAAACAGCAAGTCGAATTAGAGCGGGAAAATGTACGAAAAGATAAAAGCAGATAATTAAGTAACAAGGCACTTAACGTTTACACTTAACAAGGCGACGTTGTCGACTGGCCATAAACCCGAAGCCCCAATGGCCTGAGACTGAGACTGAGATGGAGATGGAGACAGAGTTTGGGACTAAAATGCCATTAAGTGTCATTGCTCATTCCTGCGAAAGATTGATATCAAACTTTAAATATGCGTACAGCAAACACACTGAGGGGCAGCAAATAAAAAAATACGAACAGAATCCCGAATCCAGCAAATCCAGCGAATCCCAGAGATCTGTGTTTACATGTTTCTTACCTCAGCGAATGCTGCAAGTCAATGTGGCAATGTTGCCTGTCGCAGGTGGCGAGTTGTAATGCGGTCGAATCGTCGGTCGGTCAGTTTGGTTAGTTAATCACATTACGAAACGAGAATAGCGCACTTTTGTTACCGTTATCATTAGCGTTGACCGTTACACAGAGAGAGAGAGACAAAAAAAGCACAGTTGATCCTGCTGGATCCTTGTTATGTTGTTCTTCACTGTTTGTTGTTCATTTAACCGGCTGCACTTGTCCTAGACGAGATCTTGACAAAACTAACTCGATCAGCATTGATCAAACGCATTTCAACTGAAAAAAAACCATGTGCCAAACGCCGGCGCTGTCGACGCCATCAGCAACAGCTGCAGTTGCAACAGCAGCAGCAGCAACAGTTGCAGTTGCAGTTGCAGCAACTGCAGCAGCGATCTTCCATTGCATCCCAGCCTCGACTCCAAATCAAACAGTCTCCCTGTGCAGAAATTTATGGCCCAAACCGTACCGCGTAATGCGCTACAAGGTGGAGACCAAGTAAAATATTTTCTTTTTGCTTTGGAGTCTGCTAATGAATAGAAAGCCTTCTACTTTAGTTTCAACTGGGCTGATACCTAATGCTAAGTGGTTTTGGCCACTGATCAATCAGTAATGGCAAAAGAAAGTCGCTAGTATTTCAAGGGCTGAAGATCACTTTCGTTAATGAATGGAACATGAACGTGGGAAAATTGTAATTACAAAGCACTCTAGAAATTATGTAACCCTCTTAAATAGTGTTATTTAAAAAAATAAATTTAATAAACATTAAAGGTATTTTTAATGTTTTTCCGGAGACAAAACACAATAAAAATAATCAATTAAAATAACAATTAGTTATAAAAATACATAAAAATTTCAAAATAACTTTACCATTTTAAAATTCGTATCAAAAAAAATTTAAGAAAACCCTATTTAATAATACGTATATTTCAGATATATAATCATTATTTATTCAATTATTAGAAATGAATAAAATAAAATATAATTTTATAACAAATACAAATGCTAATCGAAATTACTTAGAAATTCTTTAGTTTTAAAACATTTAACACAACAATAATTATTCAATTAATTCTAATCAAAATAGATTTAGCTTGTTCGTAAACTTAAAGCTTTAAAACGATCAGGAAATTATGTGATTCATTTTAATTTTAATAAGAATTAATTATCAAAAAATATTTTTTTAATCTTGAAAATATTTTTTCTGGTATGATGGAATCTTTGGAAATTTCAATTTTTTTTTTAGATCTCTTGAACTGCTTAAAAGTTGCTATAGTTAACATAGTATTTGTCCATGTAGTGTATTTAACAAATGTGAAAAATCTAAACACTGCAGAAAAACGTCAATGCCGCGGCATCGACTTCGACTTCGACTCCGTCGACTTCAACGGCAGCGTCAGCGTTAGCGTTAGCGTCGACGTCAGCGTTCAGCTCGTTTGGCTGCTTCTCATTTTGTGCATGGCTGGAGCAACAGTACAATCAAGTTTCCACCAATGTGAATTAAATAGTTATCCAAAAGAGAGGCGACAGAGAGCTGACCAAAGCCGCAGAACGTAGAACGTAAAGCGTAGAACGCAAGAAATCCCAGACGTAGACCACAAAGTAATGGAAATATTGAGAATTCCTTGGCAGCAGCTGTGGCACTGCCTCTTTGACTGAGACTGCGACTGGGACGCAGACTGGGATTGGGATTGGGACTGAGCGGTGCAGTTACTCAAAACGACCATTAGAAACGAACATTAGCAGAAAGAGCAACAACAAAACTAACAAAAACAACAACAGCGACGACGACGACGAAAAAAAAAACTAACGAACCTTGACAATTAAGTTTGCGCCACAGTGCCAAACCCAATTGGAATTCAATGTGCATGCAACGCCGGCAGCGGCCGCAAATGACGTTGATGATGATGCTCCCCATTTCTAAATAACGACGATTGCCGCCATCCCCGTCCCATCTACATCCTCAGTCTCAGTCTCAGCCTCATCCTCATCATTAGCTAAGCATAATAATAATAATGAAGTTGGTTAAGATATTGCTTTAGACAAAAACAAATATACATACACTTGTAAACGCATGTGTGTGTGTGTGTGTATGTGTGTGTGTGTTTGTGTTTAGTTGAAGCGACAGAGACTCGTCTCGTCTCGTCTCGCGTTGCTGTCGTCGTCGCTTGCTAATTCCCCAACAAATGTTTGTTTATTGTTGTTGTTCGTTTGTTTGTTTTAGCTGTTGTTGTTGCTGTTGCAGCCTCTACATGTGTTGGTACAAATCGATGCGACTCCAAAGCTCGCAGCACGCTCGAAAGTCGCGTGTTGATGCGCCAAGTGGAAAATCTCGTTAAAGGTCGTGTCACAAATTCTATCCCAACAACGCCAGCAGCAACAACAGCAACAACAACAGCAGCAACACCAACAACAACTACAATAACAATGGAACTCAATAAGCCAACAAAAAAAGGCAGAAAAAAATGCAAACTCGTGCCGCAGCTAACACAATAAATTTTCTCTATCAGCGCCGCGTTGGCAACAATCTGGCCAAGACCATAGAGTATGTTAGTTCACGGTTCCACGGTTCCATGGGGCTCCCAAAAGCTGCGTAGTTGGGTGGCCAGGATTGGAATCGCACCACAATAACAACAACAACTGCAAAATGGTAGTCGAAGCAATCAAAATAAAATTTGTCGCATGCTCCACAGACTCTCACAGAGTGGGATTAGGTTTCGCGCTTGGCAAGATTTATGAACTTGTTGCATTTCTGATGCAGGTGAAAGGCAACAACTCTGCTGTTAAATCAACCAATTTTATCAGCCATGCAAACATTGTAGCTCGGCTTAAATGTCAATCAACATTCGAATTTCATTTGAAAATCTACAAGTTTGCTAGAACTTAAAAGATTATCACATTGAATTCCGCTGCCATTCATTTTTTAGAATTGAATTTAACTTTGAAATAGACAAAAATGTTGAGTTTGGGTTATTCATGATCTAAGTACAAACTGCAAATGTTTTAAACTAGTAAAGATTTAGTTTGTGGAATATAATTTTTTTTTTTCTTTTTATTTTTTATTATTACATATGTATTTAATACTTTTACAAATGTTTGGATTATTAAATTCGAATGTAATGTATTTTAGCTTACAGTAATTTTGACAAATAAAGTCAAATAGATTGCCTTCCTTCATAATTCTTATGAAATTGTAAAGAAAATTTACGAAATGCTTTAAAAAATTTTCAAATTAACTTGTACTTATTTGAATTTAAAAATTAGTTGATGATGTATGTTACTTAGATCAACATAATACATATAAATTAAATAAAAAATATGGAACATAGAATGGGTGCTTTTTATTTCTGGTCTAAATTCAGTTACCAACTAATTTAGTATGTGAAATCAGGCTGCTCCTGCATTTTGTTGGGTTGCATCTGTCATCCCGGTAATTGTCCCCATTGGGTTGCCTTGGGCATCTGAGGCCTGCATGCGTGACCCCAATTTATAAATTGTACAGAAACTGAAAAGTGGCACAAGTCGCAAAGGGCAAAATGCCGGCAATGGGAATGTGAAATGTGAATGAGGTTGAGGATGAGGATGAGACTCTGACTGAGGATGTGCATGTGGATTTGTGGGCTGCGATAAGCGATCACAAAATGAGGGATAACTGGTCAGTTAACTGATGGGTTCGCCATAATTGATGCCACTTTAAACTGACCAAATGATCAAGTCAGCAAGAAAGAAAGTGCACAAGGGACTGCAGCTGGGATTTTAACTGCACTTGAAGGAAATGGAGATGGGGATGGACATGGAGATGAAGATGAAGACTAAGACTGAGGCGCAGGCTGACTGCTGGTGATACTCAAATCTTAAGTGATATTTCACATCAACCTTTCTCCCGAATCTCATGTGTATGTATGTATATTTATAAGTATATTTGTGCAGTGCACATTAAATTCCAATGCGAATTCGGACGCAGCAACTGCCTTTTAATCAAGCACTTTTTGGGCAAGTGATTTTATTTCATTTGTTTTGTTGCTGATGTTGTTGCTGCCGCTAATGTTGTTGTTGTTGTCGTTGCTGTTATTGCATTTTTGTTCACTGACCAATTTAACCGCTTGAGCACAAAATTTCACCGCAAGATCATCGCACTTGGCACGCAACCCAAAACAACAGTCAAAAAACTAAAAAACAAATATAAAAAAAAACCTTAAAAAAAAAAAACAATTTCTGCTCAAACTATAAAACAGTAAATACAAAACAAAGAAAAGAAGTTCCTGAGCTACGTCCCAAAGTTGGACATGGGGCATGTTAATGTTTATGTATGAGTTTCGCCTCACATTTTGGCCCAAAAAGAGAACAAACAGTTAGCAGCAGTTAGCAGTTAACAGGCTGGCAGGCAATTGCTGCATTTGGAATTCGGTGCAACGCTGCAGTGCGCCTCTGAGTGGCAGTGGCATGCTCCAATTATTTGGGCAATCCTGTCATTCATTGGCTATATTATATCACTCGAGCCGAGCTGGGTTGAATGCACCCCAGAGCGTTGCAAATGCGCTTTTCATTAGCCTCTGACTCTGACACACAAAAAATAACAGTCTGTGATAAATTCCAAAAACTACAATACGACTTATAAAACGAATGCTCACATGAATGAATGATTGAGCGATTGCATGAGCATAAGGCACACTCCAACCAAATCCCCATCTATATTCGTAGACACAACTACACTGAGGGAAAAAATCATTACATTTCGAGCTTGTCTCCTCACTAAGTTTAAAATTAATTAAGTCAAATATTTCAATCTTATTTCTACTCCGATATTTTAAGTACGAAATTTATGTATTTACAAAAACTTCTAAGTGCACGTCGAACTGCAGCTCATATCAGAATAGCAAGAACCATTTGGGAATTTTAAGCCAGCGAGCGTAAAAAAGATATAACTTGACTAAAGATAAAAGTTAAGAATTTTTGTACTCATTTCTATCAATTTTAGAGTTATACTTGATCAAAGATATGTTGTTATTATATCACGATTGTCAAGTAAAAAAGATATAAGTATTAAGGAACTTGACTTAAGATTTGATGAACTTGATCTGTGAATTTATATTAAGAATTTTGGTACTCATTTCTAGTAATTTTTGAGTTATATTTGACTCAGGATATGTTGTTCTTATATCAAGATTGTTAGTACTTACAGGTTACAGAATTTGTATCGAAACTACTTGATTCGAGTTTATTCGAACTTAATTTTAATACTGTTTTTTTTTCTCTGTATAAACATCCAACTGTCTATCTAATATCTAAACACCTGATCATTCATCTGCTCAGCTCAGCTGGCTGTGAGGCGTTGCTTGCATGAATTTGCGCAAAGTCTTAAAATTTAATTAAAAACAATTATTTAAAAATAAAATTTAATTAATTGCAATGTTGCATGAGTAGACACCTCGCGTATTGTTGTTGTTGTTGCTGTTGTTGTTGCCGCTGCTATTGTAACGGTGGCAGTGGCCTCTTCACGGGGCATCCACACTTCTCCTCAGCTCCAACTCCAACTCACGGGTGGTAAAACTATCATCGTATGCATATTTTCTGTCCGTTTGCCCATTGTCCGATTTGATTCCCCATCTTGTTGTTGCTTCTCTACGAGTAATTCAATATGCTTTGGCCTATATACTACAATAAGTATTAGTGTGGGAATGTGCAACTATTCCCAACGAATGTTGAATGTTGTATCGATGCCATGCTTCGCTGCAAGCCTTATTCAGACAGGTGTTTCCAAGAGTAGTATTTTTCTCTATAGACGAATTAGTCCATGATTAGCTAATTAGTTAAATGGACTTACACAATGAGCTGCCAACTAGCCACTAACTTTACCTTTTTTACATTTGTTTTATTGATCCATAATTTTTTTTTTAAGTATAAATACGTCTGATCAATAGAATTGATCATTGTGGACCTTACTTAACTGCGAGGATGGGCTGATAATGAGGAAAAAATAAGTTTTTGGAAAGGGATTAGCTATTAATAATTTAATAACTTTTTGTTGGGTTGGATTTTTAAAAATTATATAATAACAAATTCTTTTTTGCGATCCCTTTAAAAAAACTTTTAGATCTAATTCAAAATGTATCATAAAATTGTCAAAACTAATGCAATTTATCATGTTTCAAACATTAAATAATTATTTAATTTCAATTAATTAATAAAACGGTTAATTCAGAAAATTAATTCCAGCTGCCATATTTAGTAAATATTATTGCAAAAATAAGTTCAATCTCATATTTGACTCATACAGTGTCTCATATTTTATTTTGGAATAAAATTTAGTAAAAATATATATAACACAAGCAATCCTATTTTAAATAGTTACTTGACAAACCAATTGATTTCAATTGCACAAATTGCTGATCACATATCTGTTTGGGGTTTTTGAATAAAAGAACTGCTGTCAGTTCCATTCAAACTGTGACAAGCAGCTGTCAAACAACCTTTTGCATTAGCTTTGGAAATGGGCTTTAAATGGGTAACAGAACTTGGCCAATTGGCAGTTGTCGCGATGGCTTGTACAAGGAACGAGGTGTTTGTCTGTTTAACTTACTTTCTGGCCCTAAATGGACTATCCAGATACTACTTTGATTGTCGCACAGGTCAATTGAAAACATCGCAATTTCTTCAAAGATATACGATTCTTTATAATCTAATTATGATATGTGGACTGCCAAAGGTGATTTACACTGGCAACAAAATGGAGTTATTAACAACACTTAAATCCAATTTGGACCTTCTGCTTAAGCTTCAAGCAATCATTGAAAATCTATGCATGATATTGATTGTCGTCTACTCGACTCAGTTTCAACAAAGCCGAATGGTTGAGATCGTGGTAAAAATACGAAGGATTAAGCAGGCGCTTGGAATAAACTCTAAAAATGAGAACACGTATCTGTATAGTAATATGGCATTTGTCCTGACCGATTACTTTATTGTGAATCTGATATATTTTCGTAATTATAATGCCACCTCGTTTCTGGATCTTGTGCATATACTTTGGAGATTCTCGGGCATGACGATGATCTATGTCTCCTATATGCTGGCCTTCAATCTTTTCTGGCGTGTTTGGCAATGCTCCTGTCGCCTTCGCCAGGATTTAAATTTGTTGCTTAATGGGTCCAAGCCACGACATTATCGATCTGACCAGCTCAAGAAGCTACAGCGCCTACACATTTTACAACAGCAACTTATTAACCTCACCACCGACTTGTGCCACACTTTCAATCACATATTGACCTTCTTTCTGATGTGTATTTCATGGCACTGCATAATTTGTGGCTACTTTGTAATACGCATTAAACGTGAAAAGACCAAGCCACTGTTTACATTTCGATATTATAACTTATTGCCCCTTTTGTGGATCAACTCCGTATTATTATTATACTGGTTGGGCAGCTTCGCGGAGACTTTGGGCGGAACCCTGCAGAAAACTATACACACACTGAGGCGATTCTGGCCAGAGGATCACAAGGTGGAACGTAGTGTAAGTAAAGTTGTGAGACAAAAAAAAAGCATCTACATATACCCCAAATATTAAAAAATTTATATCAAAGTAACTTCCCCCAATAATTGATTTAAAAATAAGGATAGAAAACTATGTCAAGTAAAATTTGCTGTTTTCATTATGTGAACTGAAAGTCTATAATATATCCCAAGAGGTGGGACATAAGTATAACTCCCTTTTATTCTCTCTTTCAAAAATTAGCAGCTTCCTTTACTAAGTACAGAATATAGTGACAAAAAATACATATATTAGCTTTCATTAATTAAATGCTCTTTATTACTTAACAGAATACTTGGATGGCACTGCACCTCACCTGGCAGAGTACTGAGATCCGAATCCTTGGCAGAATTAGCATCAATCGACGTTTCGTGCTGACTTTCACTGCACAGATTGCGCTCTTTGTGATTTGTATGATTCAGGAAGACTACAATTATTTCTAGATCTAATAGGTTAATTAGAAGTTTAACCAGTAAATTCATCATCGTTTTTTAAAAGAATTATATGTGTTTATGTATTTGAAAAACAGTTTTAGGGTAACATCACAATATATCATATCCAAATTGTATTAAGAAAACATGTTTCCCACAGACTTATTTCCGGGTCATTCCTTGAATAGCAAGAGATAATAAAAGAATACAATTTTCAAAAATCTCTTCGCAAGTATTTTTTAAAATTTTTTGAAAATGGGAAAAAGGGCACTTTTTGTATGAAAATGAGGAAAAAGGGTCCTTTTTCGCCATTTTCAAAAAATTTTAAAAAATACTTGCGAAGAGATTTTTGGAAATTTTTTTTTGCAGTCACTATTTAAATTGTTTGAAGCAACTTTTTGCATCAAAACATTTTTTGATTGAAGCCGAGGAAAGAAGTAAAAAAAATATACTTTTACAAAAACTCAAAATTTTCAATGGGTACTCAATGGGTTAAGGAAAGTTTTGTATCATTCAAAAGGAATTCAAATGACCTTTCCATTGATACCAAAATAAACATGAAGAAAGTTCAAATTATAAGTAGATTTAACTTTAAGTTTTGTCTAAATACTTTTGACCACCCCTGTAGGTATAACTCTATTTTATAAGATTACCTTCTCTTATAAATTATACTTTTTTTCCTGCTCCATCACACGCATAAGTACACGAATTTAAACAGAATCTCAAATTCGATTGCAAATTTTGTTCACACACAAAACTTGACAAAAGAAAGCAGAACACTCTTAACCAAAATGAAGAAATTAACATGTTGCCACAAAACTGCAGTTATGCCCAGGAACAACCCAACAAGCCGGCAAAAAAGCCACAAAAATCAGTAAAAACTGCGAACATTGCAGCCCGCAGGCAGCGGGCAACACATTTAAGAAATGCGCCCAAAATATGCCAAGAATAAGAAAATGTTTACTTTGGGCAGTTAGCATGGAGTTGGAGTTGGAGTTGGAGTCCAAGTCCGAGTCCGAGTGACCGCTAACCAATAATTGCGGCCCAGTTGCTGTATTGGCCGTATGCTGTACGCATAAATTTAGCCTTAATTGGCTTTAATATAATGTTGTCAGTAAAACAACAGCAAAAAAAAAAACGAAATCAACAAACGCCAATCAAAAGAAACAACGACGCGACGGGGACAATCAGGTTGGCAATCTGTATCTGGACACGGACCGGACACAGCCTGGACAGGGACTTGGACAGCAAACTTGCCAAATGTGGCACGTTTTCGAATGCTGCGGTGTTGGGCTTAATCAGCGGTTTCCACGCAATTGCCAAAAAAAAAGCATAAAAAAAATCATGAAACAGAGAAAAAATCACAAAACACAGTGAAAGAAATATGTGAAAGCAAAGAACAGGCCCTTAAATAAGCCAGATGATTGTGATTATGGTCAAGAGTGCTGCAATGATGCCGGGCCCGAAGCCGTCGACAGTCTGTCCAAAAACCCCAAACATAAACATGCATCAATGTGGCCAGCCCTTTTGGGCTTTTTGGCGCATTAACGGCTAGCTCGAGCCGGGTTCGCTTTCAGGTTCAACATAAGGTTCAGTTTCAGGTTCAGGTTCAATGCCACCCAATGCGAAACTGCAATAAAAACAAACTACCAAATTTATAAGAAAAAAAAAATATATGAAAAGACAAATAAAAAACGTTTATAAAGCAATTACCAACATTGCTCGTGTTTCAAACCATGTCTGCACACATGTGTGTGTGTCATGCTAGAGATGGAAGCTGCAAACAAATCACATATCAAAAATAAATGAAATATGTAGTTATTGATCAAAGCAATCGATTAACTAGTAAAGAGTGAAAGTGTTAAGTAAACTCGTGCAAGTAAAAATTCTAAATTATAGAGCTTAACTTATTTACTTTACTAATTTAAATATATATTATGTTGTTAGTTTCGACTAAATTGATTATTTCTGGAATATGAATAACTAAATGTAAATAGAGTACAAATTTAAAATTTAACTTGAATTTTACTAAAATACTAAAGTTATTAGTATTTTTATTAGTTATTAGATATTATTATTAGTTATTAGAATTATTGAATAATTTCTGCTCTAAAGCTTTACTAATATACCTACATTAATTATAATTTATTTTACTTTAATTTAATAACTAGATAATATAATAAAATATGTTGGAAACTTTTTAATTTATTTTGAAATAATTAATATTTACGTTTTTTCAATCTTTTGATAACACTTTGTATTATATTAACGGTTTAATCCAGGGAAATTCACTGTTATTCGGCTCAGGTCCATCTCTAGTATGCTGGAGCTACCTGTGTGCGGCCCAAGTTTGTTGTTGTTGTTGTTGCTGCTCACAAATGAGCTATATGTATGACCATGACTGTGGATAGGCCTAGTCTGGCTGGCCATGTGGCAGCCAGCAACAACATCAAAAGTTCATTATACGCGCCCGCGAATCGTGACATTGCATAATGGACATTGCTGCTGGGCGGACGGACGGACGGACGGACATGCAAGGCGCCGCCGTCGCTGTGGCCGTTGCCGGACCCCAGACTCAAGTGTCAGTCAAAGGTGGTGTATATATTGCAGTGTGGCAGTGCCACACCTACAAGGTAAACTGAGATCGGAACAAACGCGGAACGACGCGTCGCCAGTGCCGGTGGCCAGGAAAATTGATTCTTTGGCTAACGGAGAGCTGTCTGAAAGCTCATCAGCAAGGCTACCTCACATACGAGTATATATTGGCCATGGTCACGGTCGCATATACATACATATACATACATATACACATAGTATGCCTTCCAGTTGCCCAAATCCGTCACAGGCCACTCGCTTCATGTCTTAACGCTGTCCAGTCTGCAATTAGAAAACTGGCAAGTGTTTCCCTCTTATCGTCGCACACTTTTCGACATTTTTTTAAGGTGTGTTCGCCGCTTTTTTTCTAGCACAGCCTCATCTACAACTACAACTACAACTATAGCTCCAGCCACGACTTTAGCTAAAGTCACATACACATTCAAAACTAACTCCAAACCCATTCCATTCTATCGCATCCCATCCCATCCAATAGCAACCCAACATAACGTATCCCATACCATCGCAGCGCCTTGTCGGCCAAATGTTTTAGAATTAACAAAGTTAGTAAGTAACAAGTAAGAATGGTTTAATCCAGACTGATCAACTGCCACATACTCCTTAAATGCCTCAAACTAATAAAAGTAATTCAAATGCCTCTTTTTCAACATGTTCTCTAATTTATTTAATTTCATTTGATCCTTTTTCTGTTAATTTCATGGGTTCAGAATTAGTAAATTTAAATCTGGTTGTGATATTGAATGATAATATGAACCCTTCAATTATGTCAGTTTAGAGTTGTACTTGTAAGATACAATTTTGAATTATTCTTGAGTTTTGAAGTCGAAAAAATAGAGCAAAAATATCATAATGTTCTCAATTCAAAACTTTTATTATTGAAAAACGTACATACGATTAAAAGATATCTTTATAAGCATTCTGAGCATCAAAAAATAATCCATACCTCTGGGAAAAGAAACTACAACAAAAGTAGCAAGCTAAGAAATAATTAATTCAAGTCATAGAAAAATTATTAATATATATCAGATAATTTTTGGATAGTCGCAGATACAAAACAATATTTTTAAATTTTTGTTATTGTTGTTATTATCACTTTTTACAAAATGGGTTGTTACGTACGCTGTTTGGAATTGATCTTACTTGCTTGTGCCTATATTTTGGATAAAGGGTATAACAAAGATGAAGAAAAATGTGTACGAGCATTATTCTTTTTTAGGTTATCGCATGGAGCACATTCGTAGTGCAGCTACAAACACACACACACACACACAAATAGATAAATACATACTCGTAAGTATAACTCCTACATGGTTCTCTTTTTGTCATACTTATAATAAAGGCGTTCCATTCTATGCTCAGAAATTGTCCAACGTCTATATTTGGCCAGTGCTGTTGATGTCGCATTGTGGCGCAAGTTGGTCAAGCAGACTTGGCCCAAATGGGAGTAAAACTACGAGTTGTTGCAATGTTGACCCGTTTTAATGCCAGCACCACATCGGATCACAGTGGGAGGAATGGGAGGAGTGGGAGGCACTGCCAAGTGGCGTTGACATGTGCACTGGAGCTTATCCTGCCTGGTTGGTTGTAAGTCATATCCCAATGCTGCAATTGTGGTCAAAGTTGAGGCCAAGTGAAATGCTTTGCTGATAATCAAACACAGCTACTGAACGAGCCAAATGCATAATGTTATTCTAATAAAGAAATCAAGTGGGCTATCAGCTACACAAGTGCTATAACATGTATTAAGTATTAGAAAGTTCTCGACATTGTTTTTAATAACATTCAGCAGCTGATTAGATAGAACGCAGAGAACTGAGACATAACAAGGCTTGAAAATTTTATTATTTGAAATAGGTTACGGATTTGAAGGAGGTTTTGTTATCTTTGGAAGAAAGACTTAAACTAGAATAATGTTTTTATATATGAATTTTTTAATTTTATTATTCTAATTTTTAAAACCTTTTGTCAATAGAAATTGTTTAAAATTATGAAAACTAGTTGAATTTCAGACTTGTTGAGAGATTTTATCAAATTAACTATTTATTGAGTTAAAATAAATGCATTTTTATATCACATAAAAAAAACATTTGATTTAAATTTATTATTTTATTATTTTAACATATAAATATAACCATAATTTTTTGTAATTCAATTATAGTGATTCCAAAAATTAAAAAAATTGTAATTTATCATTTTCATTAAAATATAAATGCTATTTTAATTAAGAGTCCCAAAGTGGCCTATACCAAGGATACTTAGCTGAATGACTTTCCCCAGGTGCCCAAGAAGCACATTTGTATTTGATTCCCATTGATTGGCAATTGGCAATGACGTTTGAACAACTCAATCAACATCATGTTTTAACCTTTAAAAGCCATAAACAAAATTGCAGCGAAATCTGCCAACAACTAAATACCAAAATAAAAAAACATACAAAACAAATAATTGCCTGGAAGTGAAGTCAACAAATCTCTTAGTACACCGAAAAGGAGTAACGCAGCAATCACAGACAACAACGACAACGACAACAACAACAACAATAACAATGAACGCAACAAAACACAGCGATCAATCAATCAATCATTTTCACTCAAATGCCGCTGTCGATGTCTTGCCCTATAGATTTCATTATGGTCATAACCATAACCCATAAACACTGAGAGACTCAAACTGCGACTGCGACTTGAAGATGGATATGATGCTGGATGGAAGGGGGCAAGTGGGGAAGTGGGGTAAAGTAGACGCGTCTGTCTTCTTGTACACATCACCTGAGCTTTAGCCTGGCTTAGACATGGTACATGCTGGACTGACTCTCCCTCTCTGTCTGGCTGCTGTGCAATTAAATAAACGAAAGTTTTCATTAATTTCGATTGCAGCAACTTGCAAGAGAGACGACACTGAGACCAAACTCTGAGATGCCTGATGCCTGAAGCCCCGTTTCCCCCGCTTCCCGTTGCGCTCTTTAAACAATTCCAATTCATTAGCGACGCTTTTGGGCCTGGTTGTCAAACACACACCGGCGGCGGGCTCGGCCCGATCTAGTCTTGGCCAGAGCTCTTTGTCTCTTTGGCTATGGCTTTGGGTCTGGGGCGTGCTCTCGTGCTGCTCATAATGTCTGATGGATGTGACGTGCTTTGATGTATTTCACTTTTTAGTCAGTCAAACAGTCAGTCAGTGGAATGGGGGGCAGCCAAGGCGGTGGGGGTAGGAGGAGCTGTTAAGTGCCAGCACATACGAGTAGTCACATGTTGTTGTTGTTGCTGTTGCTGATGCTGCTGCTGCCCAGTTCCAGTCGCAGTGCTGGCCATTTTCTAGTTTTTTAGACACATTTTCACATTGCTATTAAAGCAAACAGCTTGAACAGCCCCGCGTCGGCCATAAGGTGAAAATAGAAAAATCGTTTCGCAAATGAAAAGCGCGAAAAACGCGTAGCGAACAAAGAAAACAAGCCGCGTTTACTGTTGTTGCCTTCTCACATCGCCCCCTCCCCCTCCTCCTCACCAAATGCCCTCACTCTGTCTACTAATACTCTTGACAAAAGGGTACAACAACTTTGTTTGAAGTTTTTACTTTTGGTTTGTCTACTGTCAAAGGAACAAGAGTATTTAATATAAATATTAAACCAGCAATTAATTAGGCCGGAGCCAAAAAATACAAAACATTTAGATACAAATAAAATGTAAAAGCCTTAATCTTTAGAGATAAGAAGTAGCTGATACTAAGCATATAATTAATACAATACCGTAATTCTAATTAAACCACATAGATTTTAAATATTCTTGTAGCACTAAGAGATTATATAAAAATAAAGTTACTAATTAATGTATGAGACAACCGAAAAATATTTAATTTTCAGAATACCGAAATCCATGAAGAAGTTCAGCGGAAACTCCCAAAAGCCCTTTATGAAACATTTGTCACTAACTAGAAATGCTAAGCTCTAATAAAAAATAAAAAATGATTTATTAATTCATCTTATACTCTTATAGCGAATTCAATACAAATATCTATAACCATTAACGAATGTTCTTTCGATTAATACTCAGAGGTAGTGCATCACCCAGTCGTCTTTAAGCTTTTGAATGTCATTCGGTATTTCATTTGTTATTGTCATCCGTCAAAAGGGAAAGCACTAATCGCGAATTTTCCAAGGGCTTGGCAGCTTAAGGATGCAATCTGGCCAGACTCTGAGTCTCTGGACCCAACCCAACCCACTCCCAATCCCAATCCCATTCCATATCGCAAGCCCAGTTCAATAATGGTTGCTTTACTTTCGCTTTCGTCACGCTCGCGTAAAATTTTTAATTTGAATTTGTTAAAAAAAAAATGTTATTTTACTTGTGTTTGAGGCAAGTGCTAAAAATTAATAGCTTTATGTCACAGATAATATATCCGCCTGACGTCGCGACACACATTGAGTCTCAGTCTGTCTCCCTTACTCTCACTCCCTCCCTATATATGTACATACATATATGCTACTACCCAGCAAGCACTTTATGGAAATTTTGATTACATTCGAGTCTCTTTCGAGTCTTTTACCATATTAAAATAGTCTTAAGTGCGCTTGCTTTCCGTTAAAAAATAATGTTTTCGTCGGGAGAAATTGGTAAGTCTGATATGCATAGTAGCACCCGCGGTTAACTTGCAATTGCTTTACATTTTGTTAGTGTAATTTCAATAAATCACATTCTGCGCATATTCTCGGATCATTTTCAAGTCCTCTTTTGATTGCAAATGAAATTAATCTCTTTTAAATCATCAAAAGGATTCGAAAAAGACTTCTCAAGGTGATTTTCGTTAAAATGATCTTCCAAATGCTGGGTGGGATCAAATATGTGCGGTGCTTGTTCGTTTGGGGAAAGCGTCGGCAACTGCTCTGTGGCCGTGGCCTCCCAAGATTGCGTTGCAATTAATCATCAGACAAAACGCATTGTTCGCCGTCGCACACATGGATACCCTATAGATACTATGGACAGACAGCATGGACACCTGGACATCTCCGCCTGTCACGCATTCGCATTCGCACTTGAATTCGCATTCACATTCGCATTCGCCGCGGCTGCCCACCTTCGGTCTGCTCCCGAATATAACTTACGAGTATATATATTAAAGTCGGTCACGTTCGTCTATTTCCCGTACTTTATTTTTTTCATTTTTTTTTTGGTGGCTTGGGACAGCGCATACATCCCACTTGGCTAACATTGTCTTGACCCAATTTAACTGGCAGTAAGCCAGTGTCAGGCGAAGATTCGGCCACAACAGCCTGCCTTTTGGGTGTGTCTTGTCGTTCTTCAAGAATTTATTGCATCAGACGAGGGCACGGTAGAGTTTAGTTGCTTTCTACGACTAGCCTGCTCCTAATTCAAGTTTAAATTTTTTTAAATTAATTTCACAGTTTTAATAAAGATAAAAATCCCTCTATTTATAATCTTTCAAAAGTTAGAAACTTTGTATGAAAAATCGTAGAAAATTGTAAAATATATATTAAATTAATTAAATCATAACGAAAAGTAAAATACAATTTTAAATAAAATAAAACTATTTTCGAACCAAAGTCTGGAGCTCAAAAGTTTCCGTAAAGGATCCAAAATCTTAAATATTTGCCATGTTCAATTTAGAGGTAATCTATGTATCTATGTATGTATCTTCTTAAAATATTCAAACAAATAACATAACCATTTCTGAAAGTTCTGAAAGTTTCAGATATATAAAGTATATGTATTTATATTGGGATTGTATTATAAAAGGAGACACATTCTTGATATACTTCAAAGAAAAAAGACAATTTGTTTGTTTTTTTTTTTTTTATCAAATATCTGTTATATGTAAATTTTATTTATGTATTATATTTATTTTGTTTTTCACATGATTACATATGTACATACACATGTATATGGTATATGTATGTGGGTGTGTGTGTTTGTGTGAGTGTGTGTCTGTGTTATGTATGCATGTTGGTATGCGTAAGCGCGTATAAATTAATAATCATACATATAAGTAGTACTTATGTAGATCATATATTATCTACAGGTTCCTGTTCAGTTGTTGCTCAATGTTTTATAAACGTATATTTATCGATTTATTTATTTTTTTTTTTTTGTTTTCACTTTATAAATCAGTTTAATATACTTATTAAAACTGTGCGAAATCTGCAATGTTTCGCTTATCAAAAATTGCATCTAATCGATTTGAAGTTTTTTTACTTGAGTCGCTTTTATTTATTTTTTTCTTTAATATTTCATTTATTTTTACAATACAAAAAGACAACTTAAGTTGCTCGACTTGATATTTGATCTGACAAGATATATATAGTCAAATTTTAAACCATTGTTAGAACACATCGTAGTTTGCAGTTCAATTTATATGAAAAATAGTTCAAAAATCAAAACTATTGTTTCTTTTTATAAGGGGATGGCGAAGGGAAATGCTTTAATAGTGGGCACCGTGAGTTCGTTTATGACCTGAAACACATGATAAACTTTCAAGTTGGCGTTTTAATAATGCACTTTGCCTTTAGCTAAGACAATCTTCTATATTTTATTTGCTTCTTGAGTTGCGTATTTGCTTTTCAACATTTTCATTTTATTTTCTGATTAATATAATAATTCTTATAAAAGCTTGCCCAACTTGGTAGCATTGGCAGATTACGATTGATTGTTTGGTCAGCTATTTATTTGCATTACTCTCTCAGTTTTAGGCTTGAGTCAACGGAAATTTGCTATAAACGAAAATGCTTAAACTCAATAATGTATTGTACCTATAATTTGCATAGTATAAATCGTTGTGTAGTCGTTTTTTATTAAGCTTTGCTTATGAAAGTTTCCCTATAATCGATCTGAAATTGATAGATACATTCCTATAGCTACATTCGATCTTCGTCCCGACATTGGCTAGCTAGATTTCTCAATTTTCCAAATACAGTCGAACTTCCCTAACTCGAATCACCATTATCCAAGAAAAAAGTTCGAGTTAGGGAGACTTCGAGTTAGGGAATTTTTTTTTTTAGTTTGTTGATAGAAACTACAATTGCATTCAATCATAAATACATTTCAAAATGCAAATTTTTCTTGTTTTTTTCAATAAAAAAGGATTTCAGTCTGTTCAAGACCTGACAATATTCTCAAAAATTGGTTTCTTCGGTCTTTTGCTGTATCCAGAAAAAGTTCCCGATTCAAATGTCATCATAATTAATATTTCATTTTTTAATATAATGAAAAATGTTTTTGCTGAGATTCCACATTTTTCAGCAACTTTAATTTATTTGGTCTACTTTCAAATTCCTTAACTACTAATAAGTTTGAATATTTCCTTAAACATTTTAGTACACTGATGCGCTGACAAATAAGTACACTTCGAACATATTTCCTATAGCAATTTCACAAGCCTAAATAATTGTTGATGCAATATTCTATCATATTTCATCACCATATGTTATGTACATCAATATTACATATCCAAACGAGCCGGTAACAAAAGCATAAAATAGAACCGAAAAAAACTCAAACTTTATTGGGGATTTTCCCGAAAAATTCGACTTACAGAAGTACGGGCCAATATTTTTGTTCGAGTTAAGGAGAAATTCGAGTTAGGGAAGTTCGAGTTAGGGAAGTAAAATTGTATGAAATTTGCTCAGTAAACGCTATTGCCACACGATTTTGTTCGAGTTAGAGAAAATTCGAGTTAGGGAAGTTCGAGTTAGGGAAGTTCGACTGTATCTCGATACTTAGTGCTTGTGTGGATCATACTACCATTTTAATAATTATCAATCAAGTCGACAGTGAGATGTTTAAGCCAAGTGCATGATAAGGTTCTATTTAGTCAGTATTTCAAGTCCATATGTTATTGATCTGATCTGATGCTATCTTCACCCAAGCAGGCTACAATGCGTATGTGTAAGTGTGTGTGTTAAGCTCCTGGTTTGCCTAAACTGCTCTAATCAACTACTGGACTGGCTATCAATCGTACCTCAGTAAGGTTTTAACTAAACACTAACTCACCTGTCCAGCCTGGTTACATTTGAGCTTCATTCATTCTAATTCATTCGCTTCGCCGATTCTTTGGCATTTAATATTTAGTTTAGTTGCAAGCAATTTACGTAATTAATTTTTATAATTGTTTTTTTTTTTTGTTTGTTCTTTATTTAAGAAAATATGTTTTATTTGCCTTTGTTCTTTATATTCAATTGATAAATTTCTTATTTTGTTTTTGCTTAATTTGCTTTTCTTTGCATATAGAAGAGAGATTATACTTTTATTGTATTGGTATTGTGTTTTAGTTGAAATGCGCGAACATTATTTAATTTTTATTTACAATTTGCAATTTAATAATGTATTTCGTTTACAAAAATATCAAAATTTCAAAAAAGGAAACTTTTTGACGTACTTTTTTCTGTTCTGTTGCTGCAGTAATCCTTGTCGAAACTTAAATGACAAATATTTTAGGCAGATTTTATAATAATGTTTGTTTCTTTATTTCAAATTCAGAAATGGAAACTTTTGTTTTAAGTATTTTTTTTTTTTGCATTTTTCTTTTGTTAAAAAGTGAACTTTTCCTTTTTTTGTTTTATATAAATATATACAAATATTTGTGTAAAAAAAGCATATGCCGTATATAAATTTTCTTGTTTAGTTTCGAAAAAGTTTGTTTTAAATGTTTTTGGCGCCCATGCAGTTGAAATAATCGTTTGTCCGTTTATAACTATTAGTTGTTTTTGTTGTGTTTCTGATCATGCATTAAACCAGAGCTCTTCAGAGGCAACTTTTCCATTAAATATAACTCGTAATTGTTATTTTTTTTTTGCTTCTTTGGAGTATAAATAATGCGTATGTCTGTGTTGTTGTTGTGTGTGTTTGTGTGTATTTCGATTTTATGCTCTTGCTCTTCGATTTGCCTATATGCTAGTAGGGTGTATGTAGTGTAGGTGTGTGTATGTGTGTGTGTGTGTGTGGCTATTTACTTGATTCGCTTAATAAACATTTACTTGCATTTAAAAATTAACTAATCACTTTAAACGTTATGCTTAAAATGTTATATATTTAAATGTATTTATAAGTATATATGTTTTTATCATATTTTATGCAGTAATTTTCTTACTAACTTTTCTTTTTGTTTTGTATTATTTTGTTTATAGCGCAATCAACGTGCTCGTATCTTTGTTTTTTACGTTTTCCATCTGCGCGTTGTTGCTGTTGTGTTTTTGCTGTTGTTGGAGTTATGAAAAAATAAGTTACTATCATTCAAATTTGTTATTACTGGTGTATAAACTTAGCGTTACAAATTTATTATGTTTTTCTTTCATTTTTTGTTTTTGTTTTGTTTTGTTTTGCTCGCATTATTCCCCATCTCTATATTTATCACTAAGTATATTAAGGGTATAGGCGATGAAGCAGAACATGATGTGTGTGTTTTGCGTTGCGTTTTTATTTTATCTTTTTATGTGCTCCCGCTAAAACTTGTAGCTTGTTCTATTGCATCGATGTAAGACTTGTGGAAGTACCAATGTGCGCCGATGTTCCCAACGTGGCTGCCATGTCTCCTTGATAGCTGAACTGTTGGATTGCAAAAGCAAAACAATCGGGTTATCAATTCAATTCAATTCAATTTAGCATTCAAAGAATAATTTACCTGCGGGAAAAGCGGCTCTTCTGCTATGGAGCCCAACGGTCCCGTGGGATCGGGCGGCGTTAGCTCGACACTTTCGCCCGTAAACTCTTCATCAAAATATCGTGTGTCTGTATCCGAAGTAACCTGAGGTTTGAAAGGCGGCGTTATCTAGAAAAATAAAAATAATTTGGTCATTTCCCACATCTGACAGCATTTGCAACAATGTCTACAAACCTTCTTCAGCACCAGATCTGTCCAATTAATACTCGCAAAGAATGGATGCGCTTGTATTTCCTTGACATCATCCTGTCCACCGCCCAAGCGATTACTTGGATCCTTGGCCAGCAGGCCGGATAGCAGACTTTTTGCTTCATCAGTAATATTGCGTGGAAATTTAACATCCTCGACCAATATGAGTGTGAAGAGCACATCATGATCACGATTATAGAAGGGTAGACGACCGCAGATCTGTATACAAATAAACGAATTGCGATTTAACACATTTTTAACACACTATAACAATTGCTGTCGTCGCGTCTCACCATCTCATACATAACGACCCCGGTGCCCCACCAATCCACCGCGCGTCCGTAATCATTATCGTCTAATACTTCTGGCGCTAAATATTCCGGAGTGCCGCAAAACGTTTTCGTTGTACTGCCGTAGGTGATGTCCTCCTTGCACAGCCCGAAATCGGCGACCTTTATGTGACCATCTTTGTCCAGCAAAAGATTCTCTAGCTTTAAGTCACGATAAATGATGCCCTGCGAATGCAGATAGCCAAGCGCCGAAATTATTTCGGCGCCATAGAAACGTGTTCGCTCCTCGGTAAAGATGCGATCATGGCTTAAATGCCAAAACAGCTCGCCACCATTCACATATTGCATTACAAAACAGAGACGATCGTTGGTTTGAAATGAATATTTCAGTGACTGCAATGAAAAAGAAAAGATGTAGAACGTAACAATTGAGTTAACAATCGATTAGTGATTTGGGTTGGCAAAAGAATTAACAAAGATTAACTATTGTTAATGCTATAGTTATAGTAATACCGATTAAAATATAAAGATTTTGGTTCCAGTTATAAGTCATAGGTTAATTAGGGTAATTAATTCAGAAAATTTAGCAACTTTTTGCGAGTTTGATTAGCACGGATATGAAAGTGGCAATATAAATATATTATTCAAATACAAAAATAAATAAAAAAAAAATGTGTTCCACTCGTTGAGTTTTTAGCTTTTCTGTAATTTTTCGCAGAACTTTTAGTTATTTATGCGGGTAAAGCCGATATCAAAAATATTTATTTTTTTGAAAAAAAAAATTCTACGTAAATTACTTATTGATTTTATGGGAAAGCTACTAACAGCTTGCGCTTAATCTTAAAATTTCCCTTGAACGTCTGACGCTGATTAATTTAAAGCAAAACAGTTTTAAGTGTAAACAGTATTTGTAATGCGGGGATTTTCCCGTTATCGAGTTTTGTGGGCTAACGCTAAACTTATGCCAATGGATGACAAATATAAGCACTTACAATAAGGAACGGATGATTTGTTGACTTGAGTACACGACTCTCGGTGAGCGTGTGTGCGACCTCATCCTTTTGTATGATGACCTCCTTTTTGAGAATTTTAATTGCGTACAATTTGGATGTGGCCTTCTCGCGACACAGAATCACCTTACCAAAGGTGCCTTTGCCCAGCACCTTGAGAAACTCAAAGTTCTCGAGTGTCTGTCCAAAGAGAAGAGCAATCAATTATTAGGTTTACATATTTATTATGAAAATAGTTGGATATTCAAATACATACCACTTTCTTGACACCGCTGCTGTTGCGTGTTGTGCCTTGAACGGAAAACTGTTCGGATAGTTCGACCTCGGCAATGCCAGCCATGTCCACATCAGCCATATCTGTTTGGGCCGACGGAGACATTGCCGTTTCGCCCATTTCGCAAAGCCGACTGGCCACGCTGCGGATGGCCTCGGTCCATAGCTGGCGCTCAGCCTCCGTTTCGACGGCAAATGTGCGCTCAATTACCGTCGTCCATTGCAGGCCGCGTATGATAAATGTGAAGGGCTTGGGCCGATCAACGGTCATGATCTGGCAGCCACGTACAGTGAAGTTATTGAGCAGCTGCTCCGACTGTGTGCTATCTGCCGGCTTGCTGCGATAGCCCATCAGTGTGCCGTCGGTGCGAAGGATAAAGTAACGTTGGCGCCAGGTCTTGATGTGCTCGCCGCGCTTTAGCAGCCAACCCTCCTTGACGATCGCCGGACGACCGGGTACGAATGGCTCCATGGGGCTGGTGGGCGATATGCCAGCCGCTGTCAAGGACATTATTGCTTCCGTTGCCGGATGTGGTGCGTCAAATATCTCGTTACTTAGCAGTGCACAGTAGTGTGTCCAATGATGATTATTGAAATTGTCTTTGCTCTCAGTGGGCGTCGTTGACGTTGACGTTGGCGTAGTTGAGGCAGATCCTGTTGCCGTGCTGGCGGCAGTCAGAGTCGATCTCCTCTGCTGCGATACAAACGATAGGTAATTCGTGTTGAGGCTGTTCCCACTTTCCTCGACGCCAAGCTAACCAATTCCACACAGCCGAGTCCGAGTCTGAAATGAGGGCACTTGTTGAAAATAAGCAAAATACAAAAAGAAAACAGCGAAAAGTAAAAAATACAAATGGTTTTTTAGCATTTTAGCGAGTGCATAATGCAAATTTTTATAAGTATGAGCACACACACACACACACACGCACACTCATAAACATACACATTTATGTGCATGTGCACTAGAGATGGGCGCGTGACGATCTATCAATGTGTTAAACATGTAATGTTGACTATTAATTTTCTTTTATGGATTTTCAGCATTTTAATTGACACAATTTTAAAATGTACTATATAATATATTATGTAGAAAAACTATAGATCTTGATAACAATTTATTTTTTCATACATTTATTTTAAATTTTAGCAATATGATTATTTATTAGTATATTAGACACAATTAATAAGTTCATTTTAGGTACACAATATTATGAAATTTAATTTAATAAAAAAATGAATTTAATTCTTTTTTTTTTTGTAAATTATTTAATTGTTTTTGGTAATACACTTGCTTTAAAAATTGTGAAAATATTTAACAATTTTCGTGTCACGACAACTATCTATCACGCGGCCATCTCTAATATGCACCTACATAACACATACACACATGTGCATATCGATATGCATATTTTGTTATTGTCTTTTGGCGTGTTTATGGCAAATTGCACAGCCCTTTGTTGTTGTTCTCGTTCTCGTTCATGTTGTTGTTGTTGTTGTTGCTGTTTATTTTGTTGTTGTTGTTGGCGCTTGCGTCAGCAGCTGCAACAAAAGCAGCTGCAGAACTTTTCAAAATAGGATCGATCGTTCAGAGAAAAAATAAAAATAAAATATAAAAAATAATACGAAAACAAAAACAGAAAAAAACAACTTAAAAACTGGGCATTTTTACGGCATTTCCGTTGCGCAGAAGGGCTGAAGCGACGGCGACGGCGACAGAGTCGACGACGGAGGCCTCCCTGGGGTCTTTCATTCACTTAGTCATTGCGCGCCCCACATGTCGAGGCGCCAGCCAGCATTTGCACTTCCCTCTGCCGCTGCCGCTGCTGCTGCCACTGCCTCGGGCTGTAACTGTGCCCCTGTCGCAATTGTTGCTGTTTTAGCTTCAAACAAAATTCCCCGCCATGTTACGCAGCCAAAGCGAGCGCAGAGTGCGCGATACGAGCAAATTTTCGCGATTGCATTTACCGCGAAATTAAATCAAAACAAGTCGACGGATTGCTACTGTTCATGAACTTATACGCACACACAACTACAGACATACATATTCTTGTATGCATATGCTAAGCGCAAGTGTAGACACACACACACAACCACACACACATATGCATACGTGTGTGTGTGTGCTTGCATGTCTCGCTCTGCTGTCTCTGTGTGGCCCTCTGCTAGTTGAGATCGCAGCGAGCGATAAAGGTGCGAGGGGCACGTGTGTGTGTGTGTATGTGTGTTGTGTGTCTCAGAGAGTGCGGCAATGATCGCAGCTGAACACAAATAAAAAAAAAAGAAAGAAAACAGTAAAAAAAAACATATTCATTTGCAATTTGCGAAAATGTCACGAAGTGCCGTGGCGGTCGCTGCCGGCTGTACAAATTTCGCTATCTAAAACTGTAAACAAATGTACATAAAATAAAATCGACAAAATACACACATGCAGATATGTATGCATGTACATATGCGTACATACATACATATACAGACAAGACGCGTATGCTTTGGATGTCTGCATTGCAAAGTGCGAGGGAAGCGTGTGGGCGGGCCAGGGGGTGGCGGGCAAAACGCGTGCATGTCTGACAGACAAAATGTACATACAGAATGCTTGCATGTGTATGTGCTGCTGCGTATATGTATGTGCGTCTGCAGCAAGTGATCAACGGCAGCAGCAGCAACAACAATGACGGCGGCAAGCAGCAGAAAACCGGTTCGGAACAAATTCAAGCCGCGAACCAAAACAATAATACGGCAGAGCCTAAATATCACAATTACATGAGTAAACGCGTACAGTTTGTCAAGTAATTCTTTTGACAAAATATTAATTGTATTTTTAATATTATTAGTTTTTATTTTCAATGTGTGAACATTTCATGTTGTCAAAACAATTACTTGACTTACTGTACATGTATGCTTGGTATGTGCATACATAACGATTTAATGTCAATGAAAGTTTTTATGAATTTTTAAGAAGCTTTTCTTATTTATTTTAATACAACTTTGCAAATTGTTTTAAAAGCAACAATCTATCAGTGGCAACAGAGGGGATTCGAACCGGCGAACCGAACCACAAGCAAAAGTTTTTATGTTTGTGTCAGCAACATGTCTAGACACCAATACAGTTATCAAATGTACATACACACGCACGCACTAACACATCGATGCATGTATATGCACGCAAACACAGACAAATTCACACATACACACACACACGCAAACACATACAGAGATAGATTACCATCGGGGGCAGCCAACGACGTCGTCGACAACGACAACGACGATGGTGACTTTGCAAGCAACCGAACGAGCAACAATAACAAAGGCCACGGCTGTTTATTGGAATTTGGCATAAAAACACTTGCAATTGCAAGCCCATGGATAACTTGAACCCACCTATTTGGTCTAAAGAACCAACTTTTGCTTTTGATTTTTACTCTTTTCGCGAAATGTAAAAGGCAGACTCTGCTTTAATGGTGACGGTGACGGTGACGGCAGCGACAACGACAACTCACGTATGTTGTTTTTGTTTCTGTTGTGTGTTGAGTGTAAGTGTATTGTGATTGTTTGTATGTATGTTGCAGACACCAGGCCACACACAATTTAATACAATTTCGTCACACAATTGTTGAACTTCTCGAAACTTTGTTTTTGTTCTGGTGCGCATAATATATATATGTTGAAAGTTATTTGTCATAAACACACACGCACTCACACTTATTTTTCCATGTACATGTACCGTTTGCTTTTTACGCTTCACTTTTTTTGGTCTTGCGATAGACGGTCTATATAATGAGGCGGTCGGTCGATGTCACGTCCAGTGTTGCCAACTCTTCGGGACATGAAAAAGCCAAAATAGCCTTTGAAAAAAGCTGAAAGTAGCTAAACAAAATTTGTTGATAGCTAAAAAAACGCTAGAGTAAAGAAACGATATTTTTATTAATTTAATGCAGTGTTTTCGAATATTTTAATCCAAAAAAAATCTTCAAACAATTCTACCACATTTTGTTTGAATTTTTCTAAAATGTTTAAGATTTTTTGCAGAACTTTTTACCCAACTTCGCCACGCGTAGGGCGAATTGCACCAAACCAATTTTAAAATAAAGTTAATTATTTTACCTTATTTTTGATTTTGGTGCTTTTTTGAAATTTGTTTTTAAAATATTTTAAATTGATTTTAGAAAAATCTAAAGAAATGACATGGGACAAAATTTTTATCGAAATTTTGAGAGAGCGAGAAAGAAAACAAAGAAAAAAAAAAGCGAGTCTATATATTGTGGCGGTCTGTCGATGTCACGTCAGTGCACCTCTAAATTAATTCGATTATAATGGAATGACATATGCTACTTTACCACAATTTCGATATTATGATGAATCGATTTAAAATTTAAAAAGGTTAGTGGCTCAAAAAACACAAAGTATTTGTTGTCAAAACAATTCAGACGAAAGTATTTATGTATTGCAATTAAATTTCCCATAGCTCAAAATGAATCCTACTGAGAACAACGAATCTATGCAACAGCAGATTAAAACTGGTGAACAAACCAATAACAAGGATTTTGAAAAATTCGAGGAGGAGAAATTCAAATCAAAGTATCCAAGTGGAAGGAACCTGTCTGGTGTCCATTCATCATTCGTCCAGAAACGTCTACAAAAGGGAACTAAATTTTTCGATTCGGGCGATTATCAAATGGCGAAGCAGGGATCTCGAGGAGGAGGCTACAAACCGATCTTCGGGAGCACTGGAGATGCCATACCAACTCCTGAAACGGTATCTGTACGAAAATACTATCATGCAACTATTGTGTAGCCCTTCAAAGTTTTGGAGTTCAGTGCTTATTTCCGAATACACATTACTAATTTGGCTATTAATGTTCAGCGGAAGCTACTTTCATCAAGTTATTTTAATTATTAAGCGTTATCTGATTTATTCCTAGATACACCTGTTCACCCAACTCTATTAAATGTACCCTCCCCGGAGTTTTTGTTGTTTGTAGTACGCTTTCAATTCTCACCAAAATTAAAGTGATTGTTAAGTTAAAATAAACGATAAAATTTTAAAATTGTAGTTCTTAAAATGATCTTTTTTATTTTATCTAATTTGTAAATTAATTGTTTTTATTAAATAAATAGAATATTGCTACATGAGCCAAAATCAAATTCACATTTAAATTGCCCGCACAGTTCATTATAAGAGCCGGAGCCGCTCATAATCCAACTTCGAATAAGTTCGATTGAACAAGTCACCGAGGTGAATGAACGAACTATGTCCCTTCCCTGTTTGTAGACGATAGGTGGCGTTTTTACAATTTAAAAAGCCACCGGGTGAGTAACTCGCAAGTCTATAAATATGGTTTCTTTTATTTTATCTAACTTTATGTAAATTGTTACTAACTTTTTACACAATTAAACAGTTATCAATAAATTTTGTTTATTGCTTAAACTTTGCACCATGACCATTTATTGTGTAAGTGGTCGAAAGATTGGGCGGGATCTTATGACCGATTAAGGAACTGAATGTATTTTAAAATCAATTCATTTGTTTATTATAGTTTTTAATTCAAATTTGTCTCGATAAGTATTATTATCGATAAGTTTCATGTGCACAGCCCAGTTTTTTACAGAGCATTTACAGTTGAGGTGCTCTGTTATTGTGTACACACTGTGCGAAACTGGACAAACATCGATGTCATCGTGAAAAATCGATAGTATGTTATCACTAATCAACAGTTGTGTACACACTGGTCGATCGGTCGTCGTCGGCTCGGTGAAATTTTGTAATTTTTAGAATTTAAATCGGTCGCATTTGTTTATGCCAAGCGCGTAATTGTGCGAACTGCTTAAGTAGCAAAAAGGTAAAGCCAGAAATTCTTGTGGCATTCATGGAAACCCACTCAGTGTCCCTGACACGCTTACTTGCTACAAAACATTGCCCCCCGAGTGTCTGTGTAAGAGTGGTTTGAGTGCTTTAGCTTATCAAAAGAGGCGTAGAAAACTGCAAAAAACAAAGGTGTTATTGACTTCGCGAGTGGAAGGCAACTTTCTTTTTTTTGCTTCTTGTCTGCAGCACATTCCACTTCTACCCTCTCTGTGTGTCTATTGGTTTCTTTCGAATAAGCACAAATTGAATTGTATAAATAATGAGAATGGTCTTAAAATTAAGAAACATAAAGCACAGCAAAAAATGTGAAATGCAACGAATCGAGTCTGGGGCAATCAATACAAATACAAATACAAATACAAATACAAACACAAATGCAAATACAACTGCAATAACAACAATAACGGGCCCTCAAGTATCGAATGCGCGCTTATTGTTTGTGCATGTGTGTGTGTGAGCGAGTGCGAGTGTTTGTGTGTGTGTGTGTGTGAGAAAACAAAACAAAATTGTATACAATATGGAAAAAGAAAGCGCATAATTGAATAAATAATAACAAATGGGGGCGAGTCTCAATGACAAAAACCAACGTTGGCTCAAAAGCGAATTGCCAGATTAACGAAAATATGCATATGCCCTGACGCATTGTTTATGTGATTTTGCAATACACACGTACACACACACATTCACTTATAGCTGCATACATACTCACGTGCAGACAGAAAGAAACAGTTAACTATTGTGGTTCACGTTGTGGTTGTGCGGGTGCAGTGGTCTCAGGGTTTCTTTTGCAGAGCGCAAAACTGAGCAAAAGACAACGGAAAACAAAACGCAAAACTTACCACACCAAGTGAAAGGAGGCAGGGGGAGGGGCAGAAACAGAGCAAATCAAATTAGCTGCAGACAACAACAACAACAACAACTACAACAAAAGAGTGCAAATTTGTTGGGCACGCCCTTGAACTTGCAACTGCTCTCCCACCCCCTCTCAACCAGGGATGTCAACCGGCAAATAAATTCCAAAATATTAAATAAAAACTAGTTTAAACTAAAGCAAATTATTTTTGTTTCTTCTGAACCTATGAAGTAGAATAACATTGGAAATCTTTTTTAAAAATTCACTAATTTGTTAGCTTTCCCATCACATCTAAAAGAAGTGCTGCCAGAATTTCAACGGCAAAATAAGCTAATGTGATTTAAAAGTTTAGCTTGAAATAGCTAAAAAGTTATGAAAAGTGATAGTTAAAAATGCTATGTTCGAATTAGAGGTCTGCATAAATGCACTCAAAATGACAAATGAAGCGTTCACACTCAAAATGAACGAGTGAATATGAATTCGAACTCAAAAATCTTTGGCTGTATGAAGAGCTCGTGTGAGACTTAGTAGGCTAACATTCAAACGTAGAGGCCTGAATGTCAATGACAGACAAGCTGAAATTGGTTTGAGTTCATTCAAATTAACCAGAAAAATTTTATTTTGAAAAATATTCTGCAATTATATGATGAACCATGAGCACTTCGTAAAAAGGAAACAAATCCATTTATTTCTCAGAAATTAAAATAACTATAAAATATGTATTAACATACATATTTGTATGTAATTAATCCCTTTTTGAATGTAGAAACATTATTTTTTAGCGTTGTCTAGTTTGGGGCATTCACACTTTTTCACTTACAAAATTTCGTGCGTCTGAAAATACTTTTTCGCGGTTTGCTGGTATAGAAAGTATTTTGCAACTTGTTTTGTCTAAAAGCGGAAAAAAAATCTTTATGCATGTGCCACCAAGTCATGCTTATTATTGGCTTAATCTTGTGCGTTAATTTTTCCATCCATTTTTGCAATAAGTCGTAAAAAAAGCTAAACTGAAATATTATGTTCAAGGGATTCGAATTTGTTTGACAATGCCAATGTCACCTATAGTTTTTACACCTTAGTTCATTCGAACTCAGTTCGTATGAATGCCGAACGTTTGGAAGAAAACTTCACTCAAATACATATAAACTCAATCATTGTATGCTTTGCATTCAACTCATTCAGATCCATTCAATTGCATTCAATGGGACTCACAATTTGAGTACATCCATGCAGACCTCTAGTTCGAAAGTGCAGATTACAAAAAAAAAGTTGTTTCTTATATTAGACGAATTCTGCAATTATTTTTAAAAATCAAACTTGGTTAATCTGTTTGTTTGTAGCAACCTTCAATAGCATTTAGGGGTTTTTAATTCACTTTGCTCCTGAAAATGCCTTTTAAGAAGCTGCAAATGACTTAAAAATTGTTATAAATTTGTGTGTTGACCAGTAATTTTTTGTTGCCCACTACGCCAATTGGTTTAAAATACTTTAGGCTCTGCTCAAAGTTTTGCTGTTTTAGTAGTATTTTCCTAATTTAGTATATTTCCAATTTTTTTCAACAAGATATTCGAATACTTGTACTACTAATTATATTTTTGTTTGTCCATTATATATTTTCTAAAAAGAACTTTTGATTCTCTTAATTATGCCATTAAATTAAAAAAAAAACACAGAATTTTGTAGCTTTTGCATTTACAAAGCTGCTCAGTTCTAGCTACATATTTTATAGCTAAAACGGCAACACTGCCTATAAGTGCTTAAACCCGCTTATATGATTCTTTCAATATCTCAATTCAAGGGTTAAAGTGTTATCTGCATGTAGTAGTAAAAGATATTTTAACAGTTATACTTAAGTGTGATTGATTATTACTTTAAGTCAATCGTTTTATTATGCATTAATTATAGTAATTTACTAATAAAAGCTTTCTGTTCTCCACAGTTAGTTCCCTTACACACACACACACACATACACATAGAGGATGTTTAATTTTATGAAAAAGAGCGCCGGCGATGAGGAGAAGGAGCGTCGCAAGCGTGAAAAGAAACTGCGGAAAGAGGCTAAAGGGGGCAGTGGGGTGGGCGTAACGGGCAGCATGAGCACAGATGAGCTGCTGCGTCTGGAGGAAGTGCGTCGATCGCTGAAAATACGTGGTCGCCGCAAGGAGAAGGAAAAGCTGCCCAGCGGCATAACCGCCGATTACAGTGCGGACTTCTTTGCGGCGTTAAATGCTGACGCAGCCAGCGGCAATGGCACTGGCAATGCAAATGGGAGTGGAAGTGGGAATGGCAGTGCCGGGCCAGAGCAGGATCGTGGCAATGAGGAAATTGTTGCATCTGTGATGACACACATCGAAAGTCGCTCCAGCGCCAACGGCTCTGGCATTGGCATCAATCTCAACTACGGCGAGGTTACGCACACGCTGCTCGCCGGCGGACTGAAAGTGAGTATGACAAAGGGAAATCCTTTAGAGATTTGTGTTTATGCTTTTTGTCTTTCGAATTGACAGAATCGCTTTTTGCCGCCGGTGCCACCAAAGCCGCCCAAGCGGGGCATACTGAAGGGTTCGCGGAGCAACATGAGCAACGTCCACGAGGAGATTGTCTTCACCGGCGGCGGCGGCGGGAGCACGGGCGGCGGCACGCCCGAAATGCTGATGCGCAACACCATGCAAAATGAGCAACTGTTCGAGGGCAACCGTGGCGGCGGCAGCGGTGGCTCCAATTCGAGCCAACACGGCACCTCGTTCACCTCCGTGGAGAGCCTGCGCAGCGACGGCGATCATACGCCACAGCAGCGTGCCATGACGCTGCCGGCGAATGCCCGCTATGGAGCACCACAGACGCCCACGCAGGCTGCCCATTTGCATGTGCTGACATCGCCATCGCCGAGTGCGGACAGTCTCACAGATACCACAAACTCCTCGTTCGCCACGCCGCCATTCTCACTCAGTCCGGTCGGCGAGTCCCAGGGCATCGATCGCTGGGCCCGCGTGCATGCCTTCGAGGATATCCAGCTTCCATTGCCCCCTGTCCAGTTGGTGCAGTTGCCGGCTCCCAGGCAGCTGGTCATCAAGCGACAGAAGTCACCGCGCCAGGACTTTGGCTTCAGCCTGCGAAAGGCCATTTGCTTGGATCGCACCGAGTCGCTGACTTCCCCCATTTTTCGGCCCGTCATCTTTGCAGAGCCAGGTGCTGGGGGCGGCGCCACGGGTCTCCTGCCCGGCGATCGCCTCATCAAGGTCAACGGCACGCCTGTGGGCGATCTGTCGCGTGAGATCATCATCGAGATGATACGCAACAGCGGCGATGCTGTCACCGTTGAGGTACGTAACCCAAGCTAACCCAGTTGCATTTGTTGTTACTACTTATGATATCTTGTCTCATCCACCTGGCAGGTTCAACCCGTGGCTGAGCTGGTGGAGCTAAGCAAACGCTGCATGGCGCCAAGCACGGCAACCGTCGAGGAGATTGATCATTCCATTACCAACGGCAACTGCAACACACTCCGTCGCAGTGCCAGCAAACGCTTCAAACGTCAGGTAAGATCAGGCAGCTCAACTTCCATCCATTAGCAAAAGGCGAAAGCATTAGGTGATTGATGAAATCGTATGTTTCTTGTTACATGCACAAGATCATAATTGCTCCTCGCATTTCATTAATTATTAATTCTTTCAATAGATTACAAACCCTATGCAATGATTAATTGAATAGTCCGAGTCTAACTCGTTTCCAAGACTCCATTAGTACCGATGTTATAGACATAAGGTGCTTGAATCTAGACAAGGTTTATATACCCTCTAAAAAGGTGTAAAAAGTATCTTTTAGTAGAGTCAAAGATCAAAGTTGTCATAGAAAAGTTGAACTTGGTGCTGAATAGTCCATCAAATTCTAATATTTCGTATGATCTTAAAGTCCTATACGAAACTAGTACTATTTCATGTTAGTACTCTTGATGAAGATGCGATAAAAGGTTTATTTTAAAAATTATATTATAATTATTTCCATGATATATTACGATCTATTGCAATATGAAAAGTGTCTTTAAATATTCCAACATCGTTGTGCCCCAAAAAGCTTTAGGCAAACTAAAGTATCTCAGGTCGGTTAGAGTTGAGAATGGTCCGGATATAAAAATGTTGAATGTTGAATAACTTTAAAGATTATTACTTTAACCAATTTTCAGAACAAAGTTAAAAGCATTTTCTTTATAAATCTTATAGTGATCTGACTAAAAAGTTCGGGAAAATTGCCCCTTACAAATATTCAATTAAGTTCTATAAATCTCGAACAACCATAGCAACTTTTGCAACTTTTAAGTACATCCAAATTTTGTAACGACGAAGAATTAAATCTCTGATAGTTCAAGATTAAATACCATGAAAATTTTTAGAGATTTGTGGAATACATTTGATTATCTGAGCATCGTATCCATACATTTTAATGAATTTCTTAATAATAAGGTTAAAGATTATTTCACTAGCCTACCGTTCACAGTTATTAGTCAAAAAGTGTTTAGTTATAGTTTCTTTGCACATCGTTCTCCTTATTCTTCTAGATATTAAAATTTTTGTTATTCTGATCTGTATTTATCAGCCTTCATTTATATATGGAATAGTTATGACCACCCAAAGTGTTAGTGAAATTTTACTATCTATATGGTCTAAAATAACTTGTGTATTTGCAACGGAAATTCTTATTATTTATGTTGGCATTAGTCATGGTTTTTTACTATTTCTGGTAATACTCAAAATTTTAGTTTGCCATTGCAGGGTATATGACGCTGTTGACATTATTAGTTTAATACATATTAATCTTAACTATGATTGCTGATCTTATACTTTATAGGGTACCTCAAAGTTTCACATTTCAATTCATATTCATTTCTTGAATCGTATTTTATATTTTTATTCTCATTCTTAATCTTAACTTTAAAATAATTACTGATCTGTGCGAAACTGTAGCTCTCCGCTATAGGGTAACTCAAAGTCACACATTTGCAATTGAAATTCTTATTAAGTTGTTGACTTTAACATAAGCAGAGCTAGAAACGTGTTTGACATTTTTCACAATGTTTATCTTGCCACAAATGCTGAGAAATTGTCAGCACCTGAGTGATCAGACGACTTGAATTCCCGGCCCAACCTTTTAGTCACAATTGTAACTATATTTGTATACACTTACAGGGCATATTACAATTTTGTCACATAATGTGTAACGCATTAATAGAGACGTTTCAGATCCTATAAAATATATATTAATATATATTTTTTATCAGGACGAAAAGCTGAGTGGAGAAAACTTGGATACGAATTTTTCAATTTGTTTTGTATCTAGACCAAATTCGGTTGAATCAGTTTAATATTCCATATAGCTAAAACAATCAATGTCGTTTTTGAGATATTTTAATCTATCACACAAATTGTGTATTTGGAATAGTCTTATACATTCAGTTTAAGTTTAACTTAAATCAGACTATTTATATCATAAATCTGTTTTGGAAATTATTACTCGAAAATTAAAAGCAGCAAGCGCAAGAGTATTTAGTCTTCGGTGTGCCAAGGATAATCTTTCTTATTTGTTGTTATTGTTGTTGTCTGGACTAAGTTCATAGAGGCGTCGACATATCTGAGCGTCTTATTCACTTCATTCACTCGACGAAAATAAACGGATTTGGCAACACTGTGAAAAAACAACTCGAACTGCATTTTCAGTAAACATCATTAACAACAAACATGCTGCAGAGTCGCCACTTCAGTGCCTCCCTCCACCCTCCCTCCTCCCTCCCTCCCCCTCCCTCCATTCGTGTCAACGTCAACGCCGGCGGCGACTGCACGAACAGTCGCAGCCACAACCGCAGTCAGCAGCGACGCGACGCAACGTCAACTGTGACGTCGACTGCAGCAACTGCAGCTGTGTGCATTTTTTTACACCCACTGTTGACTGCGACTGCGCTGGCAGCCTACACAAATAGCATCGTTCGCAGCTGCTGTCGGCGTCGCAGTCGACGTCGCTGCCAGTCGTCTGGTTATGCATGTGTGCGTGAGTTTTTGTTTTTGTCGAGTTTTTGTTGTTGTTACTCGCTTCGTCGTGGCTGTCGTTGGAGCTGTGCCGTCAGTACGCTGCAAACTTTGCCCAAGTTCGGTACGGAAATTGAAACGCGAGACACCCACTGTGAGATTTCTATGCGGGATTACAGAAATAACAACAACAACGTTAACAACTCTTAGCCATTCTTGTCATTCAAGTTGGCTTTTAATAATCGAATCGCAGTTAATTCATAACTTGGCAAATTTCGCGTTCGTGACTCGAGTCTTGCATTTCAATCAATCAATCAATCAATGAATCGTTGATCGCACGATGATGATTGGCCATTTTCAGCCAATTTCAATTGTCTAATGTCAAAGCGCTAAGTGCTTAAACACACATACATACACATTTCAACACATACATGTACATACATTTAAGTACATTTATTGAGTGTTACTAACGCTCCAAGGTTTTGGGCGCGCTCCAGTTTCTCACTTACTTCCCGTTTCACATTGTGCGTCTCTAGCCTGGTCTAATCTGGTCTGGTCATGCTCCAAGCTCCGCTGGCTGGCTGGCCATGACAATTGTTTGCAGTTAGCTTAGATCCGACAATCACGCTGATCACATAACAAACAAACACTTATACACACGCGCCTTTAACCATGTTTCTCAAGCCAAAGAGCTTCGAGCAAACTCTACGCGGTGGCATTGTGCCCGCCGTGCCAGCTGCCCCCGGCTCCGGTCTCAATCCGTCCTTTCATCGCGGCTGCACCGGCAAGGCGCACGCCTGTGGCACCAACAAGGCCCAAAAGATCGCGGCGGCGACGGCAGCAGCGAAGCCGAAGGCGCAACGCAAGAACAGCATCAGCTCGGAGACGATCAGTGAGAGCGGCTCGGAGAACTCCAACAGTTGGCCGTCGACAACGGCTCCGACTCTGGCGCCGCCTCCACCGAAGCCACCACGTCTGGCTGCCACCAAGCAACAGGCCAAGGAGACGGCAGCAACTCCAATAACTCCATCCGGCTTTGAGCGCAGTTCAATACGATCGCGCAGCTTTCGACAGAATGGCAAAATCAACACAACGTCAACTTCAACTCCACCAACAGCAATAGCAACAACAGCAGCAGCGACAACAACAAATTCTGTAGCAACAACATTAACATCCACATCTGTACGTCCACCTTGGAACAGCTCCGCAGTAGCTGCCTCTAAATATGCAGCAGCAGCAGCTGCCGCAGCGGTAGCGCCACAATCATCCCCCCTCCCCGGCATAAGAAGCTCCTATCGTCGACGTCGCGATGCCCAAAACGCTGCCCAACAATGGCCGGCCATCTGGGCCAGCTCGCTTGCCTGCAACTACAAAAACTATGATGCAAGTCTCAGGCAAAAGGTGCGCATAATAATTACACTAGACAACACAAAAAGATGCCACAAAACTCGAAAACAAAATATGAAAAATGTGGTAAATCAAACATGGGTATTACTGCAACTGGTCGAGTTATAACTTTTATTTTTCTGCACTTAAAAGATATATGTATTACGCAAATTAAGTTATTGTCAATAAATAATTCTAAGGAATTATTTCTCAAGCAAATAACTGAAAATTTTTAAATGCAAATTTACAAAAAAAAGGAAAGAAAAATATTTTAAAACAGTCTTAAAACTTTATTGTTACACAATTTTGTTGAACTAATTATGCTGTATTGTTTTCCTTGTAAGACAATAATAATTCCTCTTAAAGGTTTACATGCAAATATTTTTTTAAGCGTGGAATATGTGTCATGCCTATTCAAAATTCAGGTGTGACTGAAATTCTAAATATTATCTTAAAATAATCTGTGTAAAAGTTAATTACAATGAGATTAATATTAAGTCACAACCATATATCGATGGTTCAAAAATATATTCATTTGCATTTGGTTTTCGAATTTTGTTGACCAGTGTCAGAAAAAACTTTCTAGCCCTTTGTGAGTCGATCGATGAATGAATGGATCGATAGATTGTCGAGCCGTGACCCAATGTACGATTTAAGTTGTTAGTTATTTTATGACGATCGGACAGTTGGACAATCTGACTGTGAATGGGTTATAGAAATAGGGTCGGGGACTCTGACTGCAGATTGGGGATTGGAGTATGGAGTATGGAGTGCGTGGGCAAATGCTCGGCTCATAATTTACGATATGGTCGTCTTGTCGCTGCATTTATGGCTTGGCTTTATGGCTCACTACGCCGACGTTGGAGCGGAAGTATTCATTTACGTAGCCCGCTTTGTCGATGTTGTATTTGTTTTAGTTGTTGTTTTTTTTGTTGTTGTCTCTTCTTCGGTGTTGCGTTGTTTGGTTCTTTATGAATATGTAGTTGGAGTGCTGCATACATAGGACACAATAAACGATAGTTTAAGATATGAAATCTTAACATTTGGTAAACCTTTGCATGAACTTAATTTGTCGGCTTGCCTCTGTTCTGTTCTGTCCCTAACTAAGTCTGTCTCTTTTTCTATTAGTTTTTTTTGTCTGCCTTTTGTCTCTCATTCTCAGTCTCTCTATCCATGTTAATTAGTTAGCTGCTCTGCTGTCTGCACATTCTTTATCTAATTTGTGTATTTCATCAACTTAAACTGCGCCGGGTTCATTGATCCGATCGCCGAGTGCAGCTATTGATTGACAGTGGACAGACGGGCTTGTCAGTTTGCCTCTCCTCTCTCTTCTTTTTTTTTTTGTTTATAAAATTACATATTCATGTGTATTCATGTGTCTATGAATTAGATGAATTTTGTATACAAAAAAATGTGCTTGTGATTTGTTCGAAAACAAACAACTTTATAAAGTCGTTAAAAAATGAAGAAACTCACAATTATTGATGCAGTTTTTATGGTTTCCAATTTGCATATAAGAGAATAAAAAAAACCAGCAAGCCATTGCAAAGGGGTTATATAATTTAAATAATAAAATAATAATTGAAATAAAATAAATTTATATAGTATAATAAATAATTATCTTACTGTTTTTATACAAATTAACTTAATTGTCCTTCAGATTTCATTTTATTAATTATCATTTAATTGATATAGCTAATAGCTGATAAACTGAGTTTATCATATGCATTTTTTACCAATTTAAGGATCCATGGATTTTAATCGGATCATTTTTAAAATTAAATTTAATTTTTAAATTTTAATTTAAATTTTTTTAAATAAATTTTTTAATTTATGGCTATGACTAGTTGGAATTTTTTAGAACTCTCTGTTTACTTTGCTTATTAAATAGTTATAGACATAAATATTTAATGCAAATTTAAACGCGTCCTATATAAATATAGAATATTTTATGCCAGATCTAAATTCAAATTGCATTTATCTACAGATATACAACTCAAACGAACTGTGCGAATGCTGGACATGAATGAGTTTCGACATTTGTTTCCTGCATAAACATTTGAGATCTAGTATCCATTAAAAGCGCATAACCGAAAATGACTCAAACAAAATTGGGGGCTATTGAACCTTGCACAATATTTTCATAATTACGCCACAAAGTACGAGTGCAACAGCAGCAGCAACTGCAAGTTAATGCAAAATAGCACTATAGATTGAGAGGGAGGAGAGTGGAGGAGGAGAAGGGGAAGAGTAGCAGATGCACATAGATAGGAGGAGCAACAAAATGTAAACTGCGTCGGCAGCAACAGCAACAACAACGAGTAAATGCCATTTATAGCCACCAAATGTGAACTGAACGTGTTGACGACGTTGCCGACGTTGCATAACGTAGCCGCATCCACATCCACAATCATGTCTAGCCCACTAGCATTTTCCGAGAGATACAGAGAGAGACGGAGAGAGAGAGGGGAGTGAGAGTGAAGATAGGAAAGAGACCCGCGTCTAGGCAACTAATTAGGATTTTAGAAAACCTCATCAAAATTAGAAATGCGCCCAAAATAAAACCAAAAAAAAAAAAGAAGCGCGTGGAGGAGAACTCCGAGCTAAAGTACGATAATAAATGGAATAAATGCGTGAAAATGTGTCTGCCCAAAAATAAATCGCAGAGATTTACTTGAAGTTAGCGCCCAACACAATATGTTGACCCCAATTTCAATTTACTTGCATTTATTTTAATGTTTTTATGACTTCTTGTAATTTACAGAGTCGACACGAGAATGGAACTGGAGCTGGAGGCAGCAGCATTGGCAAAATCGATGGCAGCGACGATGTGGATGTGGATTTAGCTGATGGCTCACAGCCGGAACGTGTGTGGTTGGTGCATCGCGGCGGCTTCACAGCCGCACTGCGTCTGCCGCCCACCACAGACGCGGCCCATCATGAGGAGGAGCACAAGCTGAGTGTGCGTCTGCTGCACAATGGGGAAGAGTTGACCGTTGATGAGGACGACATCGAGAAGCAGAATAGCCCCGCATTGGATCTGGCCGAGGACATTTGTGAGCTGCGCTATCTGAACGAGGCGTCCGTGCTGCACTGCCTCCGACAGCGCTATGCCAGCAATCTGATACACACCAAGGCGGGGCCCACGCTGCTCGTGGTCAATCCTATGGCACCGCTGTCCCTCTACTCTGAGAAGGTGAGACTGGCTCAGCAATGATCTGAACTGGACTGTGGACTGGTCTAGCCTGGTCTGGCCTGGTTTGGCTTGGCTTGTACTGGTTTCAATTTGATTTGTTTCGGTTTATTTATTTATCTATCTTGTCTGGTCTTGTCTCTCACACACTCTGCATTCTTTTTGTAGGTTGTATCCATGTTTCGCGGCTGCAAAACGGAGGACATGCCGCCCCACGTCTATTCGCTGGCTCAGACCGCCTACAGGAGTTTGGTTGAAACGCGACGCGATCAAAGTCTCATATTCATGGGCCGTTCTGGTTCTGGCAAGACCACAAGCTTTAAGCATGCACTCAACTACTTGGCGTTGGCTGCTGGTATGTGTCTAGACAATCGTGTTGTTGTTGTTGTTGTTGTTATTGCTGTTGTTGTTATTACCGCTGTGGGCTGGCCTCGATTTAAGCCACACCAAAAATGCAATCTGTCGCTCGTTCGATTAGCTCATTTGCATTTTGGCTAAAAAATGCGTCTACAATTTGTCAAGCCATTTCTCATTGTTCTATCATTGTCAAATGGTGCAAATTTAACTTTGCAATGACGCAGTTTATGCCTTATAAATAATTATTATATATTTGCAATTGTTATTTTTTATCGATCTACAGTATTTCTTTTAGTGAGTGGGAAATTTTTCTTAGTTTGAATCATAGAATAATTAAAAAAAATATATTTAGTTTATATTAGGGTTAGACTTACAGCTAAACACTTTTTAACTTTAGATTAAATAAATTTAGTAAAGTAAGAATATAAGAAATTTTTAATGATTTTTTATTATTTATTAATAAATGATAAATGATTGCAAAAGATCAAAATGAAACATAGCTGGACGTTATTTTTAGCCGCTCAACTTAACTTAAAGTATATTTATTAATTAAGAAACTAAATTTATGCAAACATCAGATACTTTTTAATGAGGAAAATTAACGTTTTCACTTTGCTATGCTAACAAAACTCTTGATCTTTTTATTTACGATTCACTGTGTGTACAGGTGCATACAACAATTTCATCAATGCGGAAAAGGTTGGTGCCTTGTGCACAATTCTGGAGGCCTTTGGTAATACAAGAACCTGCCTCAACTCGAATGCGACGCGAATGACGCAGCTGCTCAGCCTGGACTTTGATCAGACCGGGCAAATAGCATCAGCATCGTTGCAGGTAGGATGAGTAGAATTCGGAAACATAAAATTAAAAATTAAAAACTGAATTTTAATAAAACAAAATTTTTGTTCCTATTTTAAATTTTAAATTATTATTTTTTTTTTAAATTTTGTACTATAATAAAGAACAGTATTAATTTTTATTTAATAATTACAGAGTAACAATTATTTATTTAATAATATATTATTAAACATAAAAAAACACTAAGGCAACTGAAATTTAATTGTAAACAAATTAATGCTAAAAAATATTCTACAACGCCATTTCTATTTGTAAATCCGTGAAAGTATATACATATATATTTTATATTATTACACAACATTTTTAAATTTTATTTAACAATTATAAAGTAACCTTTTTTATTTTAAAATAAAATTTACTAAATTAGAGCTTTCTGAAATATAAAAAATAAAATTTAATGCCTCTGTGTATTACCAAAATTTAAAAACATTTATAATAATTTCCTGAAAGTAAATTTGTATGAATTGGATTAAATATGTCTTACTTTTGGCTTACAGGTGCTGCTGCCGGAGCGTCAAAGGGCTGGCAGGCGTTTGGCGCAGGAGCACAGCTTTCATATTATGACGCGACTGTTGGCGGGCGCCGCAGGGTTGCTGCAGAAGGAGCTGCACTTGGAGAACATCTCGTCGGAGGACAGTCATCCGTTTATATCGCTCTCGCAGAGACTGGAGGATCGTCATCGGGCCGCCAACGATTTTATGCGCACGGTTCAGGCCTTTGAGACTCTGAACATTGATGCCAAGGCTGTGCGCGGTATTTGGAGCATACTGGCGGCCATTTATCATCTGGGCATTGCAGGCATCACGAGAATGGGCACTGGCTCCACGGCGCGCACTCAGTTCGCGAATCCAACAGCAGCTCGCAAAGCGGCCAACCTGTTGGGCGTCAATCTCGAGGATTTATCGTCAGCTGCTTTCGGTTTAACTCAACCAAGTGGAGGCAGTTTGAGTCCCTCGAAATCGCCCACTTCGGATGGGGGTCAGGAGTGGGCCTGGGAGTGCCTGGAAGCACTCGTCATTGGCCTCTACTCCGAGGCCCTGGCAGCTGTTGTCGCTCTAATCAACCGCCAGATCTGCACATCGGCTCATACAATCGCATCGATTATGCTGATCGATACGCCGGGCTTCCAAAATCCGGCCAGCTGTGGTCAACAACTGGGCGCCACTTTGGCCGATCTGCGTCACAATTATCTGCAGGAGCGACTGCAAATGCTTTTCCATCACACAACTCTGGTGGCGCCCCGCGATCGCTATGCCCAGGAGCTGGTGGAAATCGATATGGATCATGCTTCCGAGTGCCATCCGGGCCCGTTGATCTCGCTGATTGACAAGGCGCCACAGAATCATGTGGTGCGCTCCTCCCAACGAGATCTGCGTGAACACGATCGTCGTGGTCTGCTCTGGTGTGTATAACAGTTCGAATTACTAAATATTCCAGCAGGAATTTGAACTATTTCCATTTGCAATTTGCAGGCTGTTGGACGAGGAGGCCATCTACCCCAACTCCAATGACGACACATTCCTGGAGCGTCTATTCTCACACTACGGCGATCGTGAGCATCACTCGCTGCTGCGCAAATGCGCCGGTCAGCGGCAGTTTGTGCTGCATCATCTGCAGGGCACCAATCCAGTGTTGTATGCCGTCGATGGTTGGGTGCGGCACAGCCGCGAGCATCCCGGCATACGCAATGCGGTCTCACTGCTGCAGGACAGTAGCCGCGAGGAGATCAATCGCCTCTATATTGGCTCACTGACGCGTGGTTCCGGTGCCATGGTCTTTTGCGGCTCCTTTGCCGGCCTCGAGGGCACACAGTCGCTGCGACGCGTGTCCAGCATTCGTCGATCCTTCACTACGGCGGGCGTCAAACGCAACTCGATTATGCTGCAGGTGAAGTTCACCGTTGACGGCATCATCGATACACTGCGTCGCACTGGCACCCACTTTGTGCACTGCTATCTTCTGCAACACAATGCGGGCAAGCACGCCAAGTATACGGCAAATGGATCGCCCAGCTCGGCGGCGGGTCAGGCGACCAACGAGGAGGAGCTGGTTAATGTGCCACTGTTAAGGAGTCAGGTAATGCAATAGAGTTTCCCTTAAGGCGTTGTATCCATTTAACTCCTTACTCCATTCTCAGCTACGTGGCTCACAAGTTTTGGAGGCAGCTCGTCTACATCGTCTGGGTTTTCCCGAATCTGTGCCATTATTGGAGTTTGTTCGTCGCTTCGGCCTGCTGGCCGGTGATCTGGCGAACAGCAAGGAGATCAGCGTCGAACAAATTCTGGCCGTGAATGAGCTAGACGTTGCCAGTTATCGAATAGGGCCTAGTCAGGTGAGTTTGCAAACTATTTCTAACCGTTTACCATTATAGCATATTAAGCTGAAAAACGTTTTGCAATTCAACTAATTGTATTAAATATTATATATAATTGAACTTGTTTCTATATATTACCTCAGTCAGAATAAATATGTTTGAAATGCGACATCATAACAATCGTGGAATATTTGCAAAAGTTATTCAAGAAACCAGACTATCTACGTGAGCTCTGATAAAATCAGTGATAAGTGCATGACTTTTGTTTTTGCTCAAACGCAACTATCGTCTGTTAATAGACTTTTGTTAAATTTTGCGCGAGATCGTTAATGAAAATGCCTTTTAAAGCAGTTAACCTACAGAACTTTAAGCGAAAATGGAAAAAACCTATTTTTTTTAAGGAAATTAATTAAAAGGGAATTCGAACCAAAATTAGAAGCCAAACTTTGGTCAAAATGAATAAATGGACTCAACAATATAAGTTTTGTATAATTTTTTTTTTTTTTTTAATTTTGATTGTATTTATGACGTATGATCAAAAAGATCAAATTTTAAAACTCCCATAACTTTGTAGAAATCCAACCGATTTAATACAACAATATTAGTTTCAACAAAATTAGTTTTGTAAACAAAATTTTTTTTTTTAAATTTTGAAGTTGAATTTTAAAGTACGAGTGTATTATGTATTTACAATTTACTTGGTCAAAATAAAAAAAAACGGGGTTGACATTAATCGTTAATCTTCCAATGTAGAATTTCCCGTACAAAATTAATCAGTTCAAGTTAAATTGAATTGGGCTATTGCCCAAAAATTTGACAAAAATTGGCATTTATCAAATAAATAATAAATGATTTATTAACACTAAAAAATAGAGAGTACTTAAAAGTCTTATAATCGTTTTAGATTGTTAACATTTAATTGCGCTCGTTCTGATTAAGTTCTCACATCGTTTGACTTTCGGTGCAACAATGTAACTTAATTAGCAATAATTTAATAATAATAGGGTTCTATGTAGTCTGACCTGTTGAATGTGATGAGATATCTAATTAAGTAATAATTATTAGTTAGCCACAAAATTAAAGCTTGATGACCTTAACCGAGCAATAGGAAACACCTTAAATTATAGTAAAGGGTATATTAACTAAATTAAGACTTAAAGTTAGATTTTTGGTGATGCATCTGTTTTGCAGTCTGCCTTATATTAAATGTATCTGCGCTTGTTGCTTGTTGTCTCAAAAATCCTCGAGGGTATCGGTGGTTGCATGTGAACTTGACCATCGGCGGTGCCAAATGGTGGTTTAGATCGCGTGCTGAGGTAATAGATACCCTTCTTGGGAATGGCCGGCTCACCGCCCATGAATGCCTCGGCGGGGCAAGTCAACGTTTTGTGGTTACTTGAGGTTGCCGACTTGCAACTGCAACTGGCAGTCAAAACGCTCTTCAGTGAGTTGCAGCGAAGCGCACCGAATGATTTGGGTCGCCGCACGGACTCGGCAAAGTAATAAACCGCCGAGAAGTGATCACAGGCAAAGTCCAGCTCGGTGGCCGTGGCATTTGGACAATGGGTCTGACCGCGTCCCCAGTTGACAAAGAAGGCGGCCTGGCTGAGGCCATTGCCCTGCGGGTTGCCAAAGAATCTCAAGTCCGTGTGTATGGACTCCACATAGAGGGCATCAGTTGGCGCCAGTCGTTCCGTTGGTCCCAGCGCCAGCTGCGTGAGGCCAGCGGGATCCAGGGCAATGATGGCGCCCAGTCGCTGCTCGGGTGCCTTGAACAGTTTCCCCGTGAGTCCGGCAATGTGAGTGCCCGCACTGTGACCCACCAGGTAGATGTTCCCATAGGACACACCCGTGTTGTCGTGCAGAAAGCGCAGAAATTTCGCCAGACTTGCGGCAATCGATTTCAATTGCTTGGACACTCGATAATACCGAATGTCTATGGCCTGTCGACTCCAGTCCATGATGATGACGTTGAAATTGCCACGCGATAAATATGCATCCTTCAGGGCTGCATTGTAGCAGTGACTGCTCTTTCCTGTCCAACCATGAATGGCGATTCTGATGTTATCAGAAATATCATATAATTCAGTCATCATAATTGATATTGCCATCATTTTGAACTCACCTGACTGGCCACTTGGCGTTGAAATTGGATCTCTTGAGCATATTCACATCACCTGGTTGGAGTATTTGACGCTGTTGGGGATTTAACGGCGTGTAGAGATCATATTGAAGCAGACTTGCTTGAGTTTGTTGCATTGGCCGATTGAACAGCGATCGGGCCAAGTCTTCTATCACTTCCGATACGGCTGTATCGCATTTGCCGCGCTCATAAGCAAACAGTCGTTGTTGTTGGCTAGTGACGACTGTCAAAAGTAAAACCAGAACACAGATTTCACCTGATAAACATCTTGATGAGAATACAGATCATTGGCACACTCACTTCCAGCTGCTGAACGAAGCAGGAACAACAACAGAATATTTAACAACAATTGCATAATTAAAACCGATATAAATTAAATTAAATCAAAAAGCCAAAATAAATTAACGATAAATTGCGACAAAGCGACAATTAAAAGACAGTTAAATTCACAGCACAGCTCACTAAAAGAACACGAAATATTTCTGAGCAGCAACTGACAACGAAATCAAGAACGACAACGACCGAGACGCCTCCGACGCGTTACAAGTTCTGAGCTAAAATCTAAACGGACGCTTGGTTAAATACTACTACATACTACAACTAAGTATAAAGCCAAAGCTGAAGACACTGAGCGTGTGTCGAGCCGAGCTGAGCTGAGGACGAGGCGACGATCGCCTCACTCAATCATGAGAGCATGTGGACGGACGCAAAGGGCGCCGGCCGGCTTCCAGAATCAGCTTCTGATTCAGAATCAGCATCTGAAGCAGCAGCATCAGCCCCAGCTCGCGCGGTCACTGTCATGACAAGCGGCCCATTCAACACAGCAAACTTGTTATACCCTGTAAGCATCAGCACTGTTCAAGTGGGTATAATTAATAAAGCCCTAATGTTGGGCCGCTCAAATTTTCGCAGAAGAATTTCAACAAATAATACAACAATTGGGCAATTGAAAAAATTGATCTGAAAAGATTCAAAATACTTTTATACAATATTTTAAAAGATGATACAAATTAATATAACTATTTTTAGTTAGAAATATCAAAAATACTCTTTTCTAATATTAATGAACTCGATTTCAATACTCCAAATATTTTTTTATCACTGCGGACGGCAGTCTGCGCTAGTGACGAAAGCATCACGAAGTGTGCGATTTATAATTACTATTTTAAAAACCTTTTTTAATTTTTATCTTTTGTTTTTTTTTTTACTTTTTTTTTTCCTAGTTTTAGTCAATATTTTCGAAATTCCTACACAATTATTTGGAAGTCGCATGAAGTACTTTTTGAATCAAGTTTTTTTTTGCACTTTTATATGGATATGTATTGTTTTCTTTATTAAGACTGAGTATGTGCTAGTCGTGCTCTCTTTCCTTTTATGCTTTTAAGATTGAACTGTCGTCTGTCACCTGTTGATGGGCCTTTTGCAACAGTAGCAACAAACAGTTAGCAATTTACAATTTACAACAATTGCAGATACAACTAAGTGCAAGCAAATACTCGAGTACTTGGCTGAGCTTTCCAGCTACTTGTCAGTGTCAATTAGCTTTGCTGTCAGCTCAGGCAACCAGCGACTACCGTTGTAATGCTTAAATAATTTTAGCCACGTTTCTTCCAAGTTATCTTTAGAATCGCCCCTTATCAACTGGGCGAAATTGAAATTGCTGACTTGCCAGAATTTCATCTTCTTTTTTTTTCTTTTGTCATTTAAATCTTGAATTTCTTACGCTCTGAGCTCAGTTTGCCAGTTTGTTTATTTAATAGGCTTTCACTGGCTACAGCCACAGAAAAATGTTGGCTCATTAGTTATTTACCATATTTACTTATGCGTATATAATAATAACATGTATTTATGACACGTGCATATATTTGATAAGCTTTTCATTTAAATTTCATTGGGAGTTTCTTATGTAAGCTGTTGGTATACGATAATTATAATTCATTAATCAACTTGTCATTATTTAATTGATATTTTATAATTGTACAATACATCAAATCCGTATTTATCTTAGATCTAGAAAATTGATCAATAGTTATATGTGAATGTAGCCGAATTCCAATTTAATACTTAAATTACTAAACTTCAGGCGTTATACTTTTAGACAATAACGTTTATATTTTATATAATTGGCAATTTAAATCTGTGAACAATTTGTAATATGAGTTGATTCATGTTTGATACACTTTGGATTTGTAGCAGCATTTATTTCAAACCGAAAGTCTTTGAAACTGTGTCTCATCGCTTTTCGCACTCGAATTCGAGGCCAAGAACCTTGTTAACTAGCTAGGCTAACTAATTAAGCATACAAAATCAAGATTGAAAGTGGTTGTTGCCAAATTCGTTAATCTTTTAACCAAAGATGCTACTAACATTCACCATTAGGTTGGTTGGTTTATTTTTAAAGAAAAAGATAGAAAGATTTTTCTGTTTTGTAAGTATGGCTATTCATATTCTCTTTAACATATTCGGTGAGGTATTCAGGCAAGTTGGGGTTCAGCAATAATATCTTATATCGTTGTTTTCCCAACCATTTAGCGGGTCTTCAGTGTCGTAGCACAAATGTGCGACTTTACTTTAACGACTGCGACATTTGAACATTTGACTTGGACATCTCTAGCTTCCTCTTTTTTCCTGCTTTAGTATTGTTGTTTTTGCTGTCATTTTCATATACCCAAAAAAGACATAAACAGTTAACAGATCGTTCAACTCGTGCGTGCCCAACACATTTGACACAACAATCATTCAGAGACCTGTTACAAAGTTTATTGACAGGATTTACGTTTCAGAAGCGAGAGACTCGAGATGAAACCCTCTTGATTAATTTTTAAATACCCTTAAATTATTTAATCTAAAATTTAGTGTGTAAACTTACAAATCAAAGAATGAACAAGTTTAACAACTCTATGCCACAGGGTATTATCTTGTCGATCATGCCTTGCGTAACACTTTTGAGGGTATTACATCACACAACGGTATATTCTTAATAAGGACAACGAACTGCATCAACAAAATCAATATTTTCGGTCCGTTATTGCATCTTTTAGGGTATTTATTCTTTGAGAAACCAATCGGTTACCTGTTTTTTCTTGTTTTCTGACAATTCATCGTTACTTTCAATTCACATGCAAATTAGGTTGTTTACAATTATCCGTCATTCTTGTGATTGTCTTGTATGAATTAATTTTAAGAGGATATTCCCCCGCTTTCAATTATAATTTAACCCACAATTACAGATCCAAATCAATTTGCAATTGTAAACACAGCACGTGCCGTGTTGTGAATGAAACTTGGTTTTATTTACTCATGTATATTTTGTTTTGGGAATCTCAGGAAGTTGACATTGTAGTCTCTTGGCTAATGTTCTTAACAATAAATTTGTTGCTAAGCATTACTAGGCAAAAAATGATTTAGATTTATGTGATTGCGAATTTTGAATGGCTATAGACCTGAAAGACCAGTTGCTTACTTGTTTAGGGAGTGAGCCTACCACGCCAAAAAAATTAAAAACGCTTTGTTGAAAGACAATAGATTATTCATATGCTGTAAAGCGAGTTTGAACTCTGTCTTTGTCGGGATTAAATCATTTTAAATTTCTTTTAATGAATAAAACTTGTTTTCTTACTGGATATTTACTCTCTATATATTGATTGAATTCAACTTATTTGTGTATAAGACTAAACTAGTTGTTACGCAACTAGTTGAATTAGCACAATTAGAGGAATTTTAAATTATAAATGATAAACTAACACGTGCTATACAAAAATGATCTGACAATGTATAATTTCAGTATTCGTGTTTCTGTTTTTTTATGCAAAATTTTTGGTTCATTAACTTATCCGAAAGCGTTTGAAAGTGAATCCATAATGTTAATGACGGGTGTATCTTAATGTATATAATCCGTATCTTCTCTATCCATTGTATGATAAATTATACGTATGTATATGTCACAAAGCATTCTTTTAATAAAGCTGTTCATATTAAAACTCTTCTAAATCAAAGGGCTAATGGTTCCTTGAACCTAATATTGTGAAATAAGAAATAAGTTAAACTTAACTCTGTCTTCTCTTCACTTCTCAAATAAAGACAACTAGGACTTGTTACTTTTAAAATTGAAGCATATTCAAATAATTATGTATTTCAACGTAGATTTGCTTTCCTTCTCTGCGCTTGAAAAGTGATTCTATAAAGCTATGCTCGAGTGTTCTCTGGTTACTTCTTGAGCCTATTTAAGTATAACTTACTGGTCTCGTAATAACAACAATGTCTCTGGCATGTGCTCGCTTCGTTGGCTGGTTTTTAATTTCCTGTTCTCAGTCGCAGTCTCAGTCTTCGTCTCAGTTCTCATGCAACTGTGCATCCCTACTTAAAGCCGGTAGGTGGCCACAAAAAGAAAAAAAATACCGATCGTAATAATGTTTTGACGTCACTTGTTGCAAGTCGACTTTTTCCTTCTCTCTTTCTCTCTTGTTGTTGTTGCTGTGGCATTTGCGATGACGCTGAGACGCTGACAACTTTCACGGTCAAGTTCATCTGCGAAGCTCTCGCTTCCATTGTGGTATAGAATTCCGAGCTGCTGTTGTGTCTGTTGGTTTTGTAATGAGCTCGGCTCAGCCTCTCTTGGACTCGGGGGATTGTGGATTGTGTCTGGATTGTTTGGCGCTCAGTTGGTTTCTACAAATGGAAAACGCTGCAGCAAAGCAGGAAACTCAGTTTCACAAAAAAAAGACACTCAAGAAATGTGGCCAAATAATTCAGCAGTGTGCTTATCGACTGGTGGCAATACAAGTGCCAACAAATGGTTTAAAAACAGTGATTATATTGAGATGATAAACATCTTTGCGGAAAATGCGGCTGGTGAGATTTGGCGTCTGCTTCTGCTAATCTATGGACTGAGCAGCGGTCTGTGGCTTATTGGACGTAGGGGACGACGTGTATGTACCACTCAAATACAAATCCACAAATCCAAATTCAATTTCAATTCCATAATCAAGTCTGTGTGTGTTTTTGTGCCCAGCCCAATCGAACCAATCCGCCAGCTCCATTGACTTTCACCAAAAAAAAAAAAACAAAAAAAAAGTGACGTTGCGTTTTGTGTCGCGTTTCGACCCGCTGCAACCTGCACAACAACGCGACAACAGCAACAACAACCACACATTTGTCCAATGCACATTAAAATTTTTTCCATGCAAACATTTAAAGTGAAATTTCCCAGCGTTCGCTTTCATTAGAAATGAATCGAATCGCGTTGTTGGGGCAGCTTTCGAGTATTGCATAATATATTATTGAGGCGGGTTCTGTCATCAATTAATGCAACGAATTAAATTGAAATCTGTTTTGTTTTTGGGAAATTGGCTCAAGAGAAACACGAAAACTTCATTAGTGCTTTGACATGCAATGCGGTGTCCAACTTCAACTCAGAAAAGTGAAAAGGGGCGTGACAATAATTAATTTACGCATTAATCTAAACCCGAAGACAGGCCCTTTGGGGGCTCAACTCTCTATGTTAACTAGTTGGCGGTTTATTTTGAAACAATAACCAGGAAGCTGCATTTTTTATTTTTTATATTTTATATTTTGTAAGAGCTGTGAACTGCCCTTTAACTGGAAGCGGCTATAATTCAGTTAATTAGTTACAAGACGTGTTTTTTATTGCCTAATTGGAAATTACGAGAGAGTCTGGTTAAGGAACCGACCGACTTCCAGCTGTGAATGGTCCCGATCGATGATAATAATATGTGTGATAAGCTGCGATCTTTGAGACTGGCGCGTTATCTGATTACTGATTACAATTTAAATAATTGTAGTGAGGTGCAATAAGGAAGATAATTTTAGTTCTGTAAATCAATTATATGATACGATATTGATTCACACTTTACCACATATTTTTATATGATATATTTATTAAAGACAACATTTTGATTGAGTTATTCTATAGAAAAAGAGATATCAAGAAATATAGGAATTTTTAAACGATTATTCAGACTAAAAATTCATAAGTGCCCAATATTGAAAAATAAGGCATTATAAATAAATAAATAATCGCTTGTTTCTTATTAAAAGCAATTGATCTTAAAACTTCTTAACATGTAAAATTTAAAAATGTTAGTTGTGGGTTAATTTGTCTCATAAAGTTTTCATTTGAGATTTTCCTTCTTTCTCGCATTCACAATAAATATTTCAGTTTAAAATTGTCGCTAATTTAACTAAAGCTGAATAAGTGTTGTCTGAACTATTTGATTGGTTTTATAACTAGACATTACCCTAGGGCGGTGCATTGACCTGTTAAGCTAGGCAGAGACCACGACAACTACAGAATCAACTTACTATATACATAAAATAAATAAATAAATATTTATCATTGTCATGAATGAATGTTACATAGCCGAACGAACAGTTGAACTTGTGTTGAGACCAATTGCTGACAATGAATAGTTCAAATGGAAGCAGAAATAAGAAGAGGCAGCATCGACAATGCACTTGTTTCACTTTTCTTTATGTTGTACAATATGATGATGATGATGATGATTAAGTTAATGATGATAATGATGTCTGAGTGTGACTGAGAGTGTTTGTAATGTGTAATGTGGCTAATGAGGCGAATCAACTATATAAATCGAGCATATGTATGTAGACTGTAGACTGATTTGTTGGTGTTTGCAATTAGCATCGAACCTGCAGCTGCAACACGTTGCAGACACAAACCCTCTCTCTCTCTCTCTCACTCACACTTGGTATTGGTTAACCATGACCGTCGTCAATTACAGTAAAGCCGCGACCATGTCCACAACTCTTTGTTGATAAGCCACTTTCGAATGCACAGCAGCGCACTTGGTTAACTGTTGACTGTTGTTGTTGTTGTTGTTGGCCATTTGGCTGCTTGGTTGTTTGGCTCTTTGAGCTGCTTTGGCCGTTTGACTGCGTCTGGCGCGCAGCAAGAAATTCAGTTGCGCCGTTGAGCTCAAAGAGAAAACACCATACGAATTACGCGCCAAGCGCCCAGCAGCTGTGAAAGTGTTGGAAGCGCTGGTCACAAGTGGCCAAAGCCCCGTCCGATCGAATCGGCCAAAATCGAAAGGAAATTTTCGCAGCGAAAAAAAAGATAAATAAAAAAAAAGAAGCAAGCTTTATATGCACTTTTACTTGTTGCCTGTTTTTTTTACATCATCATCACAACTGATTGATTGTCATTGTCATAATTATCATCGTCATCTTCATCATCACCATCGCCATCATCTTTAGCATGTATAAGCATACTGTCAAATCGAAGCTTTCCCAGGCTCGCAGCACGCCGCCCGCAGCCACGCCCACAAAGCAGGCACACGCCCTTGGCGCCGGCAAGAAATTCTTCTCGCACATACGACACAAGATCGAGGACAATCTGACGCCCAAGCTGAGCGGCAAGCTCTATTACAAGGGCAGCAAGCACACGCGCTCCATGAGCGCCCTCAGTCTGAGTCTGGCCAACGACTCTGGGGGCTGTGTGGGCGGCAAGTACACGCCCACAGGAACAACACTGACAACGACGACAGCAACAGCAACAACACCCGTGTCGCCTCTCTTTGCCAGCAGCAATCCGCTGATGATGAGCAGCAGTGTCTGCAGCTACGTGGACAGCGATGACGAGGAGAGTCATTTCGGGAGCCTGAGCCTGAGTCTCACACAGCAATCGCTGGAGGATGAGATCTTTGCGGAGCTGGAGAAGGTGGCGCACGATGAGAGTAAACTGAACGAGGTGTTGCAAAGTTTCGATCAAATATTGCAGGAGTATCCGAAAGAGGAGGTGGAGGTGGAACCAGTTACCGCTGTGCAGGTGCTGTCCATGATCGAGTGTCCGGTGGAGCCGCCTGCAGAGTTTAGTGACCGTCATCAGCTGCTGTCCAAGTCGCACACCACGCTGAGCATGGCCACATCCACGTCCAGGCGACAGATCTACCAGACACCCGAATTGGCCAACTCGATGCTGTTGCGTCGCAGCAATTCCAGCTCCAATCAGCGCTACAATTCGCTCTGTGAGCTGAGTCAGCTGAGTGGCAGTCGCATTCCCATTTCCAAGCACTCCAGTCTGCGTTGTCTGGAGAAGCACAAGCAACAACAACAACAACAGCAGCCACAAGCACCAAGACAACAACAACAACAGCAGAAACAACAACGCACTCGTTCCATGTTAACGCTGAGCAATCGCAGCCACAGTCAAAGTGCGATGAAAGTGAAGCCAACGCCAAAACCAACAGTTGGCGCCACTAATCCGCCCAAGCGGGCCAACTCGACGCTGGAGCGACGTCAGTTGTCGTCAGTGGTGGCCAAAGCGCCGCCGCGACGGGCCAATTCCACATTGAGGTCAAATGCGCACAGTGATGAGCTGCTGGTCAAGTGTCTGGCCAAGGGTCATGAGCTCCTCCGCAAGGTGGAGACTCTAAATGGCGGCAAACCACGAGCCAGTCGCGGTGTTACCAAGGAGCACACACCGCAGATGCGGCACAAGAAGAAGCAGCAGCTGCAAAAGCAGCAACTGCAATATGCCAATGAGGAGAAAGTGGGCAAACCCAAGCTGGAATCGTGCAAGATTATACCGCCCAAGCTGGGCGAAACCTCTGATAAAAATCAAGAGCTGTTGGTTAAAGTGGTGCAACAGCAGCAACAGCCGCCCAAGAAGTTGGTTAAGTCTGTGGAGCAGTGCTCCAACTCGGATTCGGATGATTCGGGACACATAAGCAACACGGTTCTATCATCTGCCTCCAATTCGACAAGCAATTCGACGGGCAGTCTCTGTGGTGGCGACTCCGAGGGGGAAACGGAACAGCCAACCAAGATCAATTGCTGCAAGCCCAATAAAATCGCACAGTTGTTGCAGAAATTTGAGGCGAAATCAAAGACAAATCCACAAATGCCAATGCCAATGGTGGTTACCAAAGTGGCCCAGGTGCAGGCGGTGCACTGCATCCAAACGCAGGTGGAGATCTATCCCACCTATACGAAAGAGGTAACTATGCGGCTGCATTAAACCGACTTTCCCCAGCGAGTTTCCTCCCACAAATACAAATACAAATACAAATAGAAAGGCCCTTCCAATAAATACATATCTTAACTTATACTTGTGTATGCTTTATGGCTATTATCTATTATTTAGTTGCAACTATTTCTTAACTATTAACTCGAATAAAAAACAAAATACTTAAAAAAAACCAAACAACTCTTTGCTTCCGCTCTCTGTTCTATATTCAACTTTAACACTTGGTTTTGGAGTAGTTTACTATTTGACTTGTTTTGCCCTGCCCTGATCCGCCCAAAAATAAACTCGCCCATAAACATATTTTTCCCAGTTGGCTTAGTCGCAATTTCACATTGGTTTACTTTCATTTTTGATCTACGTGCGCTGCATAATTTAAAAAAATTTCGAAATTGTTTCTCGAGAAAAAAAGAGAGAAAAAACGTCGCAAATTTGCGCGACGACAACGACAACGTTGCTGCCACACCTCGAAAGGTGCGTCCAAACCAAATCCCAATCCAAATGCCCCATCCCCATCCCAGACTGACTAATTTGTAGTCTTTGTGGAGGGTCTGGTCTCTGCTCTGTGACGGCTGCATTATGTTACTTTGTTTGTTTTATGGAGAGTCGCCTCTTGGAATTTGACTTGGCGTTGGTTTTTCCTTTTGTTTGTTTACAATTGCCGTTTTTTTCTTTTTATTTCTTTGTTTCTTTATCTTTACTTTCTCACATTTTTTGCACAGGTGTGCAAATTGGTCTGTGCTCTGCATTTTGCCACCTTGACCTTAACTTCCTTGAATTGATTACATTTCGTTGGTAAATGATTCTTAATGTAATTGGATTCACAGCTGCATTCGTTATTCAGCACGATCAGCATAGGAAATGATGCTCATTTAGATGTCTTATAGACAAACAAATTTATTCTAGATATGAATATTTATTAGCTTGGACTCAGGCTTAAATAAGAAAATAATTATATACTGCGATCTGTACAAAAGAGCTGAATAGGGTATGTGGTAGTGATCAGTACAGTCTATTTAAGACATACCAAATTTTAGAGACACCAAATTTGATATAAGTCTACCAATCACTAACTGAAATTACCAATTTACTTTTAACTGTAGAATTCACATATTTTATTTTGAAAATAAATACCTTTTCTGGTCTTATTTTTCGTATTTTCTTATAGTTGCTTAGTGCACTGTCAATTTCAGCGCTCTCGTTAACTTCTTACTTAATACTATAACAACAACCTGTTAAATTAATTAAAATAGATATGTAGGACTGAACCCATTTAAGTAATGTGGCTACTCTCTCTTTGTCACTCAATCTTGCAAAGATCTCAATCGTAAATACAGTCGAACTTCCTAACTCGAATCACCATTATCCACGAAAAAAGGTTCGAGTTAGGGAGACTTCGAGTTAGGGAAGTAGAATTGTATGAAATTTGCCTAGTATTGCCACTCGATTTTGTTCGAGTTAGAGAGACTTCGAGTTAGGGAAGTTCGAGTTAGGGAAGTTCGACTGTATTATTATTATATGATAACCTGTTATATTTAGACTGACTTGCCGCTGTCAATCTGTTGTCTTCTTTAAATTTATTACAATTTATTCCCTTTCTATCTTATCTAATGTCAAGTCGTATTCTGCGTTCTATCATTTTATTTGAATATCACGTTTGGCAGACGTTTGGCTAATTTCAGCACGCGAAAGAGATTTGTGAAAAACTTGGCCATAAACATATACTATAATTATATTTAAAATCAAATGAAGGTCAAGTAGAAGCACTTCATTTCTCTCTTCACTAATATATCAAACACTGAATTGAATAAGCTCAAGTTTTTTTTCAGAATACTTTCTGTACACTGGTCAAGAAATATTAACTTTTCAAAATAAAATCACGTGCTTAGTGGAGATCTGCATTTTGTATTTAAACACCAACTATAACAATAGGGCTGACCAACTTTTGATATAAACATACCTGTCATGGCAGAACTTATAAGGAGTAATAGTAAAGTATTAAAAAAAGATCCTTTGATAGAAGCACTTTTGATATTCAACTAAACCAGACGCTGATCCACTTGAACTGCGATCACTTTATGTTTAATGAACTCTGGTTTAGATATGACTTAGCTTTAATGAAACTTGAACCTCTTTATAATATATATTTAGAAGTACGTTAATTTATTATAATTATAAAAATTCATGCAGCTGTCGTTTGCAAAAGGTCGTCAATATAATTATTAAAAATAATTCAAGTTGTATAGTTGTTAATCTGTGTGAAGGCTTAAATTATTGTGATACTAATTATTCCGTTAATGTTGTATCTTCTTGCAGATACTCTTCCGTTCGGGGGTACTCAATGAACTGGAGGCCAAACGTGATGTGTTGCTCTCGGATCGCATTATCCAGTTGCAGGCCTTCTGTCGTGGCTATTTGGCCCGTAAGAAGATGTCACAAAGACGTGTTCAGGTGAGTTCCATTTCAGCCAAATTGAGTTTTGGCTTAAACCAAATACTATTCTGGTCATTTAGGAGCTGGCTGTACGTTGCATTCAACGGAATGTAAAGGCCTTTATGGCAGTCCGTGATTGGCCCTGGTGGCGTCTCTTGGTTCGTGTGACGCCCCTGTTGAATGTCCATCGCACCGAGGAGCAGCTGAAGATTGCCAACGAGGAGCTGCTGATGCTGCGCGCCAAATTGGAAAAGATCGAATACGATCGCAGCGAAGTCAAGAACGAGAATCAGAAATTGGAAGCCAAGGTAACTTAATTTTCTTTAAATCAAATTTTTATATCTCTGCGTTAGTTTCTAATTAAAATTGCGCCACAGCCGCAGATTACATGACAAGTATCTGTCTTTGCAATGTATCTATGTATCTGGGGCGACAAGATTGGGCCAGTTGTTTATATTATAAGTATACATCTCACATTTTGCTGAATGATGCTTTATGCTTTAGCTCTCGATGCTTCATTGTACTCGATACAATACGTATGTATTCCAACCGTTGTTGTTTAGCGAAATGAGTGTAATTGAGGCATATATATTTGTTCTATAATTAGTTTAAAGTGTCAATTTTAGACAAGCAGCTTAAACGTTAGGATGAGTCTCACTTTTCTGAGGGTAAACATGTAGATGAGAAAATATGTGTCAAAAGACAACCGGCATTTTCCATTATTTAAAAAAAGCATTTCTTGCAAAATGAATAGGCAAAAATATAAATACTCAAATGATTAAATAAATGTGTAAAAGTACTGAAAAAATTACAACTTTCCTTGAGCACGATAAAGTAATCAAAGTTAACATATAATCTCACAGGGTTTGTCATAAGTATACCAACTTATTTTCTATTCAGATAAAACAGATAGTAAATTTAGTTCGAAACTGAGATCTGAAGATATTTCCGCTTCGAGTGTTTGGTTTATTGTAAAATTGTAAAATAAATATAAATAGCTTCTGGGCAATGCGTGAGTCCATTGAACACTGACTGTATGTATACATGTACATATATGTTTGTACAAGTATATATCGTTGCTGCACTTAAGAATAGCGAGTTGTATGTATTTTTAAATGCTCTGAAAGATCATTAATAATACTTTATGCGCTACTGTACTCGCTTGTGCTCGTCTTCATCTTCGTCGTATTGTGTTGCAATCTTTGGTTGCACGTTGTTCATTTACATAATTTGCTGTCAAATCAACAGTTGTCTACATTTATATATATAGTATATACGAGTATTATATACCATCAAGATGCCCAAGATTATGTCAATATCGAGGCTGACCAATGTTGCAATTTCTTTTGCTACTCTCAGACAGCTTTCGCACTCATTTTCTGTCACTCTCTCTCGTTATCGATTCTCGCTTTCATACAATGGGCGATTTGGCCTATCTAGCGTAACAAAATTTACATTGTGAAAAGAAAAAATAGATTTATACCGTGATGTAAATGATAATAGATGCGATAGTTTCTTTTTTTTTTTATATTTTTAAAATTACTTCGGAAAAATAATTTTTTTTTAGTTTCTTTATTTTTACCTAATACAGTCGAACTTCCCTAACTCGAATCACCATTATCCACGAAAAAAGTTCGAGTTAGGGAGACTTCGAGTTAGGAAAGTAGAATTGTATTAAATTTGCCTAGTATTGCCACTCGATTTTGTTCGAGTTAGAGAAACTTCGAGTTAGGGAAGTTCGACTGTACCTATTTAGCAATGTTTCAAAATTTAACAAAACAACGGGATTTATGAACATTAACTGATCCAGTCGATTTGCAGAAGTTTTATTTTACCAAAAACTAAATAATAAAAGAAAAAGGAATAATCACTGCGGACGGCAGTCCGCGCTAGTGACGAAAGCAGCACGAAGGGTGCGAAGGCGACTAGCATATATACACAGGAAGAATGGAAGATTTGCTCTGACTGTCCGATCAGGTCGAGTTATATACCGATCGAAAGGTATCAACCTAACTTACAAATGTGCATACTAAGACTTTTGAAAACTCACCTGGCTCGTGAGATAAACAGGTGTAAGTGGGAGGGGAAAAATTTAAATTATTGGAGCTAATGGGGCCGTTGGAGCCTTTTTGAATTTTCGTTGAATTCTCATCATAAATACGCGTCGAATGACACTTCGATCATAAAAATCGGACAACTGGTTCAAAAAATAATTAATTTTGAAATTTTTAGCGGTTTTTCGAAAATGGGATGAAAAGTCAGTATGTCTGTTTGTTTGTTTGGATCAAATCGTTGATTTAGCTTAAAAGTTTGAATGAGGACTTGTTTCTGATCGAAAATCTAGAAACGTTTGTTCTACGACTTTTTCGAAAAAAGCTAGTTTAGCGGGAAATCCTAAAAACCGCTAAAATTAAAACCCTTATAGCAGTCAAACGATAAAAGCTACAGATGCGATCTATATATCGTTGAAAAGGTATTTTGAAGGGCTGTTATGCATACCTTTTAACTTTTTTTCTAAAGTACATAGGTAAATTGCTACAGGTGACATAAGGTATTTTCCTCACATTTTGGCGGTTTTTGAGAAAACGCCGCTAACGATTTTTTTTAAATTACAATATGTTTTAGTTTGTAAAATTTCGCGTTTTTTGATATATGACACAAAAAAATTTGCCGATAGGTTTGGAAGATATAACCTATTAACTGAATATATACGTTTTACTTTGAATTGGAACAGGGCAGCAGCAACAAAGTGTCATAGCAGCCAGTTTGTTTGTTTGGATCAAATCGTTAATTAAGCTTAAATGTTTGTATGAGGACTTGTTCCTGTTCAAAAATCTAGAAACGTTTGCTCTACGACTTTTGCGAAAAATCGCTAGTTTAGCGGGAAATCGCTAAAAACCGCTAAAATTGAAACCACCATAGCATCCAAACGATAGAAGCTACAGATGCGATCTATATATCGTTGAAAAGGTATTTCGAAGGGCTTTTTGCACTGCTTGCAGCGTAATGCGAAAATTACCTGTTAGCTGAATACATACATTTTACTTAGAATGGGAATAGGATGCAGCAGCAAAGTGTCATAGCGCCCAGAGTTTAAGAGTGCTGATAGCTTTTGTGCTGGGCATGTGTGTTTGTAAAGGGGACCAGTGTTGCCAGACAATTTGCTTTAGCTTGTACAAACAATAATCAAAGTTGACAAAGCTATACTGTCAAAAAATATTGCAATTTCAAAATTTCTGAGGTCTTATTCAAAAATTTCTGATATCCCACAAAAAAACCTCTTTACGAGGTAAAAGTCTAGTGACGAAAACATTTTCATGCCCCAAAATTTCTGATATCCAATTTTGTGACGAATAATATTAAGTTTTACACATAAATTATTTTAAGCAAAATTTTTGCATCCGGCACTGCGCAAAACAGTGAGTTTTATTTGGTATGAAGAATTGATACATTTTAGCGCAAGTGATGCCAAAATTTTGCTTAAAATAATTTATGTGTAAAACTTAATATTATTCGTCACAAAATTGGATATCAGAAATTTTGGGGCATGAAAATGTTTTCGTCACTAGACTTTTACCTCGTAAAGAGGTTTTTTTTGTGGGTAAATAATAACGCTAATATATTGTAAATTTTAAAATTTAAATTTATCTTTGGTAAATTGACATTTTATCCTACTGTGGCTCGCTGCGATCGCTTTGCCAAAAAGCAGCTGGCCCGGCGGCGAGCTTTTCTGGTCACGCATCGCAAGTGGCCGCCGATTCCGAATCCCTATTCTATACACTTAGTTGTTTGGCGAACGCTTGAGGCGTCTAACCGTGCCGTACTCGACCGTGCTCTGTCGTGCCGTACCGCGAGATCCGTATCCGTGTTCGCATTCAAATACTGAATCTGAATTCGATACGTTTGCGTGCGTGTGTGCGATTGTAGAACGGTGCCAAATGTGAAGAAACAAATTCAAGAAAAAGAAAACCACAAAGCGAAAAAGAAGAAAAACAAAAGCAAAAACAAATCACGGCAGCATATTGGCAATTTGATGCTTTAAGCCAAAATAAATAGCATTTTGGGTTTAAATTTAAATTATTTGTTGCAAAACGAGAGCAATCTCACATTTTTGACAGCACGTTCAACCAACATACCAAATATTCCTCAACGAACAACACGAAAATATACAAAAATTGATCTAATCCCTCGATCGATTTATCGATACTACAACGAAACGAAATTTTGCAAATTAATTCCATAAAATTGGCTAAACACGAAATTTGCACACGACCAAAAAGAAATTGCATTAACACAGCTTCCACCCCTTTTCCACCCCCTTGACTAACCCGCATCCCCCCGTCCCTCCCCCTCACCTTTTCCCATGGCACCACTGGCACCACCGCCAGTTGATGCATCAATTGCTGATGTTGCCGACATTGCAGCGTCGCCAGTTGGTCAAAATGAATGTAGATTAGAGTGCAGTGAATCCGACAAGGATAACGCCACGTTTATGGCCCGTGTCTTGGCCGCCATGAACGGTATTACCAAGAACAACAACAATAGCGGCGGCAGTGGCAGCGGCGACAGTGGCTCATCCCTGAGCAGCCACAAGCCGCCGAAACCACCGAGCAGCCAGGCGCGTAAGCAGCTGCGTCTGCTGCCCAAGCAACGGGAGCAGAGTCCTGTGCAGTCGCTGAGCAATGGACACACGACCACCACACGGAACACTTACAGCACTCACAACAGCACTCACAACAACACTCACAGCACCCACAGCACCACCAACTACTCGACCACGCGCACCACCAGTTCGCAGTCGCTTTCAACCTCCGGACTGGGTAATGACCAGCGGGAGTCTAGTGAAAGCCACTACGAGGTGACGCTGAAACTGCCTCTATCGTCAACAGGAGGAGGAGCCACCCCGACCTCCACTTCCACTTCAGAGGCGGCCATGGATCGACTGCGTCTGCTGACCCGTTCGCCCAGTCCAGCTTATTCGATGTCCTCGCGCTGCTCCAGCCAGTCCACCCAGAGTGTTTCGCGCTCCTCGCGGCTGGAGACGCCGCCGCGTCGCGTCTTCCCGCAGAGCTATACGCGCGGAGGCAGCGGCCTGGATGCGTATGAGATGCGGCAGCTGGAGAGCTCCCCGGTGGTGTTCGATGCGAATCTATCGTTTGTGCTCGGTTGCAAGCGGCAACCGGTTCATCAGACGTTGCGTCCAACGCCCTCGTTCGAGGATCCGCGCACCTCGTCCGCTTATCTGAGTGAGAAGATCCAGAACTTTCTCAAGCGCACCGATCACGTGCAGGAGGAGTGGACAGCGATGGGCAGACGGACGCGACGCCACAACAGCAACAGTCACAGCCAGAGCGGCAACAACAGTCGCTGCAGCACGCCGGGAAACGGTAGTTCCTTCCACTATGATGACTATGACACCATCTCGCTGATTGAGCGACAACGCGAACGCAACAGCATGGAACGCTGTGGCTCCGTTGGACGCACACGCTCCTCCCAGAACATCTTGACCAAGGCATTTCAGCTGTCCAAGCAGCTGCCACACACGCCCACGTTGTCGCGGAGCAACTCCATGGCCAGGGAGTCATCGGTGGCCACCAACTCAACGTCTGCCGCCATGAATGCTGCAGATGATGACGATGATCGCACCATACGCGAGGAGGAGGATGACAATGAGCTCGATGAGGTAGTTTCTGCTAATGCCAACCTTGAGATGGTCGAACACTCGTATATACTCTGCATTTATACCAATTCTGAGATAGGGTATCTTGCATGTCATATATAAAATGTGAAAATACATGTATTCTTGTCCAGTTCCAAAAATATATCCAATATTTCGAGTTAGTCAGTTTTCAATATCTTAAATTCTATAGTTGCCAATTTGCCAAGTGAGCAATTTTTTTAAATAGGAAGTGCAGCATGAAGAAATAACGTTTCATACAAATGTCTGATATTTTACCCGGCAAAAATTTATTCTTCACGAAAATTATAATTGTAAAATGGGATTACAAATACTACTGAATTGTACACAATTTTTTTTGCTCGTCAGTGGGGCGCTCGCCATTCATGTTATTCTGCTCGTCATTCATGTTATTCTGCTCGTCAATTATGTTATTCTGCTCGTCATTCATGTTATTCTGCTCGTCATTTATGTTATTCTGCTGGAAATGACAGAACGCTTCCCTTTTTGCTTCAGGCAATCGGTCCCAGGAGCGAGCGGCTTTCTCGACCAGCTCCTTTGGGTCAAGTCCGCAGTGCTTAACTCGGTATTCCTTTATAAAGTTCAGATAGGCGATATTCATAACAGGGTCCGGTTTACACACGGTTTTCTTCGCTTTAATGCAGGTACGTCTCACGCGCTCTCGGGACACACATTTGGCCCCACAATTCCTTTTTGGAGCGGCCCCTATTTTTGGAGTGGCCCTTCTTTTTGGAGTGGTTTTTCTTTTGGAGCGGCCTTCGGCTTCGACTTTCTCCTCCCCTTGAACAACAGGCTGCGTCGAGCATTGTTTTGCTGGTTGAAGGACCATCGTCATCCATTGTTGCTTTTATGTCAAGAAAATTACTCAGACGATGCTTTTTATTTCTAGTATAATTTCACTTACCATTGAACAAAAAAAATTACAAATACATGTAAATATAATTTAAACTAAAAAAAGTTGAAAAAAAAAATTAGGAAACAAAAAAATATGTGTATGAGTGTCAACTAAAGAATGATAAGCTTGTATTATAGTTCAAATAATGTCGACAAATAGTTGACAGAGATCTGATAGCTTACTATTATACTTACATCGAGGGCATCTTTTGAGTCGATCACTTTTAGTTTCAGTTTCTTTTGTTTGTTGATTACCAATTGAATTCTGTGTGTGGGCAGTTGACATCATTTCCAATGATCTCTACCTTATAATGATACAAATATCAAAGACTCTTAAGTAAACATTGGGTAGAAAATTCCATGCTGCGTCGCTGCTGACATTGACAGCGGCATCCTCCGACTGCGATTCACTTCAGATGCTTCAGTTCAGTTTATTTATAGATACAAGTCCAAAAAAAAAGAACAGAAAAATGCGTGAATCATGTGGAACGAATTCTTTACGTAGGACTTGACGCTAAGGGGGAATATATATAGAATATATAAATATATTCCAAAGCATTATTTATTTTCTTCTTGATTTTCAGGGGTAACAAAATGATTTAGTACAATTAAATGCAACGGCTTCAGTTGAAAAATTAGCTATTAAAATATGATATTATTTATGAAGATCATGCTAGGGAACTTTTCGATTTCACATAGTAAAAGAAACTTTGTCACTTTTAAATATTTTAAAGTAAAAAATTAATAAGAATACTAAAAATAATTTTCATATAATTTATAATTTATACATATTTAATAATAATAAATTACTATTTAAAATTTAGCTACACAATTTGCTGAATTCCTCAGTATTTCAATACATAGTCTCTGATTAAAAGAGTCTACATTCAATTTATGAGTTTATGAAAAGTAAATGTGTTGTTCTTGTCGATATTTTTTTGGGTTGAGGCCATGTAGACAATGAATGGCCCGATGCTAAACTTAGCATGCCGATAGGATAAATAAATATCTCAACTGTTTATAAATATGCCAAAAAAAAAATGAAACTGAAATTGAAATTGAAATGAAACAAACAACGCTAATTTCATATGCGAATTGCACAGAAATTCGCGCATAATAAAACGCAGATCAAAACGCAATCCTCAACAGATGTATAATTGCCTTGGTATGTTTTCGCACTTGCAGTTATCCGAGCTGACTGTGGATCTGGCGGAGGAGCGCTCCACGGCACACATAGCCACGGAACGGCTGGAGCAAGAGACTGGAGAACGCTTGAAACTCGAGAAGGAGCTGGGAGAGCAACAGTCGAAGGTGAAGAACCTGCAGGAGATGAGCGAGAAATTGGAAATGGAACTGATATGCGCCAAGTCCGACTTGAATGGCATCTCCGAGGATGAGGATGCCGAGCATGAGGATGGGGCCGGTGGTGTTTATAAACTGAAATACGAACGCGTCGCGAGGGAATTGGAGTTCACCAAACGCAGACTGCGAACGCAGCATGAGCATGATCTGGAGCAGCTGGTCGGGCTAAAGAAGCAATTGGAAAAGAAGGTGCGTGTATTTTAAATTACATCAATTTGAAAACTCATTGATATATTCTAAAATTTGACAGCTATCCGATGCCTACGAAGAAGTTGAGGAGCAACGTCAGGTTGTGGGCCAATGGAAACGCAAGGTACAAAAGATGACCAACGAGATGAACGATTTGCGTATGCTGCTCGAGGAGCAAAATGCCCGTAACAATTTGCTGGAGAAGAAGCAACGCAAATTCGATGCCGAGTGCCAATCCCTGCAGGATGCGTCACGCCAGGAGCGTCAGGCCAAGGAGCGCTATGGACGTGAAAAAGATGTGCTGCAAGCCGAGAAATTCACGCTAGAACAAACGTTGGCGGTGAGTAAACGAGATCAGTTAGTAGGTGAACCCAGTAAGCAGTTGAATCAGCTAGATAAAGACATGGAAAAGTTGCACTTTTAGTCAATATAATTAAGATAATTGATGTACTTAAATACATCAACACAGAATAACTATTTAGATCTTATTTTTGTTAATTGGTTCTTGTCAATTAAATAATTCATTGTTAATGATTCACCCACAAATTCATAAGTAACACTCAGAGCTAAAAGCAATTACTAGACGGAATACACATGCTGATGCAACATATGTTGCTAAGATAAATGTTGCTTGTGAGTTTAACCGATAGAAAGTTTAACTTTTTGTGGATTAACGCAGAAATTCGTTAGTACTTACGAATTTCAATTAAATTAGTGTGATTGTAAATAGACTCGTACTTAAGTTTATCAAAAATACTTAGATTCTTAAAAGCCGATCTCTAATTAGATTGGTCATTGTTGATTTAATATTCAATTGCTTTATAATGCACGCACGAATTGCAAGACAACATATGTTGCTGCAACACATGCTGCTGAGACACATGTAGCTAGAGAGTTTAGCCGGTTTGCGACTAAGGCGCATGCGAGAGGGAGACAGCACGAGTGAGTCAGCCAAACAAATCGGTTTTATAATCAGCTCTGGCAACACAACAAGTGGCAGTGCCAGTTTCAGTGGCAGTGGCAGTGGCACATGCAACATTGCGGCAGATACACAGATATACAGTATGCGAGTAACTTGAAAACTCGTTCAGCTTGTTTACCCACGCCGTTGCCTGACTGACTGACTAACTGAGAGACTGACTGTCTGACAGACTGTGTAGACTACGTGTGTACAATGGCAATTTCGAAGCTACCTGCCCACACCACAACATAACATATGCAAGCGGCATGCAGCATGTGGCATGCTCTTTAGAGCTGCTCTTGTTGTTGTTGTTGCTGTCGCTGCTCTTTCTCGTCTTTTCTAAGAAGGTTTTTCCCTCAGTTCGCGCTCAGTTTGCCACAGCAGAGGTTCTCATGTTTTTATCGGTATCTCTGCGCTCTTTCTCCTGCTTCGCTGGCTTTCTTCCACACAATAACTGTGACCGAGTCGCGCAGTGGCTGCACGAACGTCGACATCGACAAGCGAGATAACTGGAGTACACACACACACTCACACACACATACGCACAGTTCCACGAAAAAAAGATATTAAAAATATAAATAATAAAAAAGAAAGAAGAACAACAATAATAAGCAGAAGTTTTCGACAGCGACCGCGTGATAACTGGCCGGACATTCCATTTCTATTTCCATTCTCAGTCTCATTACCATTACCATTCTCATTACGATTGCCATTCCCATTGCCACTCTGATTCCCACTCCCATTCCCATGTGTTTGGACTGTGCTGAAGTACAGCCATGAGTTTAAGCGCCACATGTGCAACGCGTCTGTTTGAAGTAGGTTGAATATCTGTTAAACTGGGTTACATATTTCATCAAATTGTGCTTGAATTAATTTATTAATTACTAATAAATATCCCGTAGGATACGCGTCTTGATCTGGAGCTGAAGGAGGAGAAACTGGCGTCGTTGCAACGCGAACTGGAGGAGATGACATTCGGCGGTGGCACCGAGGAGGAGTTCGCTCAACTGCGACGCTCCAAGAATGAAACAGAGCGTCGGGCCAAGGAACAGGAGGAGGAGCTGGACGAGATGGCGGGCCAAATACAATTGCTGGAGCAGGCCAAGCTGCGTCTGGAAATGACACTGGAGACGATGCGCAAAGAGGCGCGACGGGAGTCACAGCAGCGCGACGAGGAGCTGGAGGAGGTGCGTGGCAATGGCTACAAGAAGATCAAGGCGCTCGAGTGTCAGCTGGAAACGGAGCACGAGGAACGGACGCTTCTGTTGCGCGAGAAGCATGAGCTGGAGCGTCGCCTCTCCTCCATGGAGGATCGCGATCGTGTCGATCGTGATGCGGAGGAGGCGCTGAACCAGAAGCTGCGCCGCGATCTGCGCAAGTACAAGGCACTGCTCAAGGATGCGCAGACGCAGCTGGAGCGGCTCAAGGCAGACACGCCCGGCAAGACGCTGATCAGGCAGCTGCGCAATCAGCTGGAGGATGCGGAGTCCGCTCGCACGCTGGCCATGAAGGCACGCCAAACGGCAGAGGCCGAGCTGGCCGAGGTGCAGGCCATGTTCGAGGAGTCGCATCGAGCACGCAACGATGCCGAGGAACGGGCCAACACAGCGCATCGCGATCGCGCCGAACTCCAGGCCCAGATCGAGGAGAACGAGGAGGAGCTGGGCGAGCTGATGAAGAAGTACAGTGCGACCGTTAAGCAGCTCAATGCGGAGCAAATCAATGTATCCGAGTCCGAGTTCAAGCTCACCGAACTGGAAGCGGAGCGCAACAATCTGAAAGAGCAGGTGGCCGAGCTGCAGCATCGCCTGGACAATGTGGAGAGCTTGGGCGATCCCACAATGGCGGTCATGTCCAAACGGTGAGTACAACTTTCGATTCCTTATCCAATTGAGGTGCTTAAGTTTTTCCATTTCGTGTTTAGCTTGGAAATGCGCACCAAGGAGTTGGAATCACGCCTGGAACTGGAGCAGGCGACACGCGCCCGTCTCGAGGTTCAGGTCAGTCGACACAAGGAATCACTGGAGAAGCTGCAAAACGAAGTGACGCAATCGAAGCTGCGGGAAATGCAGGCACAGGAAGTGCTGAAGAAATCTCAAAAGAGTTTGCGTGACATGCGCGAAGAATTCCACTCGCTGTCCAGCCGTGAACAGGAATCACTGACTCGTCGCAAGGATCTGGAGAAGAAAATGGAAGTCATGGAATCCGAGGGCACCGCACTAAAGAACGATTTGCGTTTGGCGCTGCAGCGCATCGCGGATTTGCAGCAGGCAATGGAGGAAGAGGGCGAGGAAGAGCTCAGCGAGAGGTAAACAAAAGACATTTGTTAATAAGAGATTAATACCAAAACAAATGCATTCCGAAACGAAAACTATAGGAAACTTGTAATTAGGAAACAAAAATAGTGAAATCAAAATTTGGAAAATAATTGAATAATTTTTAAATTAATAAATAGTTGTAAAGGCAAAAGTAAGGAAAATTCAAGATCGATTCAAGATGATTCGAAAAATAGGAACCATTTACTTACAACCAACTCATTATGTAGAAACAATCGAGAATATATTGTATTGTATTGAAATGAATTTGCAGAATGCATTAGGAAACTTATATTTATACGGGAAGAAAACAATTCAACCGGAAAAGACTTTTTCTATTTTTTTTACTTTAAATTATTATCTTATCTGCGTTTTTTTTTTAATGTTCCCTTTTTTCTTAATTCTTGTTCTTATTATTAAATATTCGGAATTCATATAAGGTACCAGCGAAATGGTTTTATAGATAAAAATATCTTTCGGTTGTGGTATTACTTCCATGTCTTTTAAATTTACTCATCTAGAGTTTAACTAATCGATTGATTCTTACAGCGATGAGAGCATCAGCTCGGTGGGCTCCATCAGTGACTTGGAGGAACGGCTGCGGCCGGTGCATGTGAAGCGGAGTTCACAGCAGTCGTTGAATGGCATCGCCACTGCCCCACAATCAACTCGCACTGTGGTGTACGAGAAGGACGACAACAGCCCGAGGTACGCTGATAACGAGGTCAACTCGAACTCGAATTCGAACTCGAACAGCAGGCAGCACAAGCACTAAGCATCGTACTAGCACCATATACGCAATAACAATAATAGCTCGATATATAAATTAATTATACTTATACCTATGCATATGTATAACTACTACTATCAACTACTGCTATTCTACTATCAACTACATATACATAGTTAGCTAGTTAGCTACTTAGCTTGTAAGGTCTGTTGCTATTTTGCCGGCTTATCTAATTAACCTGAATTACTTCATACATGCTACAACAACAACAACAACAACAACAAACCATGCCAACCATATCCAAACCAAACTCTGACCCAAAAATAACCAAACAACAACAACATCAAACAACGCCAACCGCCTCCCATCAACAACAACAACAAAACAAACTCATAAAAAAACCAAAATGCTTTGTAAATATATTTATGCATATGCTTTTTTACATATGCCAAAAAAAAATCAAATACGAAAACAAAAAACCAACACTTCCCGCCTTCCAAAACGCCCATCCAAAATGCGCCCCTTGTTGTGCGTGCGTATGTGTGTGTGTGTGTGTGCGTGTAAAACATTAGCTTTTTCTTATTATAGAATTACCGTGACGTCGCCATCGTCGCCACACATACATAAGCTGGCACTGGCGGCCAAAGCCATACCGGACCAAAAGCCGGACACAAAAACTGCAACAGCTAAATATCTAAAAACAACAACAACAACAGCAACTTCCGCAGCAGGAACAACAACATCCACAACGGCAAATGGAGTTGATAAGACCTAAAAACAAAAACAGAAAACATCTCAACGGCTGCGTGTTTGTTTATTATATTATACATATTTTATTTTCTTAAATTCTGTAATATTAATTAGTTTTGTTTTTTATTTGATTACTGTTTAGTTCAATATGTTTAACTATTTATTATCGAAAATCTAGCTACTTATATAAATATATATTTAAATATAATAAACACAATCTACTTATATATTTATAAACAGATTCCGTTTCGAATGGAATCGTAGTTAATTTAATTTGCAAGAGTCCCTATTTAAACAAAAGTGATTAACATGTTCTATCCTTCTCAAACAAAAACAAATGAAAAACTAACACTAACGTTCGATATATTTACAAAACACCTAACTACCTATAGCATATAGACCATTTTTCCTATAGCCAACTTAAATGAAATTAGTTAAACGCGTTTCAAAATCATAGACAAGTATGCGTGTAATAATTAAAATTTTTACTAAACTAAATTCAAATATTTATATAACAATATTTTACACATGTAGTACAGCTCATGATAACACTAAGTGCATCCAATATATCTCCATATAAACATTAGCAACATTTTTCACATAGTAAGCCCATCATGAATCAAGTATATTATAAACAAATACTTCTATATTGGAATACGAAAAACTTGCAAAATTATTATATCAGAAAATCCAAACTAAATTAAAAACCAAAAAAAAAAGAAAACGACAAATAAATATATTGTTATAAAACCCAAAATATCTGTGTTTAAATGGGAAGTTGATGCTTTGAAAGATAAAAATATAATATAATTTATTTATTTTCAATATTAATAGAATACTTTATTGTAACATTATTTAAACTTAAAGGTACATATTTATATTCTTTAGCTGATAATCTAATTTAGTTGTGCCAGGTATTTACCTGGTGCAATTGCTTGACCCCAAAAGCGATAAGTTTGTTTGGCTGCGTTTCAAATGTCAGCACTGTAAATGGTAAGCAATCAGTCTCTAAATTTGGCCTAATTGAACCACTTGCACCGCCATTGATTTATTTGTGCAAACACGCAGGCACGGCCCGTAGGTCGAGGTCAACGGTTAAAGACTTGAAAGTAAGTGGTAGTAAGACATGCCTCAATTCATGCCCCGATATGTATGTAGTCCGGGGGCTAGAAAAGTCGCACCCGCATCCCCATTAAGTGGCACCAAATGACTTTGAAAGTTGCCACAAAGCAACGCCTGGGAATGTAAGCCAAGCACGCAACATCGACTGTCGACTGTCGTCTGTCGACTTGGAAGCACTTGAAAACACTTGTTGTATGTCAAAAGGGCTGACATCAATCAAAGCCGAGGCAGCTGCCAGTTGAAGATACGTCGAGTTGTATGCTCGTAAATAGAATGACTTTTCGATCAAAACAAAACAAAGTCAGTCAGAGCCGGCAGTCGGCAGTCGGCAGGTGGGCAACAGGTGTTGGCCCTGGCAACACTTGACAGAGGGAGGAGTTGGCCAAACTGCCTGGCGTGTCAGTTGAGCTGAGCTGAGCTCAGCTGAACTCAAAACAAACCCGTCAACTAGGCGACTGTCAAATGCGCCACATATCGTAGTATTTATCGACCAAACAGCGGCAACTAATAGAATGTGAACTTTAAGGCACTTTCTGGGTCTCAGTGTGGCGCAGATGTATATTAGATTTCAACCGCTGAAGAACATATCCAAAACTAAGTGCTCTAATCCATTGATTGGATTACAAGTCAAATCATGGATGACCGCACCATAGATTCGATATTCTTGGGCTCGCTCGAGGCCCTGCCGCCGGTTAGCTCCAAAATTGTGCGTATCTTCACCAGTTCCACGTTTACGGGTGTGTTCAAAAATCAAGAAACAAGAAAAATTCTTGCTTCATATGTGACTTCTTATGTAATCGACTGTGTCTATTTGTAAACTAGATACCACAATGGAAAGAAACACACTGATGGCCAAATGCTATCCACGGATCAAGGATTATTGTCGCGAAAAACATGGCCTGGAGTTTCAGGTGGTGGACATGCGTTGGGGTGTCCGAGACGAGGCCACGGATGATCACATGACCACCGAGCTTTGCATGCGCGAGATTAAGAATTGTCAACGCCTCTCAATGGGTCCCAATTTCATAGTGTTTCTGGGCCAGAAGTATGGCTACAGACCCATTCCCACGTACATAGTATCCTCGGAGCTGCAGCTGATATGCGAGGAGCTGACATCCATGGGCGTTGATCGGGCACTGCTCGATCTGTGGTACAAGAAGGACAGCAATGCCGTGCCACCCATTTCCGTGCTGCAGCCCATATCCTCCATATTGATTAATTTCAACAATAAGGTAAGCTCTCGAAAATTGATGTTAGAATGGAGCGGGGGGATTCACCTGCCTGTTCCTTCCAGCGCGTGCCCAAATTGCAAGCGGAGGATCAGGCCGTCTGGTGGGACACGCTCAACAAGATGCAGAAGCTGCTGCGCAAGGCCGCCGCCTCTTTGGGCGCCAGCAACAAAATGTCCAAGGACGATGTCCACAACTATTTCATGTCGGGTAAGTGGCAAGTCACGAGAGAGCTCAATAGTTCAAAGTACAGTTGTGTTTTTTGAATTTAGTTACGGAACGTGAGGTCATCAATGGCGTCTTGAATGTGAAGAATACAAAGAACCATTGTCTGGCCTATGTGCGCTATATAAACAATATCAATCTGCAAAATCTGAAGAAGGCCTCCCTCTTTGTGGACATCATCAATCGCAGCTTGGACGCGGAATCTGCCAAACTACTGGGTGACCTGAGGGATACGCGATTGCCCGCCAAGATCGAGTCAAGCAATGCCCAAAAGTAAGTCGAAAATAATTATTTACGCCCAGAACAAAAAGGCTATTAGAATAAACTTAAAAACATTGATTTCTTCTATTTAAATATGAAAACCTTTTTCTGAAGAGCAACTTAAGATTTAAAACGTATTTTCCAAAATTTCAAATTCTTTTACTCAAAAAAAAAAATGTTATTTAAGTTTAATTTAAAGTTAAATAAATATCACCTATTAAAAAAACTAATGTCCTTTCTTCACAATTTAGAAGTTATATTTGTAAATAGCATTTATTCGAGTAAATTTGGCACAAGCCTAAGAAATATTTCCGATAATTTTGTATTTTGTAATGTTTTCTTTGCAGATACACTGTGGAATGGATTGGTCGCGAGGGTCTGGACATTGAGACGCATGAGGAGTATTTGAATCATTTCATCTCGCACTTCTATAAGAATGTTGTTAAGCTCGTGGATAGGGCCATGCGCAAAGAAGACTCCAGTGCACAGGGGCAGATAGTAACTGAGATCCTTCAGCATTTGCACGCTTGTAACAATTCGGTGAAAATCTTTTACGGCCGCGAGGAAAGTTGCGAGCGGATCAAGCGATATATGCTGGGGGATTCAGATAAGCCACTTGTCCTTTTCGGCGACGGAGGTTGTGGTAAAACTTCATTGCTGGCCAAAAGCGCCTCATTGGTAGCTAGCGAATGGTTCGCCGATAAGCGGCCCATCAATGTCATACGGTTCCTTGGCACTACGCCGGATTCGAGCGCCTTGACGGCCACGCTCATATCAATCTGCCAGCAGGTGATAACCATCCAATATTTCAATTTACAACATTTATTCAAATTTGTATTTTTACTCCAACAAAACAAAACAATACAAATTACAAACTAATTATGCAGATATCGTACAACTATATGCTACCCTTTGAGAATATACCAGATGATCTTGTACCTTTAACAGCACATTTTAAGCAATTACTAACTTATGCTAGCGCCAATCAGCCGCTAACCATATACTTAGATTCAGTTGATCAATTGACGGGCACCCAAGATTCAAATAAGGTATCCTGGATACCAACGCGTTTGCCAGTCCACTGTAAGGTGAGTCCGAGGACCTTTCGCCGGGTTTCTACTCTCTCTTTCTCTCTGAGCCTAAAGATTTGGCTCGCATGCATGTAATATAGCTAATTTTAATATCAATTCTAATTCTAATGCATGTCCTTTTGTATATATACAAACTCTTATTACGATCACTTTAAGAACTTTTGCATGATAATTTTACAACGAATATCAAATACTTATGCACGGAAACTATTGCAGTAATCAAAATATATATCATTGGAATGACAATCGGTTGAATAAGGCGCTCAGTTCTCAAGCACTGCATGAAACATCAAAACATCTAAAATCTAATCTGTTTTGTTTGAATTTCAACTGTCATCTTAATGTTGCGAACACATTTTAATAGCATACTTTTATGATGAACTTTAAATTGAACGATCACAAAATCAGCTCATAAAACTATGCTACATTAAAATGTTGACCCTTTTTGGTAATGATTAGAGATGGACACGGGCCGGGCCGGGTTTCGTGTCCCGCGGGCCTTTTCAAAAAATCACCGGGCTTCGTGCATGAAAATCTGAAAAAATGAAAAAGCCCGAAGCCCGGTAGGCCCGAAAAGTACCGATTTAACGCATACTTTTCAAATCGCTTGATAATGAAATTTCTGTAACAATATTTCTTATGGTACGCAGAAAATAGAGCAAAAAAAGTTTAAAACTCTGCTTGCAAAATATTAGTATCTAAAGAAAAATAAAGAAAAAATAATAAAAAAAATTTTTATATAGTAATATCGGGCCGGGCCTCTTGAAAATGTTACCGGGCCGGGCCTGGACCGGGCCTGAAAGATTTATTTCGAGCCCGGGCCGGGCCGGTCCTTGAGAAGGAGGCCCGTGCCCATCTCTAGTAATGATGCATATCTGCAACCTACCGATTATACTCAAAGTAGGGTTGCACAATAGAAATTATTATTACTTTTATTTTAAATTTTTATATTATATTATTATATTTGTTTAAAATTTTACTTTTATCTGAATTAATCAAATTAAATTACATTTTTCCAGCAATAAATTTTTTTTTTATAGTAAATAAACGAGTTGAAATCGGTGAAAAAATTAAACTAGGGGTTAAATTGAATATTATGCATTAATTTGACAGTTGAAATTGCAACTGACCTGTTTATTAGATATCTTACCATTTTAATTTATAACAATTGCATGATCCCAATACAGGTACTACATATGTACATATATATATATACTTTTCCCAATATGCGTAAGTTTTTCCAATTGCTTGACTTGTGCGTGCTAAGCAATATCACTCGCAAACCTTTCAAATTATCTACAAATTTGACACTCTCACCCAAAACGACTCTAGAAATGCCGTTCTGCATGAGGCAAGCAAACAATTGGCCAGTTTTCCGGGCTGATCAAGTATCATATACTTTTACCCTATCTGCACATAATGAATACAAGTAGCATTGGGATTGATTACAGATCATCATATCGTGTGCGAATGAGCCGGCTAATCCGATGGTTTCTCATGAGTATCATGTGCTCTGCAAGATGATCGATGTCGAGGAGAACTTCATTGAGGTGACGGCACTGGGTGAGGATCTGGCCATGAACGTGATCAAAATGTGGATGAAGACGGCGTGTCGCGATCTTAACAACTACCAGTGGCGATTGGTGGCCAATGCCATCAGCAAGTGCTCCCTGCCCATATTTGTGAAGCTGGTCTTTGCCGAGATTTGTCGATGGCGCAGTTACACGCGTCCGCAGGAGACGCATCTGGCCAACACGGTGATGGACTCGATCATGTTGCTCTTCGAGCGTGTGGAGAAGCAGCATGGTCGCATCTTGGTCTTCCACGCACTTGCCTACATAACAGCCTCCAAATCGGGTCTATCCGAAAGCGAGCTCGAGGATCTCATCTCACTGGACGACAAAGTGCTGGACGATGTCTATCAGTACCACATGCCGCCCGTGCGTCGTATTCCCCCACTGCTCTGGACCCGCATCCGTAACGATCTGCCTAACTACCTAAGCGAACGGGAAGCGGATGGCGTCAATGTCATGAACTGGTACTATTAAGGCTAATTTTTATATCACATAAATCTTTCTTTCAAAAGCGTTTAGCTAACGGTCCAAATGGAATTTAGAACAGCCGATCCAAAGTATTTAGTTCGTCCGTGATAAAAATAAACTGAGAGTATGTTACAGACTGTGAAATTTATGATGATAACATCAAAGAAATCATATTTTTCTTTAGGTTTTTGGATTAAAAAATATAAGAATTATTCTTGAAAAGATTCCGAAATTTACGAGCTTCAAATATCGTATTTGTGATTACTTGAATAATTGAAATAAAAACTATTACAAGGATTCAACAGAAACCACTTCAAGAGAGATCGATTTACCCCAATGAAATTTTATACAAGAGTTTTCTTACACATTTTAAACTTTAGGCATTTTATTTTTGAAATTTTCTTCGTTATTAATTGCGCTTTAAATGGCAACGTTGTTTAAAAGAAATATTTTCTAACTCCCGCTTATTCAACTTGTTGGATTATAGTAAAGTAAAGAAAAGTAAAGTAAAGACATTCCTGTTCATATTAATTTCTCGATCAGTTCCAAAGCCATAGGCATAAATATCTTAAGTGAAAATATTTATAATTTTGTATCAAGGATATTACGAAATTATACCAAAGATTACACTACTTTTAAAATGTTAATTGTGAATTAAACCAATAATGAATTCGTGTCTTCAACAGGTACCACAGACAATTCAAGGATACAGCCAAGGAGCGATACTTTAAGAACATGAACATGGCCATATATTTTCATTCCATGATTGCAGATTATTATCTGGGCATTTGGGGTGGTGGCATTCCCAAGCCGTTCAAGTTCACAGAGATCCAGAGGCATCGGTTCGGGCTAGCGGACAAGGAGGGATCTGCGGATCGTAAGGTGCCCATACAGCCGTTGGTCTTCACCAGCAAGGATGGTCTCTCCAGGCGCTACAATCTGCGCAAGGTAAGAGGATAAAACTAATCTGGATTCTTACATGTTTTTAAGCTCTGTTGCTCTTCAGTTCGGTGAGCTGCCGTTCCATTTCGTGCGCTCTCGGAGATTCAAGGATCTGTTTGAGCACGTGCTCTTCAACTATGATTGGCTGCACGCCAAGCTCTCCAGCTGTCCACTGCAGGCAGTTTTGGCCGACTTCGAGGATGCCTCCACGAACACGGAGGACAAGGAGTCGAGGCGTGAGCTGATGCTGGTGGCGGACGCACTGCGTCTGGGCGGCGCCATCTTGGCCATTTATCCCAACATGCTGGCTCCACAGCTAATTGGCCGTCTGTTGCCTGAGATTGGCGGCAATCCCAACATCAAGATGCTGCTGCGAGCCTGCGATCGCTGTGGACCCAAGGACTGTGCCCTGATCCCGGTCAATCATTGCCTGCACACACCTGGAGGACCTCTGAAGGTAGATATGCCTATAATGATGTCTATAAATGGAACTTATCCAACTCTCTTTGGATAGTACTCCCTGGAGGGTCATCAGTTCGCGGTGTTTGCCTTCTGTTTGACCAGCGACATGCGCTACATGGTCTCCATATCGACGCACTTCATCACGTTCGATCTGTCCACGTCGGATTTAACGCGCGACGTCAATCCCGGCATCGAGGGCATCATGCAGCAGCTGGTGCTCAGTCCGGACAACAAATGGGCCGCTGCCTACTCCAACAACAACCAGACGGTGCTCCTCAACATGCTCTCCAGCGAGTTCGTCGTGATCAACAGTCCGTTCGAGGAGGGCGACGGTCCCGTCAGCGGATTGTATTTGCTCAACCAGAAGTGAGTCGATCATCATCACCTGCTTCATTCCTAGGTCTAATCCCATCTTAGTCTCTTCCTGATTTGCAAACTGCGCTGGGCAAAGTTCGATATGCGCGGGAATTTGGTGGACATCTATGCGGTGTCGGGTCAGAACACGGATTGGGAGATCTTGAGTAAGTACTGAGACTCGCTTCAATGGGTTCCAATACTAATGTCATTGTCATCGTTGTCCGTTGCAGCCATGGAGTTCTTTACTTCAACGGACTACAACGTCATCTTCTGGTCGGGATCGATTAATGAGGTACGCCTGCGCTTGGACTCCGTTCGCTCATCCAACAGCTCCAATTCGGTGCAGTTCTTCAGCGCCTTGGTCATGAACAAGGGACGCACTCGTGCCTACGGCTGTGCCAGTCCGGAGAACTTTGAGGTGTCCGTCTACGACTTCACGGAGAACGCGGAGACCGGCGAGATTCTCTGGAGCTTCGTGGAGACGTTGCCGCGCTTTGAGAATGACGACAAGGAGATGCTGCTGCAGCTGCGCCTGGATCAGCATCAGCGGGATCGCATGCTGTTGGGCACCGCCGGCAAGGGATTCGTCATCTGGGACTTTGGCTGCACGGATAAGGAGAACGAGCGCCAACCCATTGCCGAGGGTGCCATGTACTTGGCCCTGCCGCATGGCGTGAGGAACATCACCACCCGCATCATGCAGTCCAACTCCATAATGGTCAGCTCCAAGCTGGACTATGCTGTGGCCGGCGTGCGCAAGAATCTGTACGTCTGGTATCTCCAAACGGGGCAGCTGGCCAAGGTCCTGGATGCCCACTTCGGACGTATCATTCAGCTGGAGCCGCTGACCATCGGCAACTGGAACAATTTGGTCACCTCGTCCATAGATCGCTCAGTCAAGGTGTGGAACATCAACAACATATTCGAGAAGGTCCACGTCATCGACCGCCATGAGCTGCAGATCGACGACATCAGTCTCTCCGAGGTGGACATTGCCGTCACAATCACCCGGAGCTGCGTTGGCGTCTGGGAGACGCGTTCCGGCCGCCTGCTCGCCAAGTTGGCCGACAGTCCGCTGGGTGCGATTGTCACGCACGCGGAGATCACACCGGACGGACGCTATATCATCTCGTCGGAGACGGGCAAGTTCCTGATCTGGAATCGCGTCTCGGAGCAGGTCGTCTATCGCGATGACCAGCCGGGCATCCAGCAGATCACGCTCTTGGACTATGGCTACAAGGTGCTCACCGTATCCGTGCCCAACATCAATCAGCGGGACATCATTGCGGCGGCAGCCGGCGGCACCGACGAGGCGAATCGCCTGACGGCCATCACGACGGTTCGATCAGTTCCAGGTATATTCCAGAATTGAATATACTTCCCCGAATGATTACAATGACAGGATTCTATCTTTTAGAGGGCACAATCCTGTTTCGCTTTGACTTTCCCATTCGCATGGTGACTGGAATGCCCTTCCGGCAATCGGTGATCACGGCGGACAACGCCTACATCGTTGTGGTCACTGTGGACAAGTCCAGCAAGGATTGCCTGGGCGTCTACAGCGCCACGAATGGCGCCTTCGTATCCAAAATACTGCTCAAGGGATGCGCTATAAAGGTCAGTGGAAATAGATTTCAATCTGAAAATGACTAATAATTAACTCGCGTATTCCAGGAGGTATTCTCGCTGGTTCCCATGCCCCACAAGGCCAACCAGGTGGCGGTGATCAGCAGCGAGAAGGGCAGCATCATGGACATCAAGAGCAAGAAGCATGTGCGCTCCATATCCAAATGGGGTGGCAGCCTAACGAGGGATGGCAAATGCGGTCTCTATGCCCCGACTAGAGGCGGCCTCGAGATGCTGGAGCTGCGCAAGGGGACCACTGTGAAGACCTTCATTCCCAAGGTGGCCGAGGGCGTGTTCTCCGTCATTTGCATCTTCACGGAGAACGACGAGTATGTGGCCTATTATCACAGTGGCCGGAAGACGATCCGCGTCTTTCGCACCGTCGACACCGAGATGATAGCCAACTATAGGCTGCAGGCCGAGTTGACGGCCATCAAGAGCAGCAAGGACGGTCGGGCCATTGTGCTGGGCACTGTCGATGGCTGCATGTCTGTCCTGGCCATCGTCGATCCCAAGAAGGAGGAAATGATTGACTATCTGAATGCGTTGCCGTCACGCGACGAAAACTGGAAGGCCAAGTTGGCCAAGATGAAGGCCCGTGTGGGCTTCAAGGCGGCCATACGAGTGGCCACCATATCCTCACGCTACGCCAAGGCCAGGAGTGGCGACGGCGATGGGGAGGAGGAGGAGCTGACTGAAATAACTGAGGACGTCGTCTCGGTTGCAGATTAGTTGAATTATAAATATAACATTTATTCTGTTGCATAAATAATGGGGCATGTTACAAAAATACGCATATGTATATGTGTTAATGTGGTGTGTGACAGTGTGTGTGTGTTGGGTGTGTGTGTAAACTGAATGAAGCTTAAACTAAACTAAACAATTGTTAAAACCAAACGTAATTTCTATGTAGCAAATTGTTGTTTATCTAGTTACAAGCTTGTATGTAGTTATTTATATTTATGTCTGCTTGTAGTTAATTAATTAATTAATAGTTCATAAACACGCACTGAGCCTTGCGTTTGCTTGGCCTGGCTTGAAACAATATTGGCTGGGAATATATAACCGCATAACAATTTATATGTTTTCTTAGGGGTGGAAAAAACAGATTTCATTTATTACAAATTACACAAATCTTTAACATGTTTTAATGACTACTAAATTTAAACTCAATTGTAAACATTTTCAAATAACGTAAATTCAGAAGGAAACTCCAAGCTAACTTAACAAGAAAAAAAACGAATTTCGATAAAGCCAATACAAAATTCGAAACGCATACCAAAAATATAACTCAGTGCTAATACATAGATTATTTTTAGTTTTCCGTAGTACAATTCATTAGTAATAGTAATTAATAGTAGATAATATTGTGTAGTATGCTGTTAATTATTGTTACTGTTATTGTTGTTAACCTGCCTTCGAGTTCTGCTTGTTGTTACTAAATATTATGATTATACCGAGAGTCTATAAGCATACGTTAAGTTATGTTATGTTTAAATAATAATAAATGATTTACGCGTAGTTCACGCTGCCGCCCTATAGGAGAGCTAATCTCATCTCTGATCATATCAATAAAATAGTACGTATATGAATATATATGTATATAGTAATCGATTGCAGATCAATCAGCTATGCAGCGGTAACTAAACCGTAATATCGTAAGAGACGTCTTCAATTATTGGGCATGATTTTCCTTTTTTATCTGCGCCAGTTTTGCCTGTATGTGCTGAAGTCGATTAGGCGACAGTTCGGGCTTCTAAAATAAAAAAATAGAACATGCAGATAAGAATTTTATATGTATCAGTTAATCTAACATTTAACTAATTCATTTATACAGCCGTGTGCGAAATAATAACAGCATAAGTTTCCAACAAGTTAAGAAAACACATTGGAAACTGTCATCTTAAATTATGCTGAACGGGAAATTTTTAATTTTTCGCAACCCCAATCTTTGACTTAACCCAACAAAGTTGTTAGTATAAACAACAAGATCATTGTAGGACATGGATCTTTTGGAATATACAAAATAACAATGTGTACAATTTAAATAATATATATAATGTTATTATAACATATATTCTTTTTGGTTTTCGGTTATTCTCTTTTTATTATTTCGCACACTTTCGCATGGCCCTGTTTAAAGCGATCTCCCCGGACCCACCTCACGTCTGATGAGCGAGACCTTCTGTGGGTTCATCGAGTTCAGGCAGAGATTCTCGTCCGCCACTTTATTGTCCAGCATATTTGAGTCATCGTCCGCAGAGCTGCGCGTTGACATCATCTTCTGTAAACGATCCATCCAATAGTCCGGATCATGTGTGGCATTTTGATAGTTGGCATCTGTGAGATAAGAACGTGTAGCAGCTGCAGGTTGATCCAAGACATATTTCTCATGTTAGATGTTAGTAGAAAGGTGCGTGTGCTTAATATGTACATATGTTATATGTATGAAGCAGGAAAATGCGTGTGTCTCTGTGGTTGATAGTTCTACTTTTCATTTTGACTAACCCGTGCGGTTATCCGGCGCCTGCGTGGATCCCGCGTTCTGGTTGCGCTCGATCTCGGCGAGACCCTCTTCGATGTACTTGTGGAACGTTGCACTGGCTCCTTGTAAAAATGTGCTCAGATCAATGTCCGGATTTTGTTGCTGCAGTATACAAAGAGAACTCTTAGTAAAGAACTTGGTTAAGGCACAATCATAAGAACTTACCTTAAAGTCGTAGAGCTTTTGCAGTCCCTGCTGTTTGGTATCCTTGTCCGAGATGAGCTTGAAGATCTGCGATACTGTATCGTGTGTCTGGTGAGATATCCGCTTTGACGCCATATCCTTTGCTGTGAATTGCTGACGCTGTGGCGAGATTCCACTGCCGGACACAGTGCCATCCTTTTGGAAATTCTATAAGCGACTTTTCTTAGGATTCAACTGATCAATGAAAGTAGATAGAGTCCTTACCTTAAGAATGCGTATCAAGTATTTGTGGAGCTCGGAGTGTGTGGGTATCTGATTGAGATGCTGCAATATGGCATTGCCCTTTACCTTAGCCATGTTATGAATTATCGTCTTGATGGTACGCAGAGGCGTGTCATTGGGACGATTCTCCCACCAGGTGCTTGGCAATGCCAGAAAAAATTCATGCACCTCCAAGATGACTGCATCGTAGTTCAGTTCATTGGTGCGCTCCGGCAACATTTTAATATTGCGCCAAATGCATTTCATAAGCAAATCTGTAAACTTTGGCAAACCTGCCACCATGCAGGTCTCTTTCAGCAATATGACTAAAGCGCTGCAATAAATCAAGAGATTGAATAACAGAATCTATGTTAATTCTATATTTATCTCACTTACCAGAATATATTTGTAAAGTTGACCTTGTCGAGAACTCTGAGGCATATGCCATTGAGCACCTTGTTGTATTGGCTATCACTGGCAATGGTCAGCCTTTGATCGGCCAGGATCTGCAACAGCGTCGACATGAGATTCTTGATGCAGGGCGTGCTCAGCGTCTGGCCCAAAATGTTGGCATTGAAAAATGTGTACAAAATGGACAGCAATGGCTGATACACAACCAATGCCTGCTGTATGGGCAACTGCGACAGATTCTAAAAGGCAAAATCAAACCAACAATGATTAACATCAAATTGCATTTTCATTTCTAATTGCTGGTTGACTCACCTTGAATTCTGCCAGCACATTTTGTATTAATAGTTCTTCATAGTCACGCAGCACAGCCCGCTTTTCGGGTGAATCAATGATGGCGGTCAGCTCATTGATGGCCGCACGCGCCATCAACGTATCCGTGCTGCTGACTGCCTTAATGATCTTCACCAGCTGTGGATCATGCTTGGGCAGCACATCGGCCAAGCTGCAAAATTTAATTAGTCAATAATATTAAACTTAAACAATTAACACATATTTTAAAGCAGTGGTGGGCACAAAATCTTAATTCGGGAGTACTACTACAACAACTTCGACAACAACAACTTTTTTTTATGACGGTCAAAAATTTTAAGTGTCAAAAATGCCTCGACTGAAGCTGCTCCAATGTACAATCTTGTGTCCGACATCACGGCGCCGGAAAGGCAAAAATTAAGCTGGGAGCAGCCGCTGCTCCCGGAGCCACTGCGTGCCCACCGCTGTTTTAAAGTATAAATTAAAACTAATCAAAATGTAAAAAGTAAATAAATTTATAATTTTTATTTTGCATTTTTTCTGATTCTGTTCACTGAGTAGTTCCCTAAGAGAACTTCTTTTCTACTTACTTGGGCACATTGCTCTCCATGTGATTCTGATGTGTCTGCATCATCTGTTGCTGTTGCAATCGCATTGGACTGCGATAGGGGGAAATGCCGCTGGCCACGTGTCCAGTGGTATTTGACTGCGGCGATGCTGTCAGGTTTTGTTGAATGTAACGTGACCTTGCAATTAGGCGATCGAATTTGTCCTGCGGATATTGGAATCCGTCCTTCGTGGGTATCACCTTAATGGGCTCGTAGAGCAACGAGATGTCCACGGGAGGATACTCCTTAAAAGCAATTTGATCGGCACGCACCCAATCCTTCTCGATCTCGGCCATCACATTGGGATCGAGGCCAAAGGGACCGCTCGTCCTCTGCTGCTGTGCCTGTTGTTGGTGCAGCTGCAGCTGCTGCTGCAGTTGGAGCACCTGCGCTGACGGCGTCTGATCAAATGTGCTGTGAAAAAAGATGCAGCTCATCAATAAAGAACTGGTTACTTGTGGTCATTACTCGACAATATAACCAAGGCTGCAAACATCAAAAATTTTGAATAGAAAATTGATATTTTCTTAAAACAACTTAAGATTTTGATTTATTTGCCTATGATGTATTTGCAGCCTTGAACATAATAATGATAATGACAATTTAATGTGAGCGATAAATTGAAATAACAATAAACAACAAAGGCAAATCATACAGCCATAAAACAGTGCACAAGCAACAAAACAACAGCAATCAGCAACAATAACAATTAACAACACATAAACAAAAGCAGGAAACTATGAGATTTGGAACAAATAATAAATAATAAACAAAATAAATGCCACTTTACGCCTGTCGAGTCAGGGAATGCAAGTTGGTCTCTACGCTTGAAGCACTCCGTTCCATTAGCTTGTTGTTTCGCCCACGGGCATTTAATTGTTGCTGCTGGCAGCTAAGTCACAAATTAATAAAAAGAAAATAAGCCAAAAATCATACAAAAAATCAAGTGTACTAAAAAATAGATGTACATAATTATAAAAAATATATAAAACCAGGATGGTGTTTACACTTTAAAATATTTTGGCAACTGCATAGATTTAAAAAAGAGTAGTCCTCTTTTTCTTTAGGATTTCGATTGTGCCTCGAGTGCAATTAATCATTCTTGGACGACTGTAAACAAGGCGACAACTCGTTAAACTCAAGCATCGTGTGAGTACTTGATTGAAGTCTCACTTTCACATACAGATTGATGCGACACTTACCCCTCCTCATCGGGTGGTGGCAGCTCGTCACAGCCATTGCCCTCCGCGTCCTCAATCTCAATACTGTCTTGCTGTACCAACTGTGCTGGTGCACCCTTGTTGCTGGGCGGAACTTCAGCCGGAGCAGCTATTGGCTTTCGGGTCTTCTTTGCTCGCTTGATGCGCTCGTCCAGCATTGAGAGATCCTTCTCGTTAAGATGGCCAATTAACTTGTAGATCTTGTCACCTGCCAGGAAATATGCCATCACAATACAATTTAGAGCCGCATTCCGCACAGAGTTGTCGCGATCGGAGATCTGACGTGCGATCTCCTTCAGTGCCACCTGCTGCGATGGCTGGCAGATGCTCAGTCCGTAGTTCTCGATGAGATAGGTCAACTCGTCGAGGCATTCTGTGCGCAAGCGTGCATTCTTTGCCTTCAATCCGTCCATCACGTAAGAGAATACCTTGGTAAATGGATACAGCAGATTAATCTGTCGCAGAGCGCGTCGCACGCCATTTCGGACCGTATCCTTTGGATCACCAATCTAAAAGAGCACACATTAAACGAGGAATTGATTTGAATTGAATAAAGACTTGCCTTTAGCAATAAATGAGGCACAAAGCTGCTGCCCTCATTCTCCGCCATCATGTACTCCATTTCAACCAGCATCTGGAACACATGTCCTAGATACTCGAGACCCTTAATAAGCACAGAAGGGTTCGTATCGTAGAAACGTAGTGTCAGCCACTTCAATATCAAATCCAGATTACATATCAATGCTTTGCTGTTATGCGGCAAATCCTCGCTCAACTGTTCAATGACTTTCAAGTGATAACTGAAATAGAAGTAGAAAAGGTTTTTATTTGAATATACTTATATTCATACCTGTTAAAAATTGATTAGTAATCATAATCATTAGTAATTAGATTATTTTTGCTTTAAAGTCGAGCTAATGATTAAATTACGATTATTTTCAGTTTTGCCCAATTATTTAATGATTACTGTTACAAAAAATAAAAAATAATCTTAAATTATTACAATTATTCAAAAATAATCAGAAAAAAGCGGAAATATTCAAAAATAATCTTTTTGAGTATTCGTATTATTTATGATTTTTTCTGATTATTTCTGATTATAATCAAAAACTTTGGCTACTTTGTGAAAATTAAAAATAAAATAAAATAATTTGATTTTTTCTTAATATTTAATTTCTTAAAAATAATCAGAAATAATCATAAAAAATCAAAAATAATTCAACTATTCAAAAAGATTATTTTTGATTATTTCTGTTTTTTTTCTGATTTTTTTTTTAATAATTGTAATAATTGTAGATTATTTTAATCGTATTGTAATCTAGTATTGTAATAATATTGTATTGAATTATAAAGTCACTACGATTATTTTCCAAAATAATCTAAATGATTAGTAATTTTAATCTAAATTTAACAGGTATGTTATATTAATATATAGGGTAATGATTTTCTAGAAACATACCGAAAGTCGTCGTGAAACATGTTGGCCATCAATGCCTTATTCACACTGGCCGTGGTCATCTGATCGCGCAGCAGATCCGTAAACTCCTCGCGTGGCGTGGTGAATGTCCACTTGAGTACGCGCATCTTTTGCTCGTCAATGAGTCGCTGGTTCTTGATGCTGTTGACCGCCAGCAGGGGCGACGTGTCCACATCCTCCTCCTTTTTACGTGACGGTATGGCCGCTGTTGCTTTGTCACCGCCGGCACCAGCTGCTTTGCCCGCTCCCTGTTTTTGGGCAGCAGCTCCGCCTCCACTGCGAACCACTTTCTTCGTTTCCTCCGGTATGGGAGCTTGCTGTTTGCCCTTGGGCAGCGGTTTAATTGGTAAATTGGGACGAGCCTTCTCAAGTGCTGCCATGATATCCTTCTTGGAGGCGGGCTTCTGTTTGTCCAGGGCACGGGACATCGCCTCGAAGCCCAGATGAATCATAATACCCAAGACAGCTTCGTTAGCATTTTTACGCACATCCGCATTGCGATCACAGATGTGCGCGTATAGATGCGGGACCATTGTGCTCAGCTCCTCCTTGGGTATCGTTTTGGGCGGCAAAGGGGGCAGCTTCTCAGCCAGCCATGACCACAGCTCGACCTTGAGCGCTGGCGACCCGCTCTTCAGGGCATCGGCGATCATTTCGCTCTCAAAGAACTCCCTGTAGCCGCCCTGCTCGCCAAAGCTGTTGATGCAGTTGAGGGCAGCGGCGCGAACGAAGCTCTTGTTGTCGCCGAGAGCATGAAGGAAGCCTGGAAATAGGACACGCACATGACTGCGACATCCCGCGCCCATGGCCGTCGACAGCTGCTCGCAAATGGAGAGCGCAGTCTGTGCAATTTTCGCATTTGAATCCACCAGGCGATGTGCGAGAGCTGGCGCCAGATCACCAATGGTCGGCTTGATCAGCTTGGCCTCCGTGATGATGGCCTGCAGCTTGGTGAGTCCCTCGTTTCGGGTCTTCCAGTCCTTGTCGGACATCTCCTTTAGCAATGCCTCTGTAATCTGACTCGAAATGTCAACGCGGGGCAACAGATCCGCCAAATTGACGGGATCTGGTTCCGATGATCCGGCACCGCCATCCTCATCCTCATCATTATCGGGGCTTACGCTACTGCGCTGTACGCCTCGTATCGGCTTGGGCGGTTTCTCGCCAAGATTCTTGTTAAATTCGGTCTGAATTTGAGATTTCAATGCTGGTTTCTCACTGTCGAAGAAGATCATCACTGCATTGCCCATGTACATGGTCATGGTGCCCACCAGCTGAATTGCAGCGCCGCGCACTGTCGGATTCGTGCTCTGGACACCCTTCCTCACATCCTCGATGAGCATTTTGGGCTGTATCTTAAAGCCGAACTCAATGATAGACTTGTTAATCCAGTTGAACGCCTCTGACTGCACTTTGGGTGACTTTTGTTCAAGTGCAAAGCTCAGGACTTTTCCCACCACATGCTCCAGCTTGGTGGCCTCGGACAATGCGGTGAGCACATCGGCAGCTGCACCGCTGTTCTTGGCATCGCCCAGTTTCTCGGTTATTTCGTTGACCACCTGGTCTACGGTTACAGTTGTCACCGGATAATTCTCGGCCACGCTGCGTATGATGTCCAGCTTGTATTTGAGCACCTGGAAGTTCATCTCCTTCAGACCAGGCTTGCGTCCGCTTATGGTGCGCACTAAGACTTGCGAAATGCCCGGCTGTTTGGTATCGTAACTGGTGATTTGACCCAGCAGCTGCTCCACAGCGGCCAGACGATTCTTCCAGTTGCTGTCGACCAAGCCATTCAGGATGTCGGCGGGCAGTAGCTCATCCGCCTTGTCCTGTACCTCCTCGGGCGACATTTCGCGTTCCGAGGCCAAGGCCTTGCCGCTGGCTGCTTTCGAGAGCGCAGCTGGAGCTGCTCCCGTTGTCGCCGCTGGCTTTTTGACTACCTTGCGCATACCGGATGTTGCAGGACGCGACACTGGCTTGGGCTCCGCGCTGCCACCACTGGGCTTAGAGGGAGCTGCTGCTGATTTGCCAGTCGGTGCAGTTGCCGGGCGTGCTTCCTTTTTGGGAGCGGCTACCTTGATCTTGATCTCGGCCTTGTCGTGGCATTCCTTGATCTTGCTCATCTTCAGCGGATCCACGTCCAGCAGCAGCGGTACCAGCGCCTTCTCGCTAACTAGTTTCATTAATGTACCCAATGCTTCGGCGCTGCTGTCACGCACCGTGGGATCGGATTCGTTGAGTGTCTTGACCAACGTGGTGGTCAACAGCTTAATCAGCTTCTTGTTCAATGCCGTCGGCTGGGTGCGTGTGAGGGCACGTGCCAGGAATAACGCCGTCTCTGACTTGACGCTCGGATTCTTATTGGCCAGAGCTTCCACAATGGATTCCTGTTGAGCCTCCAGCGATGTCGATGCATAAATGGCATCCATGGCCTCCCGCAGAGCGCTCACAACATTGGGTTTCTTCTCTTTAAACTTCTCCAGCAGGGACGACACGCAAGCCTTAAATCAGACATTTATAGTAGTCAATGAACCTTGGAATGGATGTATTATTATTTCCCACTTACCGTTGCGTAGGGCGAGAAGCGCTTGGAGAGACCCTTGGCCAGCAGGGCCAGACACTTGCCCGCCATGGCCACGAGCACCACATTGGAGTCCTTGGTAATAACTTTCTTCAGTGCGTTGACCAGAGCGCCATATTCACCGCTCTCCACCTTGGGATTGTCAGTGAGCAGCTTTTCCAATGCCTCGAGCGATTCCTTACGCAGCGTCCACTTTTTCTCTTCCAGCTTATCGTAAAAATCTTTTGGCATCTTGGAGAGTATATCAACTGGATCGATTAAATCCATTGGATCCACTTCCTCGGCGCCAGCTTCAGCATCATCATCTATACAACATATGGTTGGAATTCAAAACAGAATTAATTACAAGTTTAATTTATATGAATATTAAGATATATACACAAGAGGCAAAAAAATCAATAGCTTTTCTCAGTTTTTTGATGAAGTGTTGTAGCTAAAGCAAAGGACTTCCTGGTGATATTCTAGGAGTGTATTTAGCTTGAATACTAATAAAATTAGTAATTTACTTAAAGCTAATACAGATAAATGAAATATCGTGTATTGGTAAGAAGCATAAACTCTTTTCGTGTTGTCTGTCATAAATTATACCTTGGTAAGGGTATGAATATCTCGGCGAGCCAAGGCCGTATTTTTCTTTTACATTATATTTACGATTGGTCTTGATCATTTCTGATTGTTCAGTAACTTTCTTTGAAGGAGATACATTTGCTGGGTATAGGCATTGTTATAAAAACTGAAATATTTAAATAAAATAAAAGAAAAATGCCCCTTCAACTTTACCGTTGTAGGCTTCCTCTGTGGCGGCTTCATCAGCAATTTTTGCCTGTTTTTCCTGTTGTGATTTTAGATATCTGAGAAAAGGCGATAGTTATATTTTGGTTGATGAGCAGTTACTATGTTTAATAGGGACTTACCTGGTTGGCTCAGCTCGTTCGCCCTTTAGTTTGTCAAACTCATCCTCGAGCTCCTTTATGGTGACCTGTGGCAATGCGGAAATATGTGTTTTCATGGCGGGTCCAACCCAGCGAAACATTTCCACGGCCAATTGCTTGGTCTCGTCACGCACGGCTTTATCGCGATCAGACAAAAGAGCGGCCAACTTTTTGATGATCGGCTTGACTGCAATGACTTTGGTGCCAAATTCTTTCATGGCTTGGGTTGTGGCAGCAACGCATGCAGACACAATCTTGGGATTCTTGTGCTCCATGCCCTTCACCAGCTCCTCTAATACCGCTTCATGCTTCTCAATCTCAACATACATGAGCGTGACCTGCACGGAGAGCTCCTTGGTTTTAGTCTTGGGCGCGGCAATGCACTTCTGGACAATGCCCGCCACCACATCACCGACTGTCCGACCGGCGAGTCCACTGTTTTCCACAAATATCAATGCCGCCTCCAGACCCTTCTCCTGGGCAAGGGCATGCGAGTCGACGACCATTTTCTTGATCAACCCAGCATATTTGGACCACTCCGGTGACTTCTCGTCGTCAAGTTCTCGAAAGAGCTTGGCTGCCTCCTCGTAGCCATCGACACGCGCCTTCCACAGCTTGTGGACGCATCGCTCCTCAATGGGCAACTTCTTGTACTCGGTATCCTCGGCCATGATTCCGACTGTCTGACTTGTCTGCCTGTTGGTATCGACGATTGGGTGAGTGTCTTAGCTCAGCGAAGACGCGACTGGCTGAAAGCGAAATAGTTGATTAAATTTGAGAATGTTTAAAACTTGTTGTTGTCGGGTAGAAGGCATTGAAAACTTTAAATCAAACGCAAAAAGCAAAACTAACTCAATCGAGCATAAAAAAACAGTAGTGTCAATCAATGCTAATGTTTCAAAATTGAGCTTAATTACGGTCGATATATATAGGACCAAGGAATGCGTTATGCTTGAGATGCTCTGCTTGGAGAGGCGACAAAGTTAAATGGGTCGTATTGCCATATTTAGAAATTAGCTTTCGTTTGCAGCTAAATTCTATTCATATGGCATGAACACATTTATTTTTAACAATCGGGCTTGCGAATTCACCGAATGACGAAGGCAAGGATTGGGGGCACGCGCCCATGATGAACTCATAAACCCGCGCAATTTGAGTCAAAACATAAATCAGATATTCAAATAGGCTCTCCCCACCCCTAAACACAAACAACTTTATACATGCACGCACACACGCATACGCTCAGTCATAGGTAGGGTAGAGTATTTAACGGTTGTTAATGTCATATTGTCTTTCTCGGCTCTTTCACTCTTTCGCTCTCACTATTTCTCTGTCTTTATATTGAGAGAGAGAGAGAGCGAGAGTGACGCTAACTCCCTCGCAGTTTCGAATTAACGGATCAATCATAACAGCAAATGTTTCTCAAATAGCGTAATGCGTCAACAAAATGCCGTCGATTACCGTATGCTCTCGCTACTAATTAATTTTGTTGCTATTAATTTGACGAAACTAACAAATTTGTTGCAAACATAAAAAAAAAAAACACTAACAACGCCCACATTAGCGAGAATTCTAATCCATTTCAATGCGCTTGTTACATTCCGGTGGAGCACTCACCATTAAAATGTAAACCAAAATCCCATAGGACAAGCAGCTGGGCAGCTGTCGCAACGTAATGCAATAACTTCGATTTTTCACAGGCGCGTAGAAGGCAACCACAATACCAACACACACGCACTAACACTGACACTGACACGGCTTTGTAGCACTAAGCAAAATCGAAAAACCAGGCCGTAGCAGTAATAACAAATAATAAAAACTGAATCGACTAATAAACACTTTTGCCACAATCTCACAAAACGTTATAGTTGATTTTGCGTGTTGGAAATAAATAATAAAACTATGCACTTTTTAAAAAAGCGACAGCGACGCTCGCTGCTGTAAAATAGAGTTGTGTCGATTCGTTCTGAATAAGTTCAAATGCACGGGTCATTAAGATGAACGAATGAACTTATTCAGTCAATCATGAACTAAATCGTTCATTTCGCAGTTGGTCAGTAATTCTTTAAAATAAATTAAAATTTCTTAGATTCGACTTCTTCTTTATTTACTTGTAAAAATGTTTCGGTAAAGGTCTAGTAGCGGAACTACTCTCAAAAAAAAAAATATATATAATTTAAAAAGAGGACGATTTATAATGAATTTTGGTGAAAACATTTTTAGCGGGTCTCCGCTATTTTTTTTTTATGAAATTTTTGAATTTGTAATGCAAAATGAGCTTTTGCATGGTTGCTTTGTGCATTTTGCAGTGAAAATATCAAAATTTCAAAATTCAATTAAAAATAAACTAGCAGAGACCCGGTAAAAATTTTTTCACCAAAATTCATGATAAATCACCCTCTTTTAAAATTGTATTTTTTTTTTTTTTTTTTTGAGAGTAGTTCCGCTACTAGACTGTTACCAATGTTTCAATTTAATATATTTTTAAATTTTGAGCAATGTGAAAGGTTACTTAAGCTGAAAATAAAAAAAACCCAATTTCTCATTTTCAATAAAAGGTATTTCTGAATTTATTTTGCATTTGTCCTTTATCCTATTTAAACACTTAAAACACACTTTACACTCCACTGAAAAGAAACAGTTGTAGCCTATTCACATCGTTTATCGTTATAAACAACTGACCAACTGATCAGAATGACCTATTCATCTTGTTCATAGTTCATGACCAACTGAATAACTGAACTAATTGACTGATTTAGTTCACGACTGAAAAATTAACGATTAAACTTATTCAGCGAATTGAACTAAAGAGCCCAACTCTACTTTTTGTGAAATACTTGTCGACGTTTCTGTGTGAATGGCGTCATGGCGCATCTGCATTGCTGCCGCTCTTTATGAGAGAGAGCGCGCTATTTGGTGTGTGATACAGTGATGCCAAACATTTTCTGAAAAAATATGACAAAACGACCAAAAAAGAAAGGGAAAAAAGGATAAAAAACTAAAAAATAAGACAGAAAATAGGCCAAATTTTGTTTATTACTTTTTTTTATTTAATTTAATAGTTTTAAGGCCCCTTCAATGATTTTTTCGTCTTCATTTTCTTTGTTGGCATTGTACGTCGCCATGGTGCCTATAAACTTAACGTATTTGTCAGGCAAGTTGTACGAATAGCAACACGATTTGTGTCGACGCAGCCCGAATCTGCAGAAGATAAAATATGCATATGCATATAATTGAAAAATTAAAAAATATAATATATATATTTATTAACCTAATTGTTAAAATAGCATTTAACGTCTCTATTTCAAGACAGTTCCTTAGCTTAGTTTTAATCAAACTAACTTGACTAAACACCCTCAGCGTTTGACCAAGGCAACGATAAAAGAGTCAGAGCGAAAGAAACCAGCTCTGAAAAAGGGTTATTGCCGGCAGAGTCTCGATATTTTTTTACTTATAAGTTTCTTTGGGCATTTTTTCACAATTATGAGCAAGCAACCGCGCTTTGCTCAACTTTCGATTGCAAAAAATATCGAAATCAACATACAAAAAGGGATGCCACTTTATTTTTAGATGATCAATTTGAAGGAACATAAAAGAAATTTAAAAAATACTAACATGATCAATTGACACTAAAAAAGGCCAGATTTTTGGATAGATGCTGTTTGAGATTTTTCTCGGCTGAAGCAGTTAAAAATCAGACAAATCTATCAGAAAAAATGCCAATTTGGCATCACTGGTGTGATAGCGTGTGAGCTTTAATGGCCGCCTACATGTGTGTGTGTGAGTTTGTTTTGTTTTGCATTGACAGCGGGACAATGAGTTAGAGAGAAAGAGAGAGAGTGACTATGCGCTCGCTCGCTCATCATTCATTCTTTAGTTCGCGCCCGATTGATTCAAACATCGCTGGCAAGTCCAAGAAATCAAAGCAAATGCGTCGGGAAGTCTTGATTTATCCCTATGGCATGAGAAAAAAGTATACATCGCACGGATGTCAAAGGGAAACTCTAACATCGACGAAGTGAATCGCTATGATAAATAACCTCCAGAGGAGCTGTTACCACGAGTTGTGTCATTGTACCTGTATCTAGTGGGAAAACTAATTACAGCCACTTACTTTTATCTCTTAAAGAAAAGTCTGTCTGTTTTTATTCAAACTAAACTTTATTCCTACTCGACTATATCCCCCACTCGCTCCTCGTCAATGAGCGTTATCTCCAGCAGATGTATCGTATGGCCACCCATGAATTCCATCATATCCACACCGGACTGCTTGCCAATTTCGTCCATATTTATGCTCGATGCGTGCAGTTTCCATTTCTTAAGCAACGCTTCAATTGACCAATCCGCGCTGCGCTCCTGGTACGTGAATATGAATTTGGCGCCCCGATTGCGTTCCAACAAAAACGCCACCGTCACGATAATGTCCTCGAAAACGGTGGGATCATAGAAGCAATCGGCTGCAATGATGAGGTCCAATGGTGGCAGACGGAACACACTGTTCAGTAGGAGGCCCCAACTCAGGCCAACCACGTTGATATCGATTCCAGGCTGCAGTTGATTGGCCACACAGGATTTGCGGATGTGGGCCAAGGATTTGGGAAGTATACAGTTGTCGCTGAGCACCACCTGCGCCCCGCATTTGGCAGCTAGTATTCCGGGCAGAGCAGTTCCAGCTCCCAATTCCAGGATGCGTTTGCACGCAAGTGTCTGGCGACGCTCCCACAAGAAGTGTGCGAGAACTGGCGCGCTGGGCCAGGTGTAGAATGAGTACGCGCCTTGCAGAATCTGTATTTAAATAGATATTACTAGAAATACAATGATCACAATTATAGCATTTTAGTTACTTCTGGTATTTTTATTTCCAAACGCTCTGCGACTGTTTCAACATTGCAAGTGAAGACAAACTTGCGCATGTGTTCAGCGCTGGCTGCAACAGCCACAATTTCATTATCATCGCTGCTTCCGTTCATGTGAAAACGCATTTTTACACAAACATTCGAAGGAAAATGCGGTTTTTATTTATAAATTACAATTTTACAGCAGCCGATTCTTTTGTTTACAACCTGTTTGATCAATTTTCGTGTTTTGGGAGCCAAGATGCCACCTTGTTTGTCAAAGAAGGGCTGCCACATAGTTGTAACTTTTTGTGTTTTTTATTTATAATTTTGTTAAATATTATATATTTAAATAATTCAGTAATATTTCAGTGCAATTCAAAAAACCAAGAAAAACATAAATTTTTTAAGATAATAAAGTTCATTTTAAAATTGGTTTGGGGCACATCAGCCTTTGTGTGGTATGGAAATTAAAAAATTTGTAAGAAATTCTAACGAAAAATATTATAAAATCCAAAAAAATATGTATAATAAGACTCCTGTTAAAGTTTCAAAATTATAGTTTTAAAATGATGTAAAAATAAAGTTCGTACTTAACTTTTCTGAAAAGAGTGTCAAATATGCCACCGTTGCCAAGATTGCCACCTTATTTTGGCAAGCTTAGCCATGGCTGCCACATGATTTGTTTTTAACCGTCAGGCAACTTCTTGGCAAAAGCAAAGCGAGCGAGCGAGAGAGAAGTATTCGGATGATCGCAAAGTTAGTGTGTAGAACTTGTCCGCTATAAATAAGTTCGCCGGAATAGGTAGAACTCGAAATTGGTTTAAATATAAAAAACAGACATGCCTATCAATACAGGCGACTGGCGGCTAATAGGAAAACTAGGCCAAGGAGGCTTTGGTGAAGTTCAGCACTGGAAAAATCAGCTAACAAACCAGGAAATAGGTATGCGAATGTTGTGTGTACGTGCCTCCTTTCATTCAAACTTATATTTATATGCATATATATATGAGTGTATGTATATATAAATATACACACACGCGCGCTAACAGCACTAATGCATAAAATGCACGCCAATTCCTGGAATTCGCTGATTCAAGCGTATATTCGTTTGTTTATATTTGTTGTGTTTGAATGCCGTGTGTGTGTGTGTATTTGTGGGTGTATGTGTTTGCTGATAAGTCAAGGGAAGTCGGAGCCCTATGGATTTGAAATTGCCGCTGCTTTTGCCGCAGTCTTGGCAGTCTGTCTGAGTCAGACTCAAAAAGCACTTGACTTTAATGCGTAGTTGATAAACAGATTGTTTATTATATTCAGAACTCAATCTCAAAATGTGTTACTATATCATATAAATAAAGTTAAAGAACGATTGTTGTTTATGCGGATTTCTTAAGCAATCCGACGTTTATGATACATTTTGATCAAATTTGACTATAATATGATTACTATATCATCTGTAAGGGTATCACATCTTAAGGGTATATCATCTGTAAGGGTATCACATCTTAACGTGGCAAACAAAACATTACTTTTTTGTTTATTTACATACATATGTATGTGTTTGTTTATCTTTTTTAGCCACAAAGCACATTAAGAATGCCGATCAAATGAGCTTGGATCAGCAGCGTAAGCTGAAAGAACGCTGGACAAAGGAATATAAATGGACTCTCGAGTTCCAGCAGCTGCCCAACATTGTTGCTGGCGTTAAGCTAAACAATGATTCAGTGGATTTTATCAATTTTTTAAATAGCCATCACATTTGGCAACTTCCGGTCATTATTCTCGAGTATTGCAATGGAGGCGATCTCCGAAAGCATTTGCAACAACCACAAAATGCCAACGGTGAGTTTATACTCTTCCATTAGAGAGTATTAAAATTTTTGTATACTTATTGCAGGTCTGACGGAGTTTGAGGTGCGTGAAATTCTCAGTTGCCTTCGGCAGGCAGTTGACTTCCTGCACACGCGATGTTTCATTTGTCATCGTGATCTGAAGCCGGACAACATTGTGATAAATCGTCTGCCCAACGGGAGCAAGCAGTACAAGCTAACAGATTTTGGCCTGGCACGGAATTCCCCGGATAAGACCATTATTCAAAGCGTGGTGGGCACTCGACATTACTATGCGCCCGAGGTGGTGGACACTGGCAAATACAATAGCAAAGTTGACTACTGGTCCATGGGCGTTATTGGCTATGAGGTTGCGACCGGCGTGTTACCATTTATACCGCATCAAAAGCCGTTTAATATCCATGTGAATATTAAAAATAAGCAGCGCAATTGCATTGCCATAACAGAGGACATTCAGCAAACGGATCGCTTCCTCTTTCACAGTGAGCTGCCCGTGATGCATCATTTGAGCACTCCCTGGACTCCGCAATTCACAAAGTGGCTTACCTTGGCCCTCGATAAGGACTATACTCAACGTGGCACTCCAATGGCCCCTGATGAAGTACAAGTTGCATCAAAATCGCCCATCATATTCACTGAAATCGATAATCTGCTTAAGATGCGGGTGCTCACATTCTTCGTTGTATTTAAATATCAACGCCTGGAATATGTAGTCACGCCAACGATGACCATGTCGGAGCTGGGTGCCCGAATAGCTGAAGATACTGGATTGCCGGTTAGCTCGCTGTACTTGTTGCTTCCCACGGGCCATCCGCACAAGCGACTCACCCAACAGACCCAGCCTATGGATCTTTATGTGGATGAATGGTGTGATACCAGCCATGAGTCCCGAAACCCTCCAGTCATGGTGTACATTTTCAATATGATGCATTGCGAGTACTCGGCACCAGATCCATGCATGACGGATCTCATTAAATACTGTCATAACTCAACAGACTTCAAGCCACCAAGCTGGGTAATTGATCGAATGGTTTTGGACATGCATTATGTGATTAGCAAGGAGCAGGCAACCATGCAAACGATGCTCTTTGGATTTAAGGAGTACGCCATGACGCTAGAGCACGATATTCTCAATTATCAGCCGGCCATTAAGAACTTAGACAGCGATAAGGACAAATGCCACGGTGCCATTGAACACTTCGCGACATTGATTGCGGCAGCAAAGGAGCAACAAAGATTTTCAGTGGTAAATGCATTCATTTAGATAACTTTGAATTCAATTTTCACGTTATGTTCTTTCTCTCTTTTAGTTAAACAATGACGAATGGGAAGCAAATTGGATGAAACTGGCAAACAGAAGTAGGGAAATCTTCACTATCATAGAGCAGACAATCCGGCATTACGAATCGTCTTTGCGCAGCATCCGCGAAGTAGTTTTAAAGCAGAGTATTGAGAATTATAACAGATTTGTAGAAGGAGACATATACAAACTGTAAGTTTATGATCTAATATCCAAATTATACAATGGTTTTTATTAATTCCAATATTTTTTATTGCAGCTCACAGTTTCGGAACAATTATCTTCGCCGTGGAGACAACTTGACGTGCTCAGAGCTTGATAATATTTTATTAAACTATCTGAAAACGCGTCATTCATTTCTCAACGACGAGAGGATCAGATTCTTACGCGAGGGACTTTTCCAGGCTCACAATCGTTTCAGCAAAATACCAAGTATTTTGAATAATTCTGCACAGGGTCTCAACGATATTCGAGTTCAATTGCTGCAACTGCAACTTCAAATGCTGCCAAGTGCCATGCCCATACAACAACCGCGCATTTTTCAACTAAATGAAGCCATGAGCCAGTTACACTTTGATGCCGCTAATGATCAATCATCAGCTAGTTTGGATGCATTCGATAGTCTCTCAACCAAGAATATCATTGACCAGGCGCTGCTTACTAGTAAACTGTATGTATATAGATGCATCGACTATGATTTAAGTCTGTTTCTAATTTTTTCACAATATTTTTTCAGCTTGGAAAATGCCATGGACACTGAGCTCTCTTAAGCTAGCATCCCTTCCAGATTACTGTTTGATATTCACTGAAGTCTACATCATATCTTAATTTATTAAGTTCACAGTTTTTAGATTATTGATTTGCAATTTTATAGCTTTAAATGGTTTCATAAAACCTATACGCATTTGGTTAAATTTGTTTTATTATGTGAATTATTTTTTATAACGAACGCATGTTACATGTATATGTATGTATTTCAGCATCACTTTTGACTTTATCTTTTGTTACAAAATATATACCTGCATACATATTATCCCATGTTATTTATTGATTTGTTTTCCATTTGCACATCATCCGTATGGCTGTGAAATTAGATACCCTCTGACTGATTTCAATTGACTGGAAAATTGAACGTCTGTTTTAATTTGTATATACACATGTATAATATAAGTAGTTCTTTGAATTCGCTAATCAAAGTTTGAGTATAGGAAACGTTTTCATAAAATAAACAAATTAAATTATATATTTTGTACAAAGTTAATATTTTAATTTTCTATCATACAGTTTCCAGCTTCAGTTCGACCGTTCCTTGTACGAAAACTTTTATATTTGAAACTTTTTAATAATATTATTTAGTAATAAAGAGATTAAATCATATAAATTTACAAAGTTCACATTTAAAATTTCTCTTTTATACTGTTTCCCGATTCAGTTCGACAGTTCTTTGTATAGAAACTTATTTGCTTGTGGTTGTATTTCTATTTAGTTGTTGGAAAACGTGTATATACTGTATTATATAATATTAAAACATCTGTATTGGTGTGGCTTTGTAAATTTGCTGAGGACTGCAATGTCATGAGAAATTGCAAGTCTGGCAGAATTCGATGCGTCAGCTTCTGGCCAAAACACTCGCGACTCTGAGCTATAAAAGCAATGGAACAGCAATCAGAACTCACATAATACCATTGGTGCCAGTGAGAAGCGAAGGCAACAGATCGAAATGGAACAGAAATTGTTAATAACAATTGTCCTGATGGGACTAACGCTTCAGGCAGCCCAAACGATTGCTGCTCCTTCGTTAAAGCCTTTGCGTGAGTATTAACTTTATTTTATGGTAGTTTTGGCTAGTGATTTATGTCATTTGTAGCCGCCTTTCTGAAGGTATGCCATCGAGACTCTCCCGATCTGAATACGTGTGCCCGCGAATCCTTTGAATCGCTTAAGCCGCGTCTCATGAACGGAATCCCAGAGCTCTTCATTCCGCCCATGGAGCCGCTGACAGTGCCAGAAATCAAAATGGATCAGGACTCTGGTGCCATCTTCTTGCATTCCACATACAAGAATGTGAAGATCACGGGCATGTCGAGGCATAAACTGAACGATCTGAAAATCGATCCGAGTCAATTGAAGTTCATGGTCTCGATGACGTTCCCAAAACTGCACCTAGAGTCGGAGTATAACATGAAGGGCAAGATCATGATGATGCCATTGCTGGGTGATGGTCAATGCTTTGTGGATCTGAGTAAGTGACAGTTGATGTGATTAATTGCTCATCTACTTAAGTGAATTCCTTGATTAGCTAATCTCACAATGTACACGGAGATGTTTGGCGAGGAGTATACGAGGGATGGTGCCACCTTCTTGAAGATCAAGGACATCAAGGTCAAGTACGATCTGCAGACTGTGCACATGCAGCTGGACAATCTCTTCAATGGCGACAAGGCGCTGGGTCAGCGCATGAACGACTTCCTCAACGAGAACTGGAAAACCTTGGCCGAGGAGGTGCGTCCGCTGATGACAAACGTCCTGGTCGATATTCTGCGAGCTTCCGTTGATAAATTGTTCAAGGCCTTCAGCTACGATCAGCTGCTGCCCAAAATGAAAATTTAATCGTTTTTACGAATATATAAACTAAAGATTTAATTATTCTACAGAGTTAAAGAATAAAAATATTAGAAATTAGCGCAAAATAAATTATATATGTAATACAATCTCTCCCAGAATTTGTGGAGCTCTCAAACCAGCCAGAGCTTGGTGGGCATCTTGGAGAAGACATTGTTCCAAAGGCCATGGAATATATCGGCCAGTCCCAGCTCCAAATCAGGTCGCAATTCAGCAATGACCTCGTTACCATTCTGATTCAGGAATGAGTTTATCGATGCGGCCAAGATCTCGTTGCCATTAAACAGATTCTTCAGATGAATCCGCATTGCACCCACTTGGAAGCTGACTTTCATCTCATCAATATGTATGATTTCATCTCCAGTTGTGGTCTCATTGTGCAGCGATATCTTCGTATAAACGGCAGTATGGACATTCTTCAGCGCCATGGCCACATCCCCGCTTCCAACCAAGGGCAACAGCAGTATGTTACCCTTCAGATTGTACTTGGCCCTTATCCGCAGCCGTGGCAGCTCCAGCTCAAAGTTCAGCTGACGACGTTGCAGATCCAAGCTATCACAAAGTTAACCAATTATTAAAAGCCAACTTAGAGGAGGTAAGTTAGTTACTCACTTGGCACGCCTGACTGTCGCATTCGAGGGCCCACGAATGACCAGATTCTGAAATCCGCCAGACAACACCAAATTTCCACTGCCTTTCGAAACGGAAACCTGATCAATGTTCAACGGCTCAAAGCTCTTCACGCCAATCTCTGGTACGCCAGCAGCCAGTGCCGGGAAACAGCCCTCGAATAGCTGGCGGAAGCACTTGTTCTCATTGGGATTGGATCTCTTACAGGTCTGCAGCCATGGGGCTATGATCAGATATTATTAAAATATTACTTGTACATTTAATTCAATTCAAACTAAATTTGGTGTCAAAGCGGTGAAAGTTAATTTACATAATATTCACATAAATAAACAAAAATTTAAAGCTTATGAAAATATTATATTGAATAAAATCAGTTAATTAAATTAATACCAATAAATAATAATATTAAGCAAAATGAAGTAAGTTTTTAAAATACAGCTGAGCTTCCATAACTCGAACTTCTAGAACTCGAATTTCTCTCTAACTCTAACTAAAATAATAATAAAAAATAAATAATAACAAGTCCAATATCTGTTTAGCCAGAACCATTTCATTGAATAGTGGTGAATCGAGTTAGGGAAGTTCGACTGTAGTAAATGTTGGGACAAATGATTTACAAAAGTAATTTTCCGAATTCAGTTCTTCAAAAGCTATAAAGTTGTAGCTTTAAAAATATTATAAGAAGGAATTTTAAATTGACAGAAATGCAAAAATTTGGAAAAACAATTTAAATACAATTAATAAATTAATAGAAAAAATGTTGACTTATTTGTTTTCACTGTTTCCTAGATAGAGTCATAGATACACCAACTGGGGAAACACTTATGTATATCTTTCTTTTTTGCAATCGTGGTTATTTCTTTTCCCCAAATATATTTTTTTTTTTATGAACTTACGTCTCTCCTGCAGAGGCGGCTTATCATTCACAATTTCACGAGTATAGGCCTCAACATTTGGTATGAGATAAATGATGCTGACAGCGCATAAGCTGAATTGTAACTTCCAGTTTGCAGTATTAAACATGTCTGGTCACAAACAAATATCCTTATTAAGATAGTTAACAATAACTTTTAGTTTCCGCTTCAAAATGTTTAAAATTTTGAAAAACTTTTCCGTTTATAGCGTCCGTTGACGACGACGTTTCAAACTCAATTGCTGTGGCAGCCATCTGAAATGTTGTACGAAACCATGACATTAGTTTTGGGTCTGTTGTCTGTTGTGTTTTGTCGGTTGTCGGATGTCGGCGGTCGGTTGTTGGTAGTCGGCAGTCGCATGTCGGTTTTCTGTGTTGTTTTGTCTTTTTGTTTACATTTGCACTCGTACCAAAAATTCCGCAATCTGCCGGGGAGCTGCAGTAACATTAAGTGGAATCCAAGCCCAAACCCGAACTCGAATCCAAACTCGAACTCGAGCATACACCCGGTTACACCCGCTTTCCAACTGACCACTCGGCAAAATGTCGCAAAATTTAAGATACCCTACATTTGTACCGGTAGATTAAGACGAGCTTACAACTCAAAAGCTAATCAGCAATATCAATCAAAAGCAATAGCTTTCAGTTTTATCATGAATTTCTTAAATTAAAAATAAACCATTTTAAAATTGAAGATAATGGCTTAAATAGAAAATTGAATATTTGTGTTGAAATGAAGTGTATCTAAGTCAATTCTGACAATGTCATTTAAGTAATATGACAGTCCTTCAATATCGAGTCAGCAGGGATAATTTCTAGATCAGTAACTGTTATGAGCATGAGATCACATTAACTCTTTAAAGTCCATGTTAATCTTAACTTGTACATGAGAAAGTTGGCCTATAGCGTACTCGATTTGTGCCTTATTCACATGGGCATTTAATCAGGCATTTGTTATTGCTTTATTTTGATATTTGGATTTTTATTTTGTTTTGAATTTTACTTTCGTTCATTGCGTACACGCCATCAACTTGTTTTGTACCCATTGCGCCACACAGATACACACTCACAAACACGCCCCCTGCTGTCTTGGCAGCAACTTCAGTGAAGTTGTTCACCTGTTGACTACTTCTGGTATTACGCAGACAACGCCAAAGAGAAGGGAAGAAGCAGGGCAGGGAAAGGCAGGCAGGGCGATGTCAGACTTGTGGTTCGGGGGCTTCACTGTCATGGGTGTTGCTGTGTTTTTGGTTTGATTCAGTTTTGTCTCTGCCTTGTTTCGCTTTGTGCTTCATTGCCCCGCTATGTCTGCCCCCGCCCCTGCATTTGGTTGCAAGTCTTTTGTTATGCAGTCACTTCATTTGTGCCCGATCACTTTGCTTTATCTTTGCCGATGCTGAAGATAATCGATGGCGTTTAAAAAAAACATTAATATGCATAATGCGTAATATTTATAATTTTCTTTCATTGTTTTTCTGAATATTTTCCACAGACATTCAGACCCCCGGCAAGGTTGCTATTGCGACAATAGACCGGCAATATATTTTTTTTCTTTCCAAACATTCACCATTATATCAGCATCTCTTGGTCGCGTGCGGAAATTGCCAAATTAGCTGACTGTTGTAACGATTTTTTTTACCCTGATATTTCTGTTTTTACATCTTGGTTCCAACCTCTGTCACGATGTCGATTCGCCAACTTCTCCCACAAAAAATTCATTGAAAGGTTTCTTTTATATATAATTAATTAGTTTCTTGTTTTCTTTTTTAAGTAATAATTATATAGTAATTTGTACACTTTGTTTGGCTTGCAAATTGCAAAATTGGCATCCGCCTGTTTATTTGATTGCAATGTCATTCGTATTTAAGCCAACACAATACAGCATCAAACACATAGCCGAAACATATGTAAAGTTCGGCATGTCTTCCTTGGGTTCAATAGCTTCAATTGGGCCCAATTAATTTGATATTTATATGCAGATCGTGTAACTAAATTTACGCTGAAGTACCTTACCATTGTTTGGTTTTAATGTCGGTCTTTTCAGACGGCATTGACCGATAAAACGCGAATAAATGTTGTGAAAGGGCCATTATCTTGTTGATAATTGATAACCACATTTAGTGGCAAATTCTTCAATGAAAATTTCCAAGCAATTTAGAAAAGTGCCATATATCAGATTAATATTTTAGTTATATAAGTCATCAATGAAAAAAATGCATCAATAAAGGTAATTTTTTAAAGATGTACTTAAGAAAGTTATTAAAATAAAAATAACTTTTATTTAAAAAGTCATCAATAAAAATCCCTTACTGATTTTTATTCGCAAAAATCCTTCATAGCTGATATTTTAAACAAATAAAATTAAAAATACCTAATATTTCTTGAGAAGTAGAATAAAATCATAAATAATGATTAGTTATAGATTTAGAGATTAAAATAATAGACAATTGGTTTTTTAGCTTAGTCTTTCACAAAATTCAAAGCACAAAACATAAACAAACATAAACTTAAACGCGGTCTTTCCCCCCTCCCTTTCCCCTCTTTCTCTTACCTTCACATGCCGGTACAGATTCCCCGTCTGGTTGCGTTGTATCCTGTAAACACGATGTGGAGAACATATAACACATAAAGCAATAAGTTTGGATTTGTCCCACGACTTTTCAAATATGCCGCACTGCATAATTGGTGGAGAAGACATGTTGGGGTGGGTTTTTATTGAGCCGGCGAAATACAATGAAAAAACAAGTGGTCAAACTGCGCACTTTCTCTTCTTCTCCTCTCACATCGCATTGTGTAGGTCAGACGACGAACCGAGGAGCCCCAGAGGCGACAATCTGAGCTGGATGTTGCTCGAGTCAGGGTCGACAAATGGGGCACGTTCCACGAATTCCGCACCATTGAAACGTTTGCACTGAACACGTGTGAAACTGAGACGAACGACGGACGGCGTCGTGCTTCAGAATTAGGTTTTTTGTATGTTTTTTCTTGTCCGCTGCGTGCTCGTTCTGTCTGCAAGAGCTGAAAAGTCAACTTTCAAATTGAAAATATTCACCGATTTGTTTGGAGCTACCAATAATTAATTAAATTTATTATATTCGTTGACATTTGTTGCACAAAAGTCGGATTTAATTTCTTTCAACTCTTTTGTTTACGTTCTGTTTTGTTTTTCTCGCGCACATTTCGTTCGAAAGAAGAAGAAGAAGAACATATGCGCGTCACACACACACACACAGACAAACACAGAAAACAGAAAACAAACGCCAAAAAATCAGCCAATCAAAATGCGCGGCAAAGCGTCATCTACCGCTCCTTTACGTTTTTTGGTTCTCTTGCTATTGTTTTCTGCGCGCCTGGTACTCGAGAAAAAATTCTCCGGCAATCCAAATCAAATTTTTGACATGGCCGAAAAAGTCAACTTTTTTGTTTTTTGAGCTAGAGCTTTGAAATTTGTGTCAGAGATATGTATAATTTTTCTCGAATTATTGATATTTGTTGTTTCTCAAATTTCCTGTTATTTCTAAATTTTTTTGGGGTTTTTTCTCGATTTTGCCACCAAAACGAATTTCTAAATAAAGTTAATTATTTTACCTAATTTTGGATTTTGTTGTTTTTTTGAAATTAATTTCTCAGCTTTTTTAATTAATTTTAGAAACCTAAATTCTCGTTCGCTATAAGTATGCTTTGATTAAAAATGAAAGTAAGTTGTTTGTAGCATACTTTTCAGGGCGCACTCGTATTTGAAATTGTTGCATACTCTTAGGCTGGTTTAGTTAAAATGAAATCAAACACGATTGAAACTACTCACTACACTGTTCCTCCCTCCCATAGGCCAAAAATAAAAAGTTCAAGTTGAAATTTGGACTTTAAATGTGTCAACACTGTTTTAGAATTGGTCTAGCTATTAAACTGTATTCTTGTTTAGTTTTGTTCTAGCTGTCCTCTTCAAGAATAGCATCAAAAGACACAACTAATATTATTTTGGTATTGCAGCGTGAGCAACTTGCAAGTAGAGCAGTTAATAAAAAAATTCAAAACCCATTTAAAACAAAGTTATTGTGCAATGGAAGGGCTTAATTTTATAAATAAAGGTATTATCTATATTTATACAACAAAAAGTATATGTACTTCCTGCTGTGTTTTGTGTAAGTCGGTATTGTGTTAAGTACGTTATTTTAGACGTTCTGTGTTTGTCTTTGCTGTGTTTTGTTAGAGTTTTCGATACGAAGGTAAAGTCAGGAATTAAAAAATCCTTTTTGTATATTATGAATTAACATTTGAAGATTATGTGATGTCAATTTCAACTGCCAATAAGCGCCTAGGCTCTTGCTATATACAAAAATGTAACCTAACCTCAACTTTATAAAAACACATGTATTTTCTATGGCAGCTATATGATATAATGGTCTGACTTCGACCAAATTTGGTCAGAATGCATTAGGCCATCTCATATGCATATTGAGTCAGTTTGGTTGAGATATATCAAACAACAAAAAAGTTGTTCATACTAAGACTTGATTTTCGACTGATCGTTCATAATGATATGATATAGTGGTCCGATTTCAACCAAATTTGTTCAGGATGTATGGAACCATCCCATATGCATGTTCTGTCAGTTTGGTTCAGATATCTCAAACAACAAAAATGTTTTTTAACAAAAACTCGATTTTCGACTGATCGTTCCTATGGCAGCTATAAGATATAAAGGTCCAAATTTAACCAAATTTAGTCAGGCTGTATGGGACCATCCCATATGCAATTTCTGTAAGTTTGGTTTAGATGTGTCAAACAACAAAAAGTTTTTCATACTAGCACCTAATTTCAGACCGATAGTTCATATGACAGCTGTAGTATCGTGCAGTAGGCGTTGCTACACGTGTGTTGAATATGTACATGTTGATTGTAATAAATAGGCAGTCTATCCCGAGCAGCTACAGAGTACAGACGTGTTTTACTGAATATTACATTGGCGACGAGGATAAACTAAGTTGGGCAAGTGTTGTAAAAAAAAATGTAAAAATTGTTGAAAAAAGTTGAAAAGTGTTGATGAAAAGTGTTGGTGAAAATTTGTAAGTCGCAATTAACTTTGCGCATAAGTTGAAAAGTCGCAATGAAGTGGTTGCTTGCGCAAAAAGTCGCAAGATATAATTTGCTTGCGCAAAAAGTTGAAAAGTCGCAATGAAGTGGTTGCTTGCGCAAAAAGTCGCAAGATATAATTTGCTTGCGCACTTAAGCAGTGATAAGTCGATACTGCTGCAGTGATAAGTCGATACTGCATGTTATCGTTAAAACAGTCGGAAACATGTTGTACCTATTATACAGGTTAATGCTTTACATATATCTGTCAGATTATGTGAATCTAAGACATCGCGCAACATAGCTGTTTTACATAACAGTTTTGAAAAAACGGCTTGCAGAAAAAAAAATGTTGGGATGTGATTGATTTTCTTTTGTGTTTTTCAGAAAATGCGAAACGGAGATGGACCAGCACCATTAGATTTTGGGAATGACGGTTGCGCATCTGAGTGGAAGAAGTGGTTGCGTGGCTTCGACATATATGCCAAAGCCATGAACTTCACCAAAGGGATGGCTCAGTCAATGGAGTATGCACTCAAGCAACAGGAACATTTCCGGAAGCATGAGTTGTCAACAGAGGTCAATTCAAAAGAAGAGCGAATTTTCAAAATTTTTAATTCACGACATCGATTTGATGCAAGCCTAGAAGGGACATGTGGGCGTTGTGGTGGAAGAGGACACAAATCATCCGATGGAGAATGCCCTGCCATAGGGAAGGAGTGCTATCGTTGCGATCGAAGGGATCATTTTTCTAGAAAATGTTTTCAGAAGGAGGGAAAGAGTCTTAAACGTAAATCTCATTGGCAAAATGGACGCCCCACATCGGCAAGAGTAGAACGCGAGGAGGATGTACGGATGGTGACAACTGAGAATATTACCTCGGAATATGAGGATATTTTCTGATAGAAACGCAATGAAAGGGCAAATGAAGTCGAAGAAGAGATGAAGTGGGAAGTGGAAAGGATATTACATAACAAATAAAAAGCAACGGCCTCTGTCAGACGATTGACAAGAACTCGGGAAAATACCGGATCGGTATCAAGCTGGGCAGTTGAGAAGTGGGCATACATTTAAAAAAAAAAAAAAGGAGTAATGTAGTATCGTGCAGTAGGCGTTGCTACACGTGTGTTGAATATGTACATGTTGATTGTAATAAATAGGCAGTCTATCCCGAGCAGCTACAGAGTACAGACGTGTTTTACTGAATATTACAACAGCTATAGGATATGGTGGTCTGATCAGGCTGATTTTTATACATAATCTTACTATAAATTTATAAAAATTTTGTCTTAAGTTTTAAGCCTCTACCTCTACTAGAAGTATTTTTGGCCGCCTTCCCCATACAACAGGAACCAGTGTGGATTGGTGTATATCTTTTCAATGAATATTTATTTAGTTCGTAATATGCATGGACTTAAGAGTATTCTACTAGACATATGGCTAAATGATCTATGATTGAGTGCGCTTAATATATATTTTGTATGGATAATTTATGCTAATTGAAGAAATAGATTATTGCAAAAGCATTTTACCATAGGGTAGTTAAGAACCTAAGGCTTACACAATAATAATAATTGGGGACTTACGTGAGCTAAAGGAAACAGAAACAGAACAGAAGCGATAAACACAAATATTTGTACAAAACTAAAAGTATCGCGCAGTTATTTACAGGCTATAAAAACTAATTGCAACTTATGCAACTGCTAATGTTAAACTAATTCAAAAGTCTTTTCAATACCAATCCAACGAAGCTTCAACGATGGTGTGTGTGTGTGTGTGTTTGTGTGTGTTGTGGGTGGTTAGGAGATCACAGTGTCCGACGGTGCTCAGGATGTGGCCATCAGCTTGGCAGCCTGTATGACATTGTGCTGATGATGATATCCGGCTAATTCGCTGCTCGCTCCGCCCGCCATCGCCGACGTGGCCGCTCCGCCCAATGCCCCAAACGAGCCACCAAAGTAACAGTTATTCACATAATCATAATTGGTGGCACTCGCCTCCGTCTTGACCCCATAGGCAGCAACAGCGGCAGCGGCGTGAATATGATGATGAGCCGCAGCCGCTGCATGATGGCCATGGGAGCTGCTCAGGTGATGGTGTTGATAATGTGGCGAGGGCGTCCCGTTGCTCAGTGTGGGCGTGTCGGGGGCATTGCTGCTGTGCGTCGTGTACGCAGAGGCGGCAGAGCTGCTGCTGGGCGTGTAGAGCTGCGATGCAACTGCGCCGTGCAGCTGCCTCGTACTCAACTGCGACTGATGACTGTGCTGAGGATGCTGTTGTTGCTGCTGTTGCTGTTGCTGTTGTTGTTGCTGCTGCTGCTGCTGTTGCTGTTGTTGCTGTGCGTACAGGGGAAAGCATTGCTGATGTGTCAGCGTCGGCTGTTGCTGTTGCAGTTGTTGCTGCTGCTGCTGTTGGGCATGATGCTGGCTCATTAAACTGCTGGCAGCGCTGCTCGCCAGCGTGCTCTTCAGATCCGTATGCAGCTTGCTCAGGCTGTGCCGTTCCAGGCTAAGCGAGGGCTTGAGATCTGCAATGGGGGAGGAAGGGATCAGAATTAATAGCTGCGTTTTTTTATTGTAGAGCTTTAAGCAACTTTTTTACTACTACTTTTTAAATTTATTTACAGTGCCTCAAAAGCCGTAAGTATTATTTTTATATTAAGCGGGCCTTGAGCGAAAATATACAATCTGAGCTAAAGCTCAAGATTACAGCTTATTTTAAGGGGCAGCTTATTTTAAAATGTAAAACAATTCTAGGACAAGCGTGAGATTCGAATTAAAATTAGTATTTAAATTTAATAGAACTAGCTCTTATAGTGTGTGAGTTCTTGGGGCTCTTAAGGTTGCTCAAACAGACAGATTGGCTAAGATTATACACATAAGAGTATACTTCTTTGATATCTCTTTTGGTCTATAACATACAAATGCAAAAAGTTATAATATTATTGTTCCTTTTGGGTAATGAGTAACAAAAGTGAAGCCACACACACATATCTACTCTAAGGGCCGTTTTTTCAATGCTTTTTTTCTATGTACATTCCCAATTTGGCATTATTTTCTATACACATTACGATTAAATTTCTGTTAAAATACCTTATTTAGAAATTGAAGGAATGGATTTAAATATATCTATCTATTTGCATGAATTTATAAATAGCTTACCATGCTCCTCCTTGCACTCTTTGATGGTCTCCGCGGTGGATCCCGATCCGGATCCCGAACCCGCTGTTGAGCTGCTGCCAGTTTTCTTGGGCTTCCGCTTCCGAGTCTGGATGCCATCCTTGCGCATGGCCAGGGGTCGATTGACGCCGTGGAGCTTGAAGTAGAGACCGCAGGCATTGCACACTGGTTCCCCATCGTTGTTGCGCCTCCAGAGCGTCGTGGTTCGCGTGCCACAGTTGGTGCAGCAGAGTCCCATGCGGCGAGTGGCGGTCTGTCGAATAAAAGAGAGAGAGATTCAGTACAGAGTTTGACTGGGTTAATTGGGGATGCGGTTACTCACTGCACTCACCAGTCGCTTGCTGGGCTTGATCAGCGGCCTGTTCATGCCGTTCATCTTGTGATACAGTCCGCAAGCGTTGCACAGATAGTGTCCGGTACCGTCGCGCCTCCACAGAGGCGTCGAGATGGCGCCGCAGTTGACGCACTCGCGCCCCTCGCCAAACTGAAAGTCCATGGCGCTCTCGTAGGGCGAGGAGCGCTGAAATCCCGTCGGATCGTAGCCGCGCCAAGGCGCCATCATCACCGCATTTTGGGTATAGAACTGTGCCGGCAGCTGAGCGTGCGCCGATCCAAAGCCATCCGTTGTCCACGCATTCTGGGCAGCCGCACTGCCGAAATGCGCCGCCACGTGGTTGTACTGTCGGTTGGAGGGCACATAGACGGGCGCATTGACCGCCTGCTGGTGATGATACCCCGAGACGCTGGCGGCGCCTCCGGCTGCGGCCAGATCCGTGTAGGCGGCGGCTGCCGCGGCGCTGCTGCTGTGGTACATCTTGGAGCTGGCGGCGACGGCGGCCACCTGCAGCTGGACGTTGTGATAGTCGCCGCTGAACTGCGACTGCGGATAATCACGTTGCGACTGCTGATCCGATGTCGACTGTAAATAGAGTTGATAAATGAAAGCAACAAATTAAAATTAGATAACAAATACTTTTATATTTCAACTCTTCTCCTCTCTCTTTCTTTGTTGCTCTCTCTCTTTCATTGTGACACGCCCACACTCTTTGCCTGTTTGTCTCTCCTCTGCCATTGGGCGACACCCCGTTGCGGGCAGCCATTTTTCTCATTCTCATCTCAATTCCTTGTTGCCTGCCTTTCGCCCCTCTCCCTTTTCCCCCTTCTCTTTATTTACAGAACTCGTTTTCCACACACGGCGCCCTTTCCATGCCCATCATCGTCATCTTAAATGAATGGCGAGCTGCATCTTTTGTGACTCGTTTGTATCTGTATCTGTATCTCTGCCTTGCTCTACTCAGCACTCTCAAGTATCTTATGGATTCCATGCGTAGGCTCCACAGTTTCTTTACAGTTTTTTAATTGTGTGTATGTTGTGTGTTTGCATGTGTATGATTGCATATGTGTATAGACATTTTTTAAATGCATTGCGTGGGCTGTGGAATAAGTATCTTTTACGTGAGTCCTCATAAAGATGACCATGGGATATATTCTAAGTACTATGTGGAATATTTTTTTAATTTACTTTTTTAATAGTGTGACTTTTTATGCTTTTTTGATTTTTGTTAACCACAGCAAATATTATAAAATATTTTTGTTATAAAATTAAATATAAATAGATACTAGCTAAGATTCCATTAGAGCCTTTGTGTAACCCACTTTTCTATTTTTTTAGTCAGTAATTTTTTAACAGTTTTAAGAATAAACTTGTTTTATCTTTTAATACACATGTATATAAAATATTATGAAAATAAACTTCCTCTCCCTCTCTTCGTAGCTCTTATTATTTTTGCTTCTTTATTTATCATTAAAATTCCGCATGGAGCCATAAAATATGTTGGTGTATACAATAATAAATTGTTTTTATTAAAACATTTAATTTTTAAACATAAAAAAGAACTAAAAAATTCGAAATATTATTTGTTGCATCCATTTTCTTCAACCATTTAAAAATTAGTCTTTATTTCTGAACCTTCGATTATTTCTTCACTTTTGTTGCTCTTCTTGTTTTCACATTTTCTGCAAACACATTTTCATTGTTCATTCAACATTTTTGCACCACATGAAAAGCTTTCAAGTGCAGTTTGTCTGATTTCCAATACGTTTTTACGACTTTCAATTGCTGTTTTCATCTTCTTTTTTTTATTTTTCAATATTTACATGGAAGGTTCAATAACCAAAATCTGTGTTTCACATCAAAATCAATTAAGGCGCCAATTGCATGTTTGTATTTATTTCGAATATTCAAATATGTGAATTCTTATTGTGAGTTTCGGTCTACAACAAAAACAACAAAATACATTTGACGTCTTTATCTTATCCCAGAAATTTAATGCGATGATGTATGAACTTTTTAATTTTCTGCTGGTCTGTTCAATCTCTGGAGATTTCTCTCGCATAAGTAAATATTGCCGATAATTTAAAACGAAATCAAACATATAAAAGCCCAGATGCCCGCGAATTTGATGTGAGGAGTGGAGAATTTCATATTGATTAAATGTTAAAAATTAAAAAAAATATGGTATTTTATAAGTAAGGAAAAAACAATTTAAAAATATTTCAGTAGGTATTTCTAGCCGACGGTAAATTTGCATTTTAAGCTTGACGTCAGCCAACGGATCTGTTATTACTAAGAGTAAGAGCCAAATACTGAAGAATTTGTTTTGAACAATTCTCATATGTCGTTATTGCTTTTAAATGACATATATAATGTGTGCAAATTGAGTAAAAAGGTTCACTTATACAAATTCATTAAAGTGATAAATTTGTTCATGTTAGACAGGACGTATGCGTAATAATATTAGCAATTAACAATTGTGTCAGACTAATAACAATTGAATTAATAAAACCTGTTTGAGAAATATTCTTCAATTTGCCAGAACATCAATTGAATGCTTCAAAATGTGTTGCGTTCCCAAAGATTGAAAGAAGGAAGAAACAACAACTACCACAACAAGGAGAGGAGGAGAGGAGAACTGGAGCTATCAAAGAGTTGACCACGCGTGCATAATGACGTCGCTCCCTTTAGAAGATCAGTCGATCAAAGAGAGCGCCGGCCATTGGCAGGAGAGCAGAAGAGCTTGGAGTACCGGGCGGTGTCGGATCAAAGAAGCGGCGACCACACGAAAAATTGTCAACATGTTGCAGCCTCAAGAAATAGGAATGGGAAGGGGAAACGGGGAACGGGGGTTGTTTGATGCGTTTTGGCCACGATCAAGAGCAAGGATCGAAAACGCAGTAAGAACAGATCGGGCATCAGGAATCGGGAATCGAGGTGGCTGTAGAGGCGCTTTGGCGCTTATTAAAATGCGAGTCCAAAATCAAGGGACAACAATTTGAGCGAAGGCGAGGAATTGAAATAAACAGCAATAAAAAATCAATTCAAAAAAAATGAGATGGGCCAGAGACTAGCGATCAGCAGGTCGAGGCTGTTACCGATGCTGATGAGTAGAACGTTAATAATTTGTCACTGCAAATGAAGGAATAAAAACAAACAGAGAAAACCACTTGAGTGCCGGGGCAAGTGAAGGCAACAACAAAAACACAAAATACAAAAAGAAACAAAAAAACAAACAAGCCACAGTCAAAAGAGGAGAGCATGGTGAACACTTAGGATTAAAGCGGCGCTTTAAGTGTTTTTTTTTTATAAGTTTCATTCTCTCTCTTTTTCTTGGAGACTGAGACTGAGAAACCGGGTGTTCAGCGCCAGGTCTATGCCATCAGGATCCTGTTTTGGGCATTCACTCGAACTGCACTCACACTTGACTCATTCATGGATTCACGTTGCGGCGGGAATTCCACTTCTCTTTATTGCTCTAGCGGATGTCATTCGAAGACTAGAGAGTTTAGTTTCTTTCTCATCAATGTGTGTTTTCGTGTGCTATTAATATAACCAGTATTTTCCAACTGCAGTGCAGGTCAGATTAGGATATCTTAAAGATTAACTGATGATCTATTGTCTGTAGGTTTATCAAAACAAAACAATTTAAAATTAAAAGTAAATTAAGAGAAATCTTTTATCCTTAGGCTGATAAAGTAGCAAAATTTAGAAGTAAAAACTATGCATTAAATAAAAATAAAACATCAGTTGGTCAGGTTTTACAGAGCAAGTTCCTTCAAACCAAGCTTAAAAATTCAAGTGCTTAATCTCTCTAAACATTGATCTCAATTTCTGAAAAAGCTCTAAAATAAATTTTAGCTGAACTATTTTTTTATATTATTTGATATTTCTAGATAAGCTTGAATGCTTTATTTTAAATATATCCGTTTTTGTACTAATATAATTAAAATATGTAGTTCAACTTTGCTGAATTCTAAATTATAATAGGGAAATGAAACGTGTTTCCGTTTTTGCAAGCAATAAAAATTTATAATCATTATACTTATAAATTAATCAAACTTACATCGCCATCACTTAGCAAAATGCCCATAATTTATTGAAATTGAGACTGTTTTTGGTTTAGCAGCTCGTTTTAGGATTGATTTATGGTCACGCGGAATTCAAGTTCAAAATTCAAAATTCACCAGCACCGAAAATATATTACGTTAATTTAAACACAACAAAAATATTGGATACGTTTGATTCGATTACATTGATTATTATTATTTATATGTGCACGATCAATTGGGTTGAGCGTTTCATGGGCTTTGTTGTAAAACTTTTGATTAATGCATATAATGAAGCAATAAATTATCGCATTAATCCATTTACGAGCACTTAACAGATTTCAGTTATTCTTGTTGCATTTGTTTTTGCTTTTGTTGTTATTGTTGCAGATCGCGAGCACAACGAACCGACTTCCTTGAGGCGTACAAACAAACTAAAAAACGCCTCAAAGTAAACAAAAACTTAATCCCAAAAATCCAGTTCCAGTTCAGTCGACGTCGACGGCGACAGCGACTGAGGCAGCGACAGCGACACCACGCAAAATCGAAAAGAAGTCAACAACATAAAAAGTCAATTTCATCAATGGGCAGGCAACGCAATCCGTCCGTCCGTCCGTCCGTCCGTTCGTTCCCTCGGAGTGTCACTTGCAGGCGTCGCCTTCACACAAACTCCGCGTGCAAGCGAGACGGCTGCAACTAGAGTGAGATGGTGCTGCGTATGACGTACTGACAGGTAAAAATGTTGTAGGTGCATTTCACATGCAGCCGACGTCGACGCTTACTGCGCGGCAGCGACGTCCACTTCGACGTTGACGACGGCGCTTAACCCTCACGAAAGACACACAAAATTAGTCAATTTCATGTAAGACTTGAAAAATTACTCGTCGCACTTGAGACTGAGAACAGAAATTGAAACAGGTCTCCGACATCACTTGCTCCCAGAACGGTAGGCCCTTGGATAGCTGCTGCTGCTGCGAGAAAGTAATCCCGTCTACCTCTGCCAAGAGATCTATCCATGCCAAGTCCGGGATTAGCTTCTCGCGTTGACACTGTGGGCACTCACGGGCACTGCCCATTGTGTCACCACTCAACTCATTTGAGAATCAGTCTGTGTGTGTGTAGGTGTATGTAGGTGTGTGTATAATTACTGTTTTTCTACGAAAGTAACTGGGACAAGGATCGAAGGATCGCCTGAGATTGCTGGTTTAATTAATTGCTGCCCTCGTGTTTATGTGATGCCTAATGAGGGTCTATTAATTTAAGCCAGTGGCATAGGTTTTTAAGAAAAGGTACTTTGTATTACTGCCAAAAGTTTCCCGTCGATGTCCAGTCAAAACATTGGTTTCAATTCCAACACACCAATGATTAAGATTATCCTTGCCGATTATTATGAACTTGCAGAGAGCATTATAATTTAATACTTATGAATTCCACACATTTTTTTTTAAATTTGACTTCTGGTAATGTAGTAGTTTTAAGAATACTTTTAAATATATCACTCGACATCTTTTCATTTTTTAAAACCATTTTTATTACAATAAAAAAATTAATTTTGAAAAAATTTAAATTCAGTGTAATTTTATTTTAAAACTTTTCATAATTTTATAAAGCTCATTGGCAGAATAAAAATACTTTTAATTTTCGTTTCAATGCATCTTAATCCGTTTTACATTTTATTTTGTTAAAGAGAAACTTAAATTTTGGAAAACATATATTTAAAAAGAATATTCAGGCCTGTTCCGGTATTTACTTTTTATTTTATAGCATTTAGTGAAATGCATTTATTCATCGAAATAAAACCTTTGGTTCAATAGATTCAGATCTAAAAAATTCGAATACAATTTCTTATTAAAGTGTTTTTTTTGGGAATTACTCTTATTTATTTTCTTGTCCTAATTTGTAGATGTCTGGATAGATTTCTTATATTATACCATAGATCACCACAAAGTAGACCAAAAGAACCACACTCACAGCAGTCTCTATATCCGTTGTGTGGTGGGATCATTAATCAAACAATTTGCCTTAGTTTGTGGCAATCGAAAAACACATAATTCACCCATCAAAAAAAGGTTTCTCTCTTTTGGCTGACGGTGAACAAATTCTTTCCATTAAAATGCAAAAAAGCAAACAACGAGCGAGTGAAAAGTGAGGCAAAGTCAGAGACAGACGCTGGTCATGCTGAAGTTGAAGCTGAAGCTAAATCCGAATCCGAATCTAAAGCTGAAGCTGAAGCTGAAAAGGTAGGGAAAGATGTCAAAACAAGAACCGCAAGGCGGACAAGCGCATATTTCAATCGACGCTGACACATCCTGCTGCGCTAATGGACCTTAATTTGTGAACAGCTTTATATATCATGCGCCCCGGACCGTTAATGTGATCATCCACACGATCTCTTGTTGACGCTAAAAACTGACGACGCGATGTTGAGACTGAAGCTGGAACTGAAACTGATGCTGATGCACAAAGTTGGTGATTAACTTTTTTATGACGTTTATCAGGCGCATGTGCTGAAAGAGAGACCTCAGATGTGAGCTTGAAGACTGGCACGCGCTTCCCTGGAAATGCCCAATGGAAATGCAAGTGGAAATGGAAATGAAATGAGACATGGAGCAAACGAAATGTGAATGAAAGTAAATATTATTAAAGACTCGTAAGTATTTCCTTTAGCTATTGATAACAAGCCAGACAAATGATAATTGCCCTGGCTCCACTAATCCTGTAAACCCTTTTATTTTTGTTGGCCCAAAATTGAAGCGAATGTCACCAAACAAATTTTCAAAGTGGCGTCACCGCCAAGTACCGATCTCAAGACTTTCTTTAAGCCAAACCTAAGCCCCTCCTAAGCATTGCATATGATTACATTGTCTATTGATCGTCTCATGATTGTCCCGCACTCGATTGTGTCGTCGATCAATCGTTCTCGCTCTCTCTTTCTCTGTCTCTGTCTATCTCTCGCTCGCACTGCTCTGTTGCCATCTCGCGCGCTCCTTCGGCAAAAGATGAAAGAAATCTTTATTGGTTTTTGTAGTGATTTTAAGTGGATTTGTGGTTCGATTCTTAATGGCAAAGTACGCCAGTCGCAGTCGCAGTCGCAGCTCTCTTTCACCTTTAGCTCCACTTGAAGAGACTTCTCTCCACGGAGACCCATTTCAGTGGTTATATGGTTTTTATTCAAATTTGTATGTTTATTTCTTCTTATATGTAATTATGAGCATCTCCCCACTGGATGCAGCAGACGTAGCTCTTCACGTTGAGTGTTTTAGGCAGTTTCAGCTTGTAATTATGGAGTTTTTATGTTTAGTACCAAATGCATTCGAGTCGAGAGTTCCAATTCCAATTCCAATTTGGAGTGTTTTCGAGTATCAAGCGGTTTGTCAGTTTTATATCGAGTTTATTTGCATATTGTGAGAGTAACGCAAATGAATGAAGTGTTAAACTGGGAGAGACTGGGAGAGTTTTATTATCCCTAAGTAGTAAATTAGGCTAACTTACTAAATAATCTTTGTTTACAAACATTATACTCTGTATTCATAACCGTTGTGCAACTTTAAAAATCCATATCTATAAATCGGGCTTTTTTACATTTTTTTTTAAATCTTTTTTCTTACAGCTGATTTATCTTCTAGTTCACTCTATACTGCACATTTTATAGGTACTGAGTACCTGATTTAGAAAGTATTGTATCAAGACAAAAACAAATTAATTTTTAGACGTTTTTTGTAAAGATGATTTCAATAATAATATTTACTATTTTTTTACCCGTCTTTTTTGTAGCTCCTACATTTCTTTATTATTAAACTAGTAATCACAAACGAAGCAACGCAAAAGATTCTCGTGCTGAAAGTTGGAATTCAGATAAGAGAAAAACTTTCGACGAGACTTGGGCTGAGAATATATGTAAGTGCTACAACTTGCGAGAATGAGAATATCGGCATGTCTTATCGCACTGCAATTAGGGCTTTTGCTTTTGTTGCAGCTGAAGCAATTACTCATCGCCGTGACACTTGACTGCATCGAAACTGTCGCACACACACACACACACACACACACTGACACAGGCTTCTCAAAGTACTTGACAACAACTAAAACGTAATTGAAATGCGGCTACTTACACATTCAAAGCAACTCAATTTGAATATTTCAAGTGATAAGCAGACAAAGAGAAAGAGTGAGAATGGGGAAAGGAGGAAGGGCAGGGAGGTTCCCCTAAACAACAACAAAAACATTTAACGAACGATATAAGCATGCTTGAGCATTTAACTGATTGTTCCAATCGGTGATTTTGTGAGAATAACAGTGTCAGTTCATAACAATTGCCACGACGAGTACCCAAAACATGAGTATTATTCGTATTCATTTGAGTGCTCAGCTTATCTATTGCTGAAATGATGGCGGAAATGGTGCGTTGTTGGTTTTTTATTTTCAAATTGGAATTGCTGATAATGTTTTTATTTGTATGCATTTTGTTAGGCAATTAATTAGAGAGTTTCCAACAATGACTATTTTCTATTTTTATGCTGGTAGACGGTGACGGCGACGGCGACGGCGAACAGCGCATGAAAGCCAGTGCAAAACGAAAGACTTAAGCGACAAACTTGTTTGCTCAACGACAAAAGTCCTTTTCAACATAAACCCTTTGAGATTTTGGTTAGAAACCGGATTTGGGCCCTTTGGCTGGCGTCTATATTAGCGTCTTGATCTTTGTCGGCAACGCGATTGATCTTCGACTATCTGCATCACGACTATCTCTTTCGCTCTTTCACTCTTTGGTCTGTTGGCATCTCTTTCTGCGCTCGACCACACTGGCGCAGCCGTGACAAGTTTTCGGCACGCGGGCAGACAAATTCCAATACCAAAACCCCTCGGCTGCCCAGGAATTCAAATGTGGACACTGTCTGTCTCTCTGTCCGTCTGTCTGTCTGTCTGTCCATGCCCAAAGCTTTTAAGTGTCTTGGCGTCGACGCGGCTTATGTCGTCTCTCTATATTCACCACAGTCTCCGTTCCCGTTCCCGTCTCCATCTCAATCTCAGTCCCCATACCCAATTTTGTCTCCGTCTCCCTCTTCATCTCGGGACCGCGTCTCTCTCTAGTGAGATTTACATTTGTGAGACTAAATTAATAGCTGTGGAAAACTCGAAATTCGTTTATTTGGCTGTGAAAAGATGTCGCCTAATTTTCCCTTGTCTTTAATTAATTAATTACAGCGCGTAATATTCTAACATAAAAGGTGTAGAAATCTTTTGAAAACTGTCGCTACCATCGGACTATAACTGTTTGATTTTATTACTATTAGACCTTGGCGCCAGTACTTCAGATTATGGCATGGGAAATACTGAGATAAGTTACAATAAAATACTTACAACAAATAACTGCCGCTCTGAGCTGAGCTTAACTTATCAGAGCGTTATGAAACTTGAGTTTAAGATTTACCCTCATTTTTATCGCTCAACTTATAGGCCAGCAGCTTCCTCTGTGCGATAAATGCTCTGATTTTGAATTTAATGGAATTGTTTGCCCGATAAATAATTATAATGAATCGCTATGAATAATGCAAGCTTATCGGTTCAAGCTATATACATTGTTAACAAGCGCGATAACTGCCAATACAAAATACCAAGTATATAAGGGAGAAGTCAAAAATATGCAACTTAAATCAAAAACAGTTCGTAATCATTAAGAAATACAAATAAAATGTATGTGGGCCCAAAACGGTTTTCTTAATACGAATTAGGTATTTTTTGAAATAAAAACAATTTTGAATAGAACAATTAAATAATTACAAAAGTTTTATAATTTTTTAAATTTTACTAACCTTTTCTTATTTTATTTTATTTTTGAAGCTATGTAAGAATTAAAAAAATGCTTTTTGCTTTAATAAATAAGTAAATAAATGAAATTAAATATAGTGGAAATCTAATTTAAAAATGTTGGTACATAAATTTGTTAAATATTATTCAATGGTTTTCTTTGGAATTCGTTTAGGGACTTTCTAAAATCTGGCACACAGCAAGCAACTCAGACCTATGACGCCACATATTTTAGATTAGCTTGACCAGCTGAGGCCCGTGTCGAGGTCGAGTTCGAGTTCCTGTCTGTCAACTCCGAGCCTCTCGTGCAATTAAACACCGCGGCGTAACGCACGACATGACTTCTGTCCTGCTCCTGCCCCTGTCCCTGCTCCTTCTCATGCTCCTGGCCCTAACTCTGTCCCTGCGACTTCATCGGGTCAGTGGGTCTTTGGCTGGTTCCATTTGGTTGGGCTGCCTATTGGGTTGCCATGTTCTTGCCCCGTTGACCTGTTTAGTGTGCAATTTGCACACTCATACACACACACACACACACACATTCACACACATATTATTGCCTGTTCGTTCTGCTTGTTATTTATTTATACTTGTCGACTTTTTCGTATTGCGTGTTTCATATTTTGCTACCTGCATTTGTTGTGTGTAGGTTTTGCAGCAGTTTCAGGCGAGTGTTAAAAATTGCATAATTACGTTTGTTGCACTCAGCTGAGGGTTGAGCGGCCAGGGTTGCCAACATGCCTAGAAACTTTATTTAATACTATAACGCGACAATCAATTAAAAAGTCTGTGCTTTTTTTGTATGCAAAGGATCACTCACTATACATGTGTATTAACCTAAATTTATGAACTCTGCTTAAGTTTCAGAACTTTGACAACCCTGGCCACAACCCAATGACCTTTCCAGTTACCTTGTTAAACGATTTTGGTCAAGATTTATGATGCAATTGCCCAAAAAGGCAACTATTGGCCCGGTTGTTGAGTTTGTTTTGCCTTTTTGTCGAAAACCGATTTTATTTTTATTGCCTTTTGGTCTCATAAAAGTGTCATAAATTAAAAGGCGCTTAGGCACACACACACACACACAGACACACTGTGAATATCGATATGGATATGGATACATCATGTAACCTGTGCCACTGGTCACACGCAGCGTTAGCTGACTTTCGGCCTCTACTGGCACAGTTTACAGATTGCCTTTTGGCCCGTTTTTATGGCCAGCACACTTGGATATATTTCCAGCTAATGACTTTATTGGCCTTTTTGCAAAGTACTTGAAGTGGAAACTGCTGTCATGTTGTGTCATTGTTGGCATCGCAATGTTCCCTCTGCGTCTGGACCATTGTCGACTCTTGTCTGTTTCTGTATTTGGTGGCGCCAGCAGTTAATTGCCATATGAAATGGCACTTGTCGAGCAAACGGCGAGTGAAAGTGTAGCAAGGGGTTAAGAATAGCCTACGATTTGGGCAAGTTGAAGGTTATACTTCTAAAAAGGAAAGCAACATATCTGAGATTACTATCTAATTGGTTTCTAGCTAACATTCAATTGTTACTTCTCGGGGCTAATTAACCTTAGCAATTGCATAATCATATGAGGTGGATTTAAGCATAAGTCGGGCTTATCAACGACTTACACATTGTTGTAATTTATGTGCATTCCAATGAATGTGTTGCTCTTCAGGAACACTTAATGAATAGTCATGGTCTTGTCGCCTTTTTAATGCTTTCGACTTCTGCAAGTTTGCTGCCTAAGTCTTTTGTTTGCTCTTGGCCTGGCTGACTGAAAGAATTATCTCTCATTATGAGATTGTGCGAATAAATACATATGTATCTCGCTTCTCAACTTTACTACTGTGTGCAACGTGCTGAAAAATAGTAAGACAAGTTTTCCGGTTTGCTGCCGTGTCATTTCGCAAGGGAATAAATGTGGTTATCATTCGAGCAGAGAGCACAAGCGAATCAGGCAATGGAAACTTCTCTTGTATTCATCACATCAATGCCCGCACTTTTCTGATATTCAGAAAACAATGCTGACAAATTTATGGAATTGCTTACAATATTGAAATGAGAATTTATGCATTGTTTAATGCATACTTTAAACAATACAAAAAGACAATCACAATGACAGCTGCATAAATTTGCGTGTCAATAAAAATATATTTATACTAAAAGCGAAATTAATTTGTTGTACGATCGACTGCAAAAGTCATAATTAAGATTGATTTAGCTAAAAAGATTTTGTTACTTTGTCTCTTTTGATTTATGACGGGTTTTCATTTGGCTTTTATACCTATTTATACTGGACTTGCTTTATTTTGTATTGTTGAATTCTCTTTGCCGATTTTGTTCAGCTTCTGAATAATGATGGCTGATTTCAAGTCCATTATGATTGCGCTTTGCCAATTTCATTAACTGCTTACAAAACGATTCGCATTTGGCCTTATTCGTTGGCCAGTTGCTGCTTAACGCGTTAATTGAGTAGAACTATAAGCATAAAGTATTGAATTTATGTGTTATTTGAATTGGAAACTTGTTCAATTGGACTTTAATTAAACGGTTCGTTTAATGTCTAATATCCGTTCAATTGAATCAACTTTCCGAATTAAGTAAATTGATTATGAGATAGCTTCATTTTCACCTCATCAGCATTGCAACTGCTCTCGGTTAAACTGTACTCATACCTATGCTTATTCATGCGATTCATTATGAATTCATTAGCTTAACCGCTTTGGTTAGTTTTTAAACTGTTTACAAAACGGTCGTCAATTTGCGATTCATTAGAGACAAACAGCATGGCCTTATTAAATTAAGTTTCAGCAACTGTTTAACACTAATTGATTTAATCATAAAGCCTCGAATTTATGTGATTTTAGAAATTGATCTTGTTTCAAATGTTGTCCATTAAAACTGATTATTGTCGTCTCAATTGCAAACACTTTTTAGCTATCTCATCGATAGCTTGGGATATATTTTTTTCTGGTTAATATAATACTTTGTTGCAGCTTTGTTTGGAATTTAAAATCTGTTATACTTATTTGAACTGGTGGCAGCATGGCAATATCGTTTTACTCATTATTATTATTATTATCCAGAGTAATTATTGTGTTCAATTATAATAAAATAATATCTACATGCATTTAGATCAATTATATATTAAAAGTGTTTCATTCTGAGGAATTTCAAAAATTTATCAATAAAAACTTTGAGTGGTTTCATTATAATAAAAAATAATATAAAATCTCACTTTATTTATTGACTTAGATACATATAAATTTTTTAAAGGTGAGTTAAACAATAAAAATATCATATTAAAAAAATGAATAAATGATTAGTAACTATGTGTAATTTTGTCATTGAAACTAAGTAGTTATATTTAAGTACTATAAAATTACGAATTTCCCTATCACTTTTCATGCGCTATGGCGACATTTTGTTTCAGCACAGAGCGACGGATATCCTGCTGCTTCTTAACTCTGATTTCAACTGCACAAAATGCAAACTTCTGTGTTAATTAGTTATTAGCTAGTTAATTATAATATTTTATTGAAATATAAATAAATATACGTAAAGACTAAATGATTCCTGACATTTTTGTAGTCGTTAAGAAAACCAATTTTTAAAAGTCATATACCCTTATTTTAAAATGATTAAGAGGTATCAGAAGTTATTGACTTCTTCACGTCCTTTTCATTATGTCAGAAAATGTATTATACGACCGAAAATTTAGCTTGTTACGATAATAAATTTCGAATTTTCTTACTATAAATATTGATGCATATCAATGCTTCTTAGTCTTAGTCTTTGAGTATTTTCCTTGAGCTAAAACTAGTTTCTAGATTGAGTTTGATCCTAGTTTATGAGTAACTTTTTGAACTAAAAATGCATATTTTATTTTAAGTTGCTTCGTTATTGTAATATAAAAATTAAATTGAAAGTAGTAATTTAAGAACTTCTTTAGATAATGAACTTCTAAAAAAGTTCTTAAATTAGTTTTGGTAGAAATATTTAAGAGTCCCTTAAATTTCATACAAATTTAAGTGAAATTCAAGCAAATCGATTTCTGTGGCGCCCCGGTATATTCTAATATTAATATAAAATTGTATTATTTTTATGGTATATTCATAATTAGCAACTAGTATGCGGTTTAGGTCAAACCGCAAAATAAACATTAAATGTTACATTTATAATACTATCAATGCAATACAGGTTCTTTAAATAGAATACTTACTTTGCTTTTATCGTTCAAATTCCAATTGATGGTCGTTGCTTTGTTGTGATGATGTTGTATGCAAATGAGGTGGGGACTATTATTTTTAATTTTATAAAGCCCTTTTGTGGTTTTACGAATTTTAATTGCTTTTAAAACGAATTAATTGTACGGCAGCTAACCGTTTTGTTTGAAACGATTTGAATAAATGTGAAATTCGAGTGCACATAAATTTAATTAGTTGTTGCTGTTGCACTATGCAATAAATGACACGACACTTACAAATCTACACAGATCGAGAGAGATATCGAAAGACGCGTACAAATATATGTAGATAGAGATACTCGCTTGCGGCACAGCTTAAAGATACATTTGCATAATGTTGGCGAAAATGAACGAAACAAACGTAAAATTAGCATAATACACACACGAACAGCATTAAACACATAATTAACAATAGAAACACTGATAAAAAACGGCTATGAATATTAAAAGTTGACAAACTGCCACTGCAGAAGGACAAAAAATTCAGCAACAAGAAATTTTATTTGTCTGCTGTCGGTTGCACTAATACGTTTATTTATTTGAGTAATATTATTATTAATTATTTGTTAATTTTTTACGAATCACATTTGGCGACGGCTTTTCAGCATTTTCACCGCGTTTACAACGCACGCAACGTGTCTGCAATTTCGCGTAGAAACGGCCAAAAGTCAACTGAATACTCGATTCAGGACGCCAAACTTTTGGCACTGCTGCGCTCTTCTTATTGTTGTTGTTGGTTGTTGGTTTTTCTGATTGGAATGGGGAAGCGCACAGGGACAACAACAAGATGGAGCGAGAGTTGGCGAGCGAGCGAGCGAGCGAACAAACGAACGAACGAAACGTTTGCGGTTGCGGTTGAGTTCGTGTTGAGCTTCCGGTTGGACGTGCGCTGTGAGCGAGACTGTCGAGAGACTTGAGGCAGCCAGTGGCTGTCGCAAATGGGCAAACAAACGAGTTTCGAGTTTCCACACACACGTAAACACATACACACACACACACACATACACACACACACACAGACATATGCTATCGCGCTGTGGAAGTGGGTGTTGCCTTTGTGGCGTTCGTTCGTTCGATCGCTCTCTCTGTATCTCTATCTCTTTCTATCTCTGTCTGGCGTACGCTCTCACGCTCTCAATCTCTTGTGCTCGCTCGCTCGCACTCGTTGGCGTTCATAATCAAATTGTAGCCATATTAAAGTTAGCTTGATTTGCTGTTTAGATATTTGTGAGCGTGCGAGTGTGTGTGTGCGTGTTTATTACCCCTTGTTTGTGTGTGTTTGTGTACTGCGCTCTTGGGACTGCCCATTTTCGTGCTTTTGGCTCTCGTGGCGTATGCGCAATGCTTTGAATTATCGGCCCTCGCTATAATAATAATAATCATTTATCAGCCAACGCACACAATCGTTAATAATAATATTATAAACAATCTGTGAATTAAGCATAATGCTTGCACATAAAAAGGCAAATGAGTTGCTTTTTTATGTGCACTTTAATTGGCATTACATTTGTCCAACCACCAATTGCCTTTTGGCAGTTGCCATTTATCGTATTATTTAATTGCCAAGCTTATAAAAAACACACTTATATATTTTTTTTATAATTAATATAATTCACACCTTTTTTGTCCCATAAATATGATATAATGCAATTCCAATTGCATTGATAAACAATTTTGTCATATGCCTAAGCTGCTGTCATTAATTACACTTAAGTATAACTAATTCGAGCTAGAACAACTTGTAATCTGAACAGCTTGTCGCAACTTCGATACATAATCTCACTTAAGTGATTTATATTAAAGATATGAAAATAAAATATGAGTGGAAATTACAAATCTCAATGATTAATTGTCTTGCTTATGAGTATAATTTGAAAACCCAGTAAAATACATTTCTAACTGTCATAATATTATCAAAGTGTAATTACCATTTTCTCTCTTTTTTCTTTATTTATCTATTTACATACTCTTTCAAGTTTATAATTTCCCTATATTCTTTTTGGATATGAAAATTGTAATATAAGTTGACTAATGAATACTCATTTCTTTTAACAGATATTTCTTTTAATTAGTGAATAACATTAGACTTATCATACACACTTGCCTTTTTTTAATTAAATATTAAAAATGAGTCTTCCTGGTTTATTAATGAGTGCTTGCTTTATAAAAAATGTGCCAGAAAATAAAAAATTTCATATGCGGCAGATTAACAAATATGTGCTAAAAAATCACTGGTCACAGTTGACAACAGTGTCTGCAAAAAGTGCAATTACCACAAATTAAATTTATTAAATGCAAAGAGACCGAATGGCGATAAAACGCAATTATTTATCGGCACAGCCAAAAGCGAGACACGACAAATAAAGCAAAACAAAAACAGAGAAACAAAAAAAAAACAATGAAAATAAAAAAGTGATACATAAAAAAGACAAACGCCACACGAGACTCAAAAGCGGCTACCTGTTTGAGAAGCGAGTCCAATCGATTGTAGGCAATCCAGAATATATATATATACATTTATACATACATATATAATTTTTATGGGAAAACTATATATAGGAAAAGCTAACAAGTTCCAAATGAAATGGACTCGCAATGCGTGTGCGATACGCGGATGGCCATAAAACGCCGCAAGCATGCAACAAAATTTATGCGAAACTTTAATGAAACGCAGACGGACAGCAGCATTTGATATCCATTCAAATGTACATACACATGTAGACAGTCTTGGCCACTTTGGTTTGGCCAATGAACGCGCCGCGTTGCAAGACTCCACCTCAAAAAATGGGGACCACAATATTGTCCCTCACACGCAACGGGACGAAGCACACGAAACGAGTTTTTGTGTGTGTGGCAAGCAGACGAGGTTCGAGCAGCGCGTTGCAAGTCCAATTCCAGCTCCAGGGCCAGACAGGGACGGCGTCCTGGTTGATTGCCAGGCGCGATAAATGCCGCGAGCGCGTGTTACCAAACTTGTGGCCAGCTCTGTGTTCTGTCCTGACTTTTCAACTTGGCACTGTGGTGTGTGTGTGTGCGTGAGTATGTGTGTGTGTGTGTGCTGCATTGCAGCGGTGGTGGCAGAAGCGACAGACCCGAAAGTGGTAGAATTTGTAATGGTGGCCAATGTGGCAAGGAACTCAATCGAGTGACAGTGGCGGCGTTTGAGAGGATTCTTTAAACAATAACTGAATGTGAAATTAATTTCATATTTAAGCTTTAAATTGCAATGAAATAAATATTTAAATATATAAAAAACATAAATTTTTAGCAAAATAATTTATTTTTTTATTTATTAACATTGATAGTTAAGCTTATAAAACTAAAACTAGCAAGGGGTATAGTATAAAGCGCAAATTGCAGAGGCCTTCGACCACTTACAAAGTAATATATTCTAAAAATCTTTTGTAAAAATAAAAAAAAAAAATTTTTATTATATTTTATTTGAGTATGTTTTCGTTTGTTCATTCAAAATTTTCTTGATTTCAATTCTGTTTATATTTTCGCGATATTTTAATAAAACTACATTCTAGAAAAACATATTTTTTAAATACCACTTGTTCAGAAAAAATGTGTGTAGTTTTCAAATACATTTTTATAAAATTTTAAACTGAAAAATAGTCTCATAAAAATAAATTCTAAACTCATAAATTGTATATACCTAGATCAAAAATTTACCTTTGACCCCTTACAAGAAATTTTCAACTACGACTATCTCATTTTTCAGGGGCATGCCCCTCCTGATGGCATGCAGGCAAGTCGCCTTTATGGCGTCCAAGAAAATGGGCAGTGCTGGACTGTTAACTGACTGGTTCTCCGCAGCACTGCAGTTACGGGCCTGGTTTCCCGCCCCACCCTGCGGGGTTGTCGTTTCTTGACCCATAGGCGAATGCAGCAAGCATGGCAGTTTTTTAGGCTTTATCCATGGCACTGCCATTGCAATTAATTTTGGCATTTTGACATTTACGCTTTTTGTTTTGGGGCTATCTCGGGCATACGCAAATACTTTTTTGTTCAGGTATGCTGACGCTTGATAAGACATTTTGCATATATTATTTGCAGTGGAATTTTCTCACGTTAAGGGTTTCGAAAGTTGCCAACTCGACGGCGCCAGTTCTCAGCCCAAAAAGATTTTTTAATTACAAGTCCTCAAGTCTGGCAACAACTTGTCTAACAACTTTGTTGCCAGTGCCAGACAACTGCCAGCATTTGAAAAATTTATGCTGTCGATAAACTAATGAAAAGCGCAGCAAGATACTCGATACTTGATACTCTAGCACTTAATTGAAGAGCATCCAAGTCATAGATTTCGAAAATCTCGTGCCATTTTATTCTTTTTTTGCCAGGTCGTTGGGCATAAAAGTGCTTCTATGAACGAGCTGATATATCGAAGTAAATGAAAGATTGTAGCTGCTTGTGGGTGCCATACAATGTAACACTTGGAGTGGATTGGCGCCATTCCAAAATATACTTTGTTGTTGACACATAAAACTTATCGAAAGCCGATTTAATACTCAACACAATGTCTGCAACACAGGTCTGAGAAACGATCCAATGAGATATTGGTGAAACTACCTTACCCGAAGGAATACTCATAGAGAATACAGAATCAGAGCTTTTAAGATAGTTTTTGAAATTAAAAAAAAGTCTGTAATTTTAAAAAAAAAATTAGTTTGCTAATAACCTTTTAAATATACTAGTGTACTTTTTAAATACATTTTTATAGAATTTAAAACTAATGGCATCCAAGAAAATGGGAATAGCATATAGAGCATTCAAAATTGGGTGCTATTGAAAACACTGAAAATCGAAAACATCGATAAAATAAGAAGAAAAAATTAAATACATAATTTATAGATTGCAATTGAAATACATAAATTTGAGATAATCATCTGGCAAGCATGAACTTAAATCTCTTAATTAGTATAAATCATTTTAAGAAGTTTATGTTTAACTATAAGTGTTAATTATTTTGCAATACATTTACTTTAAATTCAATTTTTTCATCCATTTTTTTTTTGTCTATTTTATATAATTATATTAACAATTTAATATGACAATGATAAGATTTTTAGCTTTGATCTAGATCAGTGGTCGGCACCTACACATTCATATGTTTGCATTGTGTTAGTGTGCATTTTTGTTCGTCTAACAGCGGAATAACAGCGACGTAGCAGAAACAAATCGTAGCAGCGACGCGTCGCGACGTGTACGTGAGTGTACGTGAGCGGCAGCGCAGTCGCCGCGAAAATTTCCTATGAGATCGAGATAGGGCCGTGCCGATAGCTGATCTAGATGGATAATTTTCTTGCTAATCTACAGCTTTAACTAGAGAACTAATTGAATGTCGAATTTCTTAAATGGATGCAGTTGCGATATTTGTTTTGGCAGGGAACATAAACAAATCCTGACAGATACCGCTAATTATTCCAATTGAATACACAATCGTATTGCATGTTCTGCCATCAGAGTCAAACAAAATAAGACTTGGGGCTCACAAATGGCCTAGCTGCATATCTGGCAAGACAACGAACCAGGCAAGACAACGAACCAGGCAAGCAGTTAGCCAGTCAACCAGTTGGCCAGTCGAGCTGTTGGCAACGTTGGCTGCACTTAACCCCATCCCCGCCAGGGTTGTGGTGACATTTAAAAGCTGCAAGTGCATTAGTGTGAAACAAGGATCGAGGCGCCGTCTAAATTACATACACACACACACACACACATACACACATAGAGATACATATTTAAAAAGATATGTACACATTGGGAGATCAAAATCAAGTACCATTTTCAACGCTTCCTTTGGCGCCACATTTCTGAACTGAGCTGGAAGTGGAAGAACCCTTTCTCAGTTTCTCAGCGCCACACGATCATTTTGCCCATGTGCATTTCAAGATGCAAACGCGAAGCAGAACAAAAAGTCCGCAGCTCCGACGATAAGCAAAGACACAGAAATATGCGATCGAGTGCTAAAGATCCCAGATCCGAGCAACAGAGAGAGAGACCAAGTGCTATCCTGCCTGCCTGCCAGCTGAACTGTTTTTGGGTTCTCCTTCTTCGTTTTTTGTTTCATCGTTTTTATACCCTTGCTGAGGGTTTTATGATTTTGTCACAAAATGTGTAACGTATTAAATTGACTCGGAAAAATAGTAATTTTTTCAGTTTCATTATTTTTATATAATACCTTATTTTCAATGTTTCAAAATTTAAAAAAGCAAAAGGGATTATATTTTTATGCGCAACTTGTAATATTATTAAAAATTTGTTTGAAATGTAAAAATGTCTCTCGTTTCGACTTTTTTTCTATCAATGTAGTTATGCGATAAAGACTTTTCAATTTGTTTTTGATGGAACTTGATACAGGTTCGTCTCATTTTGCAAAATATATATAAAAACTATACGAAAAACTGTTTTGCATCAAGCAGACTCATGGATTTTGTATTTAGTATTGTTTTATGCAGTCGTATTGTCTTTTGGTCAAAAAGAGTAGTTGCAAAGGGTATTTTATGTTCGGCGGGTCGAAGAAAACCTTTCGTTTTTTGTTATTATTTCCTTTCTTTTTGTCTCAGTCTTGTGTTTCTGTTTCGATAAGCGCCGCATCTTCAATCTTCCACGGCGGCGTCTGCGTGGCCGTTGAGTCCAAAGAGCCCATCATCATCATCAGTGATATGCTTTACGTCGCATCCCAGAGTGTCCATTAGTTGAGTCGCCATCGTCGTCGTCGTTGTCGTCGTCTACTCGTATTGGGCAACGCCGAGATAATGTGATTTCGGGCTCGGCCCGAGAATCAAATGGAACGAGACGCGCGTGAGTCGTGATAAGCCAGCAGCAGAGACAAGGGAATACCTTGACCGCTCGTCGTCGTCGACCCAATCTCATTTTGTCTTTCCGTGTGAATTCTTGGAATTTTGATATTTTTTCCTAGAACCTCGTTCGATTGCGTGCGAGGCTGCATCTCGGCTCTTGCCTCTTGTGACGTCAGCTGGGTTATGGATTTGGTTTTAGCCTCACTTGGTGCATTTTTAGTGCGACTAAGTGGACAAAGAGTTCTCATTGAAAGTTGTGCTTTCTTAGTTTGCTTAAAAATAATATTTATTTATAATATTTATTTGTTATTTTGGCGTTTTTTAACTAGTATTATTTATGAGTTCTGAGATATTGATATATTAAAATGCTAGATTAAGATATACGTAACTGAATCATTATTTTATATATTAATTTATGCTTTGCATACTATTATTTTTCATATGTCTTAAAAAAAGATATTTTAAAATATATTTATATTGATATATATTTATCCTTGTCTGTATCTATTCCTACATCTTTCCTGGGATTGTTTGAAATAATGAAACCTTTAAGCCCTCTTATGGAAATCGTGTCTAGACTTAAGAGTTTCTACGTTTGTAAACTCCCTATGAGCCTTAAGAACTTAAGCTTCAGAGCTGCAGCTTTTCGCTCTCTCTCACCCTTTCTGTGGTCACCTTTCTCATCTTACTGATGGCGGCGTCTGCCTATCTTCTTTTATCTATTTTAACTGCCCGTTGTTAAAGCGCATTTTCGTGTCGTTTGTCGATTTGTAATGCCAACCAACGATGATGGTAACTCTCGAACGGAGAGAGAGATAGAGAAAAGAAGAAGATGCGCATACTCGGATCACAGTTGAGCCACCACAACCACCACCAAAGCGAAGCTCGATCTGAGCGGCATTTAATACTTTGAAGTTGGCTAAGTGGCGCCTCAGACCCGCTTGGTTCGTGGCCGGGTTCAAAAGGCCGCCGTGGTTGGTGGTCATCATCACATGGCTGACATGTCTCACTGTCTAATTAAATGCAGTTCGAAACTTTATGTTGGCTTTTATGCCATGCCCTGACCCGTTCCGATATCTCCTATCGCTTATGTATATCTAAACAATAAACAAATGTATCTACATCTGTGTTTGCTCTTAACTATTTATTATTAATTTTAAACTGACTGTGTGTGTGTGTGTACATAAGCTAATGTTCGAACGCATTGCAATTAGCTTAATAGAAATTCAAATGCAAGCCATAGACACAGAGATTACCGCTTAGCGATGGACGCGTGACACGATGGACAAGGTAAGAAATACTATGCAAGCAAGATCTACAAATTACTAACATCCCAAAAGCAACGGAAAAGCAACTTTCGGTCTTCATGCTTTTGCCAACTTTTTACAGGGTGACCAGAAAAAACGGAGACAAACATTTTTAACTTTAATTTTACTAAACGAGAGAAATTTAGCAAAGCAACAATTAGTAACGATAGAGTGGATCACTAGTAGTAAGATTCTCAGCCGGTTTTGAAATGGTCTCCTCCAGCTGCGATGCACAGGCCCAAACGTGATTTAAAATTGTTGGCCGTGGGCCGCAGGTCGGCGATAGGAGCGCATCTTTTTCACAGATGAGAAGCTGTTCACCGTCGAGCAGGCCCACAACCACAAAAACGACTGGATCTGGTCCGTAGAGGCTCCGAGTACGTCGGCCATTGTCAAACATCGCCAAAATCCGAAGTCCGTTATGGTCTGGGGCGGCATTTGCGCCAGCGGCAAGAAACCCCTGATTTTCGTGGATCAAGGGGTTGAAAGAAACCAAGAAGTGTACCGCCGCGACATTCTCGACGCCGTGGTAATTCCTTGGGCCCAACTGCACTTCGGCGATGCGGACTGGACTTTTCAACAGGGCTCCGGCCGGCTCACAAGGCGAAAATGACGCAAGACTGGTGCAAAACCCATTTTCCGGACTTCATCTCGTCTGCTGAATGGCCACCCTACTCGCCGGATCTCAACCCGATGGACTACTGCGTGTGGTCGATATTGGAGGCCAGGACCAGTGCTAAGCCTCACAAAAGTTTGGAGGCGCTGAAGCAATCGCTGCTCTTGGAATGGAACCGACTGTCTCCCGAGGACCTGCGGCCCATGGCCAACAATTTTAAATCACGTTTGGGCCTGTGCATGGCAGCTGGAGGAGACCATTTCGAAACCGGCTGAGAATCTTACTACTAGTGATCCACTTTATCGTTACTTATTGTTGCTTTGCTAAATTTCTCTCGTTTAGTAAAATTATAGTTAAAAATGTTTGTCTCCGTTATTTCTGGTCACCCTGTAGTTTAATTTAATTTCCTTTAAAACTAAAAAAATATTTCAATAACTAAAAATTCTCTGCAAATTTGAAAAGCCTTCATAACAAACGATTATTGGATTCCGACAATAAATATATGCGAAAAATTAGTCTCTGATGCTTCAGAAACACCACATTTGATTGTTTTTTAATGTCATTTTCATACCTCAAGAGATTTGTGGAACACACCTGATCCATATGGTTCCAAGTTGAATTCAGTTTGCGTCACGATAGAAAACTTTATATGTGCACTGCTCTAATCGCGAGCAACGAATTCTTTTCTCTCTACTATAGTTACCCCTCGCATCGGTCTCTGTCTAACAGTTGTACGTCTGTCATAATTTCTGCGATAGTGTCAGAGGCACAAGTGCGCAATGTGCTCGCCAACTGACATCCCTGGGCTTCTGGGAGCAGAGGGAGGCGGCGCAGAGGGAGGTGTGTGTGAAAAATGGCGCCCCGTTGTCGTATCTTGTTGCTTGTCACATTGAATTATTATTTTATGGTCGGCTTGGTCGTTTTTTGCCCGTTCTAGTACCGCAATTGGCCAAGAAACGGAACAGGTTCGCTCTCTGCCGACTTGGCCAGTTGCTCGTAGCCAAGTAGCTGCATTGCAACAACTCGCTAATGGTTTAATTTACTCAAAACGGAACGCAACTAAAGGTATGAAATATTTTTCTAATTAAAGTACATGTATGGAAAGGACGATTGTAGTGATGTAAAAATACATCGAACTGTCGACAATTCGATTTTCGCCGAAGTGAATGAAGAAAGGAAAGATTGGACCTGTTGTATATTTAAATAGTCAGTTCCGTCTTACTCGAAGAATTATTTTAATCAAAGGAAGTTCTAGAAGTTTGAAATATTAAGCCTAGGAGAAAATTACTGAAATATTTTTATATTCCTTCGTTGGTTTATTTCTTACCGTATACTAAATTACTTTTATTTTTCTGAGCTAAAAATAGTAAAAAGGGAAGTTCATTCCGATGTACAAATATTCTCTTATTATATATCTGTCTCTCTCTTTGTCATCTCAGCTATATCTGTAAACTTCAAAAACAAAATTAAATGTCACTTTACGAATTATAATTATCTTGGTTACATCGCACATCTAAGTACTCGAAAGTAGTCAAGATACAGACCCCTCGAGTGCTTGGCAAAATGTTTCGCGACTCCCACTCAATGGCAACAAGTAGGTTCTTCGTCCAGCGAGTCCGCCATGTCGACCATTTCCATGCCGTGTCCACTTGCAGCAGCTTTTGGAGCGCATAATTTGTGCAAACACATTCCAAAGCAGCCGCTACTACTGGTTGCGGTCTCATCGGACTGTCGACCGTCTCATTACTCATTCAAGCACTCGCATTTCGTATGCCCATCCTCGAGCTGCCCCTTTCAGCCACAGGCTCAGGAGGCACAGCGGTCTCGGGTTTCCGGGGCCTTTTGAGTGGCTTGGAGCGCCGGCCAGCGAACGCTAATAAAAGCGGTCGTAAAACAAGTTTGCCTAATTGATCGAGCGTACGCCAAAAACAAAAGGAACAAATATTTAAGTATGCACTGGTCGAATGAGCTCGAATGGAGTATACCCTGTAAACAGGTGAAACATTCAAAAGTTCCTAAGTAACTTTTATAACTTCGTGAATAATTAATTTGGAATAAAAGGATAATGATTGTAGCAAAAGTTTTTCTCTTTCGATTTGGATACAAAAAGTTACATATAATCAATTTGATATTATAGTAATTTTTCAGTTATAACTTATATATAATTTTATGTTGTAAAACATGGTTTTAATAATTTAAAAGGAAATCAAACTGAACCTATAAGCCTATAAATATAAATATAGATATATTCGAAGTTTAAAAGTATTTAAAGATTAATTTAACGATGTACTATTTGAAATATTTAGAATCACTTATGTAGTAGGGTTGAGCCCTTAATGGCTTCCTTTTTAGTACAGGGTAGCAGTCGCGACGAAGAAGCTACAGGCTGAAGAAAATCAGACAAAGACGGCGACTGGAACTGAAACTGGAACCGGTACTGGAACTGCAACTGAGGAGCTGAGACCAATGCAGGCGTTAATATTATATCAAGCATGCGCCTGCTGCTCCTACAGCTACAGCTACAGCTTCTCTCTCCTCTCCTGCACCTCGTTGGAGTCGAGCAGGCATTTTTGCCATACCATCGAGGACAGATCAAAGGCAGCGACACGAGGCGGTGGCGTTACTCGGCGGCGGCGTTGTGCGTCGGACAGGCTTTTAAGCGATGACACCAAATCGCTATTTAGACACTGGGTCCGGGTTCAGGTTCGGGTTCGGTTTCGACTTTATGGTTGGGCTTGGGTCTGTACCTGGGCAATTGGGCTGGAGTTGGAGCCTCGTTGGGCTTTCTTTGAGGCCCGTTGTCGCTGGCTTTTTACTTACTTGTTAAGATTTTATGGTCTGGCATGCGCTGTGGTCTGTGGTCTGTGTGTGTGGAGAGGTCATTAAAATTAATTTGGATCAATTTGGTTTGCTGCCAAATTGTTGACAATGAAATATAACAGGCTTGGCCGCCAGGAGACGCGTCTGCCCAGTCGACACTTGGTAGAGTCATCAAAGTCTTAAGTGTTTTACGTTTACAACTTTATTTTTACTTTTTTTATATAAAAAGAACTTAAACTTACAAAATCGTAGGCTTCTTTATGGTATTGTGCTGTTTTTATTTCGCTAAACTAACTCTAAAATGGAATAATACAAGTACTAAATTTAAGTTGACGCAAATCATTTCAAATCATTTGCAGCAAATGGTTGACTAAAAGGAAGGAAAGGAAGACAAAGTTCTGACTGCTTTCAATTGAAAATTAAAATAAATAAAAATCCATTTACTGTAACTAAATAAATATACATATGTAGTTTAACTAGAAGATATGCAGGGAAATTAACTGCTGTAGCTCATTGAGAACAAGCAGAAATTACAATATTTGGAACTAGTTCACTTTTGAACATTTGGAATTGAACCCTTTAAATGCATACCTTCTATCTTACTGGGATAATGGGCCTCTCTAACTAAGCTTACATAAATAATTTGGCAATTTTCATATTTTGGTCAAGTTGTGTAGTTATTAGCTTATTTTAGTTTTAGTTGTAGTTTAATTATTCGAAGTTCGCTCCGGCAATCCAGTTCGCGTGATGACGCTTGGAGTCAGTTCACTGTTGGAACTGCGACCACTCTCAATTGGCGGAACACTGTGGAATGTGGAACATGATTTGAATATAATATGATTTCTTTAAGGTTCCTAGGAGTATATCAACTTACGATTGTGCTATTTGGCGATTCAATGTGCTCGAGTTTGGCAGATGCGGCGATTGACTTTGTCCCGGTGACTGTTGCTGTTGTTGTTGCTGTTGTTGCTGCTGTTGTTGTTGCTGTTGCTGCTGCTGTTGCTGCTGCTGGCTGTAGGGTGAGTGACTCTCGCCCGTCACATGATGACGAGACATATTTAAAGTGCCATCCGACGTGGGCACCGTCGCATTCAACGCAATCGTCACCACACGCGCCCCTCCGCCGGCGGGTCCACTTGTGGACATATCATGTAACTCGGGACTCGCATTCTGTTGGCTATTCAGCAAACCCAATGGCACCTGTGAGGGATATACGGCTCCGCTGTTTACCATCAGGTTAACACCCTGCGACATGCCTGAAATTAAAGAACATTGCCAAGCTTACAATATAATCATTTTGATAAATACCTTATTTTATAAGAGATTTAAAATTTATAGAAATCAATAAGATTTTAGATTTAACTATTTAAATTTTTATGTAATCAAGATAGCCGTATAACTTTCTAAAGTCAATCACTTTACTGTCTATTTAAGGTCTCAGTTAACAAATTGAAAAACGCTTTTACTTAAAATATTTCACTTTTCAAATTAAACTGGACTCTAAAAAAATGGCCCAAAATGGCAAGTGAATGAGAATATACAATTATTATATCAATTTATTTGCAGTCATAATTCACAAAATTTAATATGATAACACTATTAAACAATTTCTTGTGCACATCTATTTACTTAAAACTTATACTTATAACTTTTAAATAATAAAAAAAATAAAGACTTAACCATTATAAATTTGAAAACTGTTTTATAATTCATGATTATTCACTTTAATAGTATAATTTGAGCTGCTCATAAGAAATGCACAAAATCTAATATTCTTTATTAAATTTTAATATTCTATACCAGAAACGTTCAATATTAACTTTCCATTTCTTTTAAGCAATAATTAATTTGTTATTAAAACAGTGTTAGTTGTATTTAATACTATACTAAAACTCTGATCTCATTCCTAATTATCGCAGTTCTCAATAAAGTTATTGGCACAAATTATATTAATAAAATATCAGATGCTTCATAAATATTTTTGTTAATATTTAATTTATATATGTATAACTAATTTATCTTCCATCACTTATATAACTTTAAATTCTCTTCCCTCATATATTATCTCATTATGCTAATTTTAGATGCTTCAATTACTTTGCAATAGTTATTAACACAGATTATAATAATAAAAAAATCAGATCATTCATTATTTAATTGTAATATAATAAATTAATAAAATATCTGTCATCTGTAACTTCGCTATAAATGCTCTTCCTTTGTAAATAATCTCAAATATATCTTAGAGGTTCCACTCACTTGGCAATGCCCGATGGGGCATAGGTCCGCCATTGTTCTTGGGCTTCCGCTTGCGCTTCTGGATGCCCTCCTTCTTCATGGACAGGGGTCGGTTCATGTTGTGCAGCTTGTAGTAGAGGCCACAGGCATTGCACACGGGATTGCCCTCGTTGTTGCGACGCCAGAGGGTCGTCGAGGCGGTCTGGCAGTTGGCGCAGATGACGCCGCTGCGACGATTGTTCGGCGCTGCCGCGGCCTTGGGCTTCTGGCGCTGTGGCATGCGGGGCGGGAGGACACGCCCATAGTTGGCGCAGGCGGGACAGAACCACTCGGCGCCCTTGCGCATCAACGGCGTCTGGCAGTTCTCGCACTTGAGCTCCTGCAGGCCGTGGGTCGGCGGCGATGCTGCATTGGTGCCCGCCAGGCTGGGATCATAGCTGCCAATGCTGGCACTTGTAGGCCAATGGGCGGCGGTCATGTTGCTGGACGGATAGTCATCGATGACCTGCGGATGATAGTTCGACTGCAGGTTGGCCATGGAGTTAAGCTGGGAGCGATTACGCGTTCTAAGTTTAATGCTACTTACAAATGATACATTCTGATATTCCGTGCCAGCGGTTGTCCACAGTGCCGTCTCATTGGCGCTGGTGCCGTCCAAGAAGGAGATCGCCTGATAGGTGCCCGCTGGCGTTGGCCTCAGCGGGTTCAGATTGGGATCCGTCTTGGTGATGAACTGCGCCGTGCCCGGCACACTGTAGATGGTGTTGCCCTGCTGCAGTGTCGCTGCCGCGTAGCTGTTGCTGCTGAACGTCGAGTTGGGCGGGAAGGCGGCGTAGGCGTTGCCCAGATCCGCGTACGTCTTCGACTCGTTCGCATGCACGCTGGCGTCCACAACCGGGGCATCGTAGTACAGATTACCCCCGGCCGCCTCCGCCTCCCCGCTGGCGGTGGTGAAGCGTCCATCTTCCGTCACATATCGGACGCTGTGGCCCTGACTGGCGGCCGCTGCTGCCGCGGCGGCTGCTGCTGCTGCTGCCACCGCTGCATGCTGCTGATGATGCTGAACCTGTTGCTGTTGCTGCTGCTGTTGCTGTTGTTGCTGCTGCTGTTGCTGGTGATGATGATGCAGTGCAGCCTCGCTGCTCACAACAATGGCATCCGCATAAGGTCCACCATTGGGTGTGGGGCATTGTTGCTGCTGTTGCTGCTGCTGTTGCTGCTGCTGATGTTGCTGGTGTTGCTGTTGCAATTGTTGTGCCTGCGTCTGCGCCTCGCCTGGCACTTCGCTCTTGTCAATCGTCTCTATTTTGATGGCCGCCACATCATCGCTGCTGCAAATGATCTGGCCCGAGGGAAACGCATAGAGAGTGCCAGGCGGAGCATTGGCCGCCACTTGCTCAGCCACCTCGGCCGCAGTCCGTGGCGCCATTTGGATGTAGTGGGGCGAGTGGTGCGAGCTCCGTTGGTACTCAATGTGCGACTCCGGAGCAGAGTTGGAGCTGGCGCTGCTGTTGTTGGTGCTGTGCTCTCCCTCCCGTGCCTCGTTCAGCTCGCTGCCGGGAAACAAAAGTTGGTCAAGCTTCAAATTTAAGTTTGTCAAAAAATAAATGTGCATAATGTGCAGAAGGATCCATATATGGGAAACAGTCCGATATTTTGAAAAACAAAATTTATTTCATTTTCTATATCTTAATTAAAGTATTTTTTAATTTTTACCACCACCCTTAATAATTGATGCTCGATTAGCATAAATGATGCTTGATTTGAAAACATTTCAAAAATGTGTAAATATTAAATCATTGTCCAATATTTTTCTTATGTTCTTTGAAGTAATACCATTGTATAGTCATAGGTATAAGCAAATTTAAGTTGAAAGGTTATTCACAAAACGATCGAGAATCAGATGTTATTATTAACTATTGCTCGTTTTTACCACTTTTCTGATGAAAAACACATGTTGCAGATGTGTGCAAATTTCGTCGTTAAATGCTTTTTGAAGTTCGGTTCAGCAATAAAAACCAGGCCGACGCCGTGAAATCATATATGTTTGACAATATTAAGAATAGTTTCAATAGAAGTTAAGTTATTTATTTGCTTATATTATTGAACATTTACCAAAGTCTATTCAAATGTTGGATAAATTGTAAAAATAATATTGTAAATTTTTTGATGAGATCGACTCGATATAAAATGACATAATGACATACAACATTTTATTTTAACTACAATCAGGGTCTTTTTCAATGTTATTAAGTAAGTTGAAAAACTCTTAATGTTTTTAAATTTTATTTTCTTTTTTTTTTGGGAGTAATCTCAACTTTGAGACTAATCCTTGGTTACTTACAGGGTGCCAGCTGTGGTCAGAATGCGTCGTTGTTGGGGGCGTGGCACTACAACGTACTGTGTTTGCTGCTGTTGCTGCTGTTGTTGCTGCTCATCGGATTCACTCGACTGACTGTTGCTCTGCACCAGAACACCAACAGTTGTTGCTGATTGCTGCTGCTGTTGCTGCTGCTGCTGCTGTTGGTCTTGCTGTTGCTCCTCCAGCACTTGATTGGCCTGTGGATCGTTGCCGTTGCTCGTTTCAATTTTGATTTTATCCAGCAATTGCAACTGCTGTTTACTCAACACTTGTTGCTGCTGTTGCTGTTGCTGCTGCTGTTGCTGCAATTGTTGCTGTTGCTGTTGCTGCTGTTGCTGCGGCGTCGCTTGCGTTTCCATCTGCAATGGCCAAGACACAAATGATGAATGAATGGACAGCTTGTTGACAGCTTGTTGTCAAAAGTGTGGCTCCAGTTCCGGCCACACAGTGCGAACTTGGCCCAAACCCGAACCTGCCGCCTCTATTTCCGCCCCACACACACACAAAATGTCAACAATCGCAAAAACCAAACTCATACTCATACCCAGACTCAGACCCAAAGGCAATCTTCAAAGGTGCCGCTCAGCTTCGCTCGCAACTCAATTTGTCGCCTACAAATCATAAAAATACGACTTTGAGTTTGAGTTTGAGTTCTGTTTCAACTTGCAGTCTCCCCTTCCCTCTTCCTCTTGCTCTCTGTTTGCTCTGTCTGCCAACATTGCCGCACACACTTTTCACTTTTTTCTCGATTACAACAACAACTGCAACAAACTATGCCTCATTTTTCTCTGTTTGCACACAGAACTCAGTTTCGTTTTTACCGGAAATCAAAGTTACTAATTTCGCGCCACAAAAATAAATTTTACAAACAAAATAAAACTATAAAAATAAGAATTTGTTGTTAAGTACGTAAGTTACATATTTTTTTTCTGACTTGCTTTATGACCTCATTTGTTGGGGGTGGCAGAGTTGTGGCAAAGTTGTGTCAATATGCGATCGTCATCGTCACCTGATTCATGACGGTGCTCGAGGGTCTAACTGTGCTTAACTCCGCTCTTTACGAGCGAGTTCCATAAAACTGCAAAGCTTTTAGGCGGGTTTTTTATGTCACTTCAGGGAAAGCCCCAAGTACGAGTACCACGAATAATACTATACTAAACTTTATGTATATGCTCTTTTCAAGGCTGACTGCACATAAAACAGACATACAAATAAAATCATTATATGACATAAACAAATGTGCTTGAAAAACATCAATTGAAAGCATGATTAAAAAACTAACTACAGCTTAATTCATTTATTTATTTATTTTTTTTGCTACTTCATGGTTAAATTTTTAACAATATTTACTACTCAAAATGCAAAGTTGTATTATATTATATTATATTTTTTATATTTAATATACACAATTTTTAATTGTGCCTCATAAGATTAGACTAGCATTTCCAATAATTTTTATTAACGTTTGAAATGTTATCCAATTTAAAATATCAATTTTAAATTTTAAAATATCAATAAAAAATAAATACAATTGTTATCATTATTTTCTCTGTTTTATCATTACTTTATTATTTTTTGCACAAATTAATGAATGATAGTTTTTTGTTTAGAAAAAGAAACCTTTCTCAACTTTTAACATGAAGAACTTTAGACCCCAAAAACAAAACAACATTTTCTTACGAATTTTATTTATATACATTTTCTCATAATTTATTAAGTACGTCGGCTTTTATTTGCCTTGCCCAAAATGATCGATATACAATAAGTGGAAAAAAACTCCGTTCAATTATGAATCATAGGAAGTGCCCAATTATAAAAGACAGCTTTTGAAAAATGAGTTTACTAATTTCGTCTTTAAATAAACAGGCGTTTAGAGAATTGATTAAACAAATTAAACACTGAACACTCGATTGATAATAAATAAAACTAATTATTGCCGACGCAACTATTGAGTTTTAAATTGTAAAAATACTTGTTTTAAGATACGGAAAGGCAAAGTTCAATGAATTTTCTGTCGAGATAGTAAAATGCAAACGTGATTACTTATAATCTAGGATGTATATATAGTATGATATGATACTGTACATTGTATGATATGATATGCTGCGTATGCACGTGCCAATGTTTGTATTTAGTATATGAAAAGTTGAGTTAAGATACTGCTGCCAAACGACAATATCTTATCCGTTTACTATCAGCGAGCACAATCAGCTGCTGCTGCTGCTGGGTAACTGAGAGGTCATGTTATCACTTCACTACGTCATCAATAGACTGGAAGAAGGAATAACAAGAAATTATTACAATGAGAAGCTAAAGTTAGCTCGGAGTCGAGTTGTCGTCATGTAAGAGGTATGTACGAGTATTTGCTCGGTTTAGTCAAGAGTCTCGTCATTGGGTGTGGATGCGTATTTATGAATGAAATCCGTCACACCTACTACAGTCAATACACTTTTTTTTTATCTATATAAACAATAGATATTGGCTATAGACGTATGCATAATCGCAACTCTTTTCGCTTTCGTTTGCAAAAGTCAAGTCGAAGGCGCTGCGATTAGATTAATTAGTTAATATGAAGACAGCGAGAGAGAGAGAGAGTAAAAGTATGTTGATAAGATGACAATGCAGCTGGCAGCTGCGTTTACAACTCCATTAAAGTGCCATCAATTGAACGGACCCTAAGCCCTTTGACCCTGGGCAGCTTATCGGCCGTCAACTGTCAACTGTCAGATGGCGACGCGTGTCTAATAAAACTATCTGAGAGCAAGTATCTAACCCTAAGTTAAGCACTATCACATTCAATTGCAGCCGCCTCGGCCGCCATTGACCAACTGTTAACTTGGTTCTCGATTGCGATTGGCCAACGTTGCAACTTCCGCTGCAGATTAGGAAATGTCGCCAGCGATCTAAGTGCAACCCCCATTCGATACTAAGGGTTGGCAATTATTTCATTCAAAAAGAGCACATCCATTTCACTTCCACATTTTATGTGTGTGTTGTATCATCCCTTGCGTGGCTGCGGGCCGAAAAAAGCAAGGCGATAAGATTGACATAAATTTCACATTACCGAGCGTTACGTTAGGTAAAAAACTTGACCTTTTTTGTCATGAATGAAACAACAACTGCGCGTGCTGCGACGGACTATGCGCTCGAGTCCAGCTCCTGGCCCCTCTCCATACCCTATTTTTTATGAAATGTGTAAGAAAGAGTGTGTCAGACGCAGAAGATGTGACGAGAATTTAATTTCTACGATAATAGTCTTTGAGACATTCTTGTAGCAATCAAATAATACATTTTATTGTATTAATTTATAAGTATATTTTTGGTTTATTCCCAACATTACTAAAAAGCGTATGAAAAACTCACAAGTTACTACAGGTAATTTCGTAGTCGAGCACTCTCAACCAGTTCATTTAGACTTGTTTTATTTAAAGGTATTTTAACGCCACCGCCGCAATTTTTCTTTGGCCCCATAAAGATAAAACATCTTTCCACATTTTCAACTTTTTTACAGGCAGAAAAGAGAACTGTCGCATTTGTTGATCTGGTGAGTCATTCATTATAAATCAATTTGTCTTATCTCAGTGACAATTGTCTCTGTCTGTCCCTACCAAAAAAAAAAAAAATAAAAAGGAACAAAAAATCTGAAATCTGTTAAGTGTCGCTGCCGTTTTTGACCTTGTTTCGGCCCAAGCAAAATTGTTGGTATTCAATTTGAATGAGAAAAAAAGCGAAGCATAATTAATCATTAAAGATTGCTATTAAATATATACCGGAATATAATTATTTAATACTTGCTATAAAGTCGAACAATAATGGCAGCTACCTGAAAAGCATATCTCAAAAGCGTACAAAGTATTCTCGGCTCATTAATATTATGGTAACACACACGCTCACACACTAATACAATTGAAAATACATATTTATGGCAATATCGTTAAAATTTTTATAGAGCCTTAACTTTATGTGGTGGCTCATCTGTAGCTTGTCTATTTAATGAACCGGTGTGAGAAACGATTGGAAACTTTTTATGGCGCCTGTCTTCAAATGATTCCGATTTCGAAATCAAAATCTAATAGCTCACGCCGCCTTGTTAAAATATCTTCAAAATTCAGATAAACGAACTTTGATATGGCATTAAAAATTTTATAGCATTTTGTGGACCTAAGTTGTTTCAGCTCACACTCGAAGTTGGAAATGAATCCAAGAGCTTAAATATAATATTGTGACTAGGGCCCTAAATATTAAGGTTAAAATTGTAGCGCAAGGATGTTAATAACAATAAATTATTATGAAATATTTATAAAGCATATTTAAATATTTTTTACAGATTTTGAAGTGTATTATTTCACTGTGTTACAAATTAGATTTTGACTTTTTAAGGGCCAAGAATTATTTTATTTATATAATTGTTACATATCATTTATTTTACAAGTTTTTATTATTTATTATAATATCAACATAATTATTATATATATTTTATTTTTTCAAAGAATTTTTCAAAGTTTTTTATTTTTATATATTTTATAAATTATTTCTTTATCACCGTTGTCACCAAAAATATTACTTTTATTCATTTTGCGCTTTGATTTGTGATTTTCATTTTCTTTATGCTTATACATACATGAATTTCATTTATTAATTTTTAATATTTTTATTATTTATTATACAGAATTTATTGTTTTATGATTATTTTATTTATTTTATTTTTTTTATCTTCTCGTTTAAATTTGTACGCACCTTCAACTGCATCTTGATATCGAGTGCAATACTTTTGCAAACCATCAAAAATTGTTCGCTTTGTGTTGTTGTTCAGTTTTATCTGAGTTTTGTTTTTATCACTTGATTCTTTTGTTTTTGGAAAGTTATCACATCCACTGAGGGAGAATGTTTCTTCTTTTTGTGGATCGGAAGGCACTTGCTTTGTGGGAATTGAATTAAAAAGCGCGCGCAAAGAAAACGATTAAAATTGTAGTGAAAAGAATGTTAGAAAAATGCACGGCCAATTCTGTACTCTGTAGGGAGTTCTTTTGGCATCCGTCGAGCGTTTTCGTTGTTTCCCGCGCGGCATTTAATAATAATAATAAGTGCTATTTTTTCGAGACCAACTCGAGCCCGGGCTGATGGCGACGACACAACACCGACAGCAACACCGACACCGACAACGACACCAACACCATCAATATTACCATCACCAACACCAACAGCAAGGGATACCAACACCAGTGTCTATGTCGATGTGGACGCAACGCATTGCGGTGACTGCCGCGTTTAGCACCTTTTACCTCAGCGCCCAATTATAAAACCCATACAGACGCAGTTTGCAGCGCTTCTCTCCAAAAGGTACCATATATATATATCTGTATTATAAGTATATATAGTATATAGCACCTTTGCGGTGTGTGTGTGTGTGTGGGTTATGATTTATTTCTATGCTCTTACAGCACTCGTGTAAGTGCGCAGGTATTGGTTATCTTATCGCCAGCGATAAGCGTGCAACTGTATGTGTGAACACACACTCTCTCTCTATACATCTGTGTGTGTGTGTGTGTGAATAGCAAACAACAACAGGCAGGCTGGCGACGTCGACAGCGATAAGTATCTGTTAGATACAAATTGCGCATGCGTGCTCAGCCTACAGTACAACTCGGTGGCCTCAAACTGAAATCAAAAGCCATCCCCACAGGCCCAGTCCGGGCACCCAACTAACAACTCCACCTCCAACTCCTCCCACTCCTACTTCTCCTCCAGTGACACCCACTTCGATGGTATTGCAGGCCCAGCAGAGAGCCAGCTATTTGTCGATTGTGCAATTTAGCTTGGCGCATTTTCTAATTGCGGTCATAAAACACTTTTTTTTTGTTTCTGGCAAACTAATAAACAGCGCCAACAACAATACAATGTTAGTCTTGCCTCGGCTCACAATGGGCCTGGCATCAGCACCTGTCCACATGTCTCCAAGTCCAATCCGTCCCCGTCTACAGTTTTATATTGTACGGGGGCCTCAAAACGTGTGGGGAACTTACTCTGCTCCACTTCATAAATGTCTCAAGTGTTGTAACTTATGAAAATTATTAACAGCAATAACAATAAGAACAACTCGGATGTGTGTGTCTGGCGTATTTGAACACACTTCGAGCACACACAACAATCTCACAGCACACGTGGTCGAGGATCAGACAGGTGTTCCACATGCACTACTTATTGCTTAATTCTAGCATTTGAGATATATGTACATGTGTCAAAAACGAATATTTATATAAATTTGTATGTACCAAATATTAGACGATATTCTAATCGTTTTCTAAAAATATCTTTAGATTTAAGTCATTCTTTTGGCCTAAAAATTAAAAAATAAAGTAGAGGAATAATTATAAACCAAACTTTATTTTCTAAAAAAAAATCCTTCGTGCCGGATTTGAACCAGCGACCTATGGATGTCTACACTTTGCAAATCACTCTACAGTCCACCGCTCTACCAACTGAGCTATCGAAGGTATATATTTAGATTAAATGAAAATAATCTTAAATTTTCAGTTCAGTTTTTGTTTGATTTTAATAAGTTATTTACAAATTCGCTTGATAGAAATAATTATGTATGAAAAGAAATTAAGAAATAGAGATTTTAAAGAGACTAAAACTAATTTTAGAGTCTATTTCAAAAGACAAAATTTTATGTTAAAATATTTTTTATTGGAAATTCCCTCATTCTTTTTATTAAAAACCCCAATGCGATTGCCAAACCTCTCTATTATAATCAAAATATTATAAACATACAATTGTTAATTTAATAAATCACATAATTTTTTCAAAAGGCCAAAAATAATATCAACTTTAAAATAGACTGCACTTTTTAAATTTAACTACCTTTTTATTTATTTAGAAAAAGAGTTGTGGTTTAATTTAATTTTTGTACATTATTATTGCAATATTTAAAAATAATTTCTATTATTATATTATATTTAATTTTATTTAAATGCATTGACAATAGATCTTCAAACTGCTAAAATGTATAATCATAAGTAAATTTGACGAAGAAATGAGGTCGTCTCTGAAATCATAAATTCTTTATAGCTACGGCCATAAAGCAAGCAGATATATGACGGTCATTAACATACCCAGCATTATTGCAGAAGGCGCTCGTTGGCTCGTATATAAATCAAATTGAATGAAAATGAAAAATAACCTGGCCAAGTTGTTGCAGATATCGCTGCTGCAATTACTTGCAACTTTCTTTTGGCTTACATGCATGCATGGAGTATGGATTCTATTAGCATGTATAAAGGCAGATAAATTTAATTGTTTGAACTTGTTGAATGCATAAATCATGTGCAAATCTTAAGAGCACTGGCCAAAACAAAAGTATCTAATAGCTGCTTGCCTGTGCTTAAAGTAGCCACATCAAGTCGGAGGCGCATTTGAGATATGTGGCTGGAAAGGTGTCACAAAATATCATCGAAGTGATTAATAACAAAATGCAAAATGGAACTCAAAAAAGCTGACAGCACTTCAGTTTCAGTTGTTGTTTCACCCTCCCAGACAGCTCTGACATTGTTACAAATGGCGTAACATGAATTCAACATTACGATTAAGTTCGGGGAGCAGTGAAGAATTAACATTGGAGTGGCGCTCTGAATCAGAGCCCAGACTTGCTTTTGCTTGTCTATATGTTAGGTAAGTCGTGCAATTAATACCCAATGTTGATGGCAGAAGCCGCCTAGCTTAAAATACTTGATTTGAAACAAACAAATTTATGGACATAAGACGCAAGACTTACTGTCGGCACAAAACTAAGGAATTTATGGCGTTCGATGCTTTAACATGGGGTTTTCTGACCAACGGCCATATAGGTATATATATATTCATATCATTCCTGGAATCACACTTTTATACCCTTCAACTTGTCCATGCATTTTTCAAGTGCTGCGCAACGCGAAATGAAAACGAATCGAATCGAATCGAAATTCAATCAACTCAACTCAACTCAACTGAGTTATCAGCACTTCTCGCCTTTCTGACAGTATCGCCGATCAGTTAAAGTTAAAGCAATGACTTTACGAAATTTAATTTATAAATTCTATATTGTATAGCAATAACAATTGCCTCACTTCTTCCGCTTCTTCTTGTCATTTCATTTCATTTTGTTTTTTTTTTTTTCGTTTATTATTATTATTTTTCTTTGCTTTTTGGCGGTCGTCCGACCGTCTGATAAAGAACTCCAAGAAAATTAAACGCCAAAAGGCGCGCCATAGTTTTAATTACTTACTTATAACTGAAAGTGGGAACAACAAATGCCGCATTTCTATACATTTTTTTTCATTAAATCCTCAGCGAATAGCGAAGAACAACCACCAATAATGGCCACGGCATTATGGCGTGGTTCAATCAAATTAAAATGAAAATTCTCTAATGGCTTCATTGTTTTTTTGTTCTTGTTATTGGTTTCTTCTTCTATTTTGGGTGAAAGCAAATTGAGTTCAACTTATTTCTATTAACCTGTTGTGCTCGCGGCCCATAAATCATCCATGGCACGCAATGAAAGCCACTCCGGCTTCCGTTCACTTTGAGTCCCCATTGGACTCTGTTGAGTGGCATGTAAGTTGGACATGTTGTATGAGTTATGAAAATGTATCTGCCAACGCGAGAGAGAGCAGGCAGACTAAAATACAGACAGACAGAGACAGAAGAGCAGACAGACAATTAAATACCTATACATACATATGACTTGCCCTAACTTTACCATACATACTCAATGTTATTGAAATAGATTTAAAAAGTCGCAATAAAATTAAAATACAAAGAAAACACTGCAATATTTAAAAAACCAAATATTCTGTAATGTAACCAAAATATATCCATTGAATAAAGGCTGCTTTTAGAAATAAATTAATATTCGAAACAATTCATTCTCTTAGTATGGATTTTGATTAATATAAAATAAGTATGACTTCCAGTTAGATGATAGAAATTATTAAAAACCTAATTTTTAATTTTTTCAGTCAAGTGATAGTATGTATTTATTAATTGAGTGGTTAGAGAATTTCAATTTTACAATTTTATCTACAATAAACTTAATTTAATTTAACTAACAGATTGAAGTTAATTAATTGATTAGGTTTCTATAAATGTAGATTTAATGTAATTGTGAGCATAACAGTGTAAAAAACATTGATATCAACGAAATATATACATGAATAATGATTCCTAAGAATAATATACACTAAAGTAAAGCCCCATATATTTTTTATTTTTTAATTAAACTATATCAAATAAAATAGTCGTAATATATATGCACATAGTTTTGCTAAAATAATTTGATTTAATTTTTTCTGTTTCTGTTTACATAAATTACTCATACGCCCTGTAAGCTTAATTGTAAATATATTGTTAGCGGACATCAGCTTCAGTTACAGGCTAGATGCACAATGTAAGTCTTCTACCAATATTATTATGTACTTAGTACTTTTGCATACATATAAATATATATAACTATTACCCTTATGTACCTAATGACAACATCAACGGAAAAAGTTGAATCTCTCGCTTGGCAACTCCATTTGCTGCTTTCGCTACCTTCTTTATACTCACATACTCACCTTTGTTTACCAATATGGCCAGACATGACTCATTATAATAACTGGCAATCCATAATAATCCATTGTTCTTGTTGTTGTTGCTGTTGCTGTTGGCCTTTGTGCTCGCATGTCCAAAGCGAAGGTTCGAAAATGACAACGACAACAACAACAACATCAGCGACGAGGCCATTAACAATAACAACAATCATGGCTACTGGCGCTGGGGTTGAAAGGGGCTTCTGTTGCGGATTGGCTGGAACAGCGTCAGACACTCGAATGTGCCGAACATTATTAATTATCGATGAGAATTTCAAACAGAAACAGAAAGAAAAAAAATGGTATTGTATTTTATTATTATTATTTTATTGTGACACGATCAAATTTATAGAACAACACTCGTATTATTCCACTTCACTTGCTGATAATTGACGCACATGAATTTTGATTTCAAATTGATATCAATTTGGCTATTTAATTTTCTTTTCGGGTATATTTTTGGCAATAATTTAAAGGATTGTATGATGAAGACGTGACATACGCTTTTCCGCGTAACTAGAGGAAGTGTTGGACGTGTTTGGTAACTTTGTTCGTTACCCCCTAAATGGTATATTGTGCACAACTGATTGTTCCTATCAACAAAGTGATTTTTCCTATCGTCGTTGCATATAATACACATTTATATATATATACATATTTAACAAACATATCGAATATCTGAGAATAGATAGTGGCCTTAGATAAGTTAACGTATCTTAACAGAGATTTCAAACGCACACATACACACACACACACACACACACACACACTATCACTAACAACAGGCCCCCAAAAAAGAAAAAATATGTAAGAATGCCCTGAGAGTGAAAGAGAATCGGAGAATCGGAGCAGAGACAGCTGCTCCTTAACCTACTCCAATCGGAGTCTAAGTGAAATATATATCAGCGATAACTCGTCCTTATCTGCTGCTGGCTGTGTAAACATCTAGGGCTTATACTTGCATGGTACTACCAAATGGGCCATACTTCATTTGCTTAACCGATAATGCCCCCGGGGGACGTTGGAACGGAGTGTGACGTTGCCAATTTCTTTGGTGACCTAGCTAGATAAAAGTATCTAATCTTGGCTTTCAGCAATACAACAAATACCAGCGACCAGATATGCCTCAGTATTTATAAGATAATGAAGATTTGCTATCAATTTTGTTATAGTTGTTGTTGTTGCTGCTACTGGCGGATAGGATATCGGTATCAGTTTTGGGGTATCTGTTGGACTTCCCCAAAGCACCTGGGTCTGGTCTCGGTCTGCCAGACCCATGGCTTCTGGCTTCTGGCTCTGCTTCTGACTCTGGTTTCCGTTTCTGGTGCTGGTGCTGTTGCCTGTTGCTCTGTATCAGTATATCAGTGTTTGAACTGATAATGTCCCAAGATAATAAGCGATAATAATTTGAATTTTTCAGTAATTCCTTAAGTTTGGACGCACAACGGCATGGAATCTAATCACAGTTGGTGAGTGTAACTGGGATTTTCAACATGGAAACATTGTTATTTTGAAAACGCGCTTGCAGCATATTTTCCAATCATTCAAAAAGAAAATTGGATATATGTACATATCTTCAATAATTAGTATATTTGACAGAGTGAAAATAAAATCTAATTGAAATGCGGATACAACGTGAATCATTGCATTCAACCAGTTCATATAATACGTGAATTACCCAAAATTTTTCAATTTATTATCAGAATAAATATATTAATAAAATGTGTTCATAATTTAGATAATATCATAAATATGTGTGGATCCGTTGAACGTATTATTTGCATAATAAGTGAACCTTTTAAATGATTCATATCTAAATCGTTTTCTTTTGAATTTTATATTTAAACCGATGTGTTAAATAATGATCCCTACTTAATATTATTTATGGGTTCTGAATTTGCAATGGAAATGTTTTTTATAAAGTTCAAATTACGCAGCCAAAAAAAAAAAAAACAAAAAAATTTCTCACTTTTAAGTGGCACTTGAAATTGAAAATAACGTTTAAATTAAATGCACAATGTTTTTTTTTTGGTATTCAGATTAGATAATAACTCGCTTTAATTAAAACGATTTCAGGCAAATATTTTATTACTAAATAGGGTACAAAGTTCTTTAATATAGCTGTTAGTGTGTGGCTTATGAATATATAATTTATATCAATATCTTCTCAGACATGATCCAAACCAAATTCGCTTCCTTAACTCTAATTAATTTCTTTGCTGCTTATTTTGTACTTCACGTGAATCTAACGAAAATTAAAGCAGCTGCCAATAGACGACTATAGAATACCTTATAGAGTGAACTTTTTATAGCGAAAATCAAGAGATTTTCTTAAGTAATGTTCAATATTATTATCACTTTAGAGACTGACATTAAAATTTCAAATTAGGTTTGTTTGAAAAAATAAATAAGCACAAATAAAGAACAAAAATTGAAGCCTTTAAATGTGATTAAAAAAGGCAAGGCATAAATGAACCAATAAGAAAAAATTGAAAAGATATTTTAATATCATTAAGTGATTTAATCCAAAATCTTTTAAAAATTGTATATGTATAGTATCATATGTTGAAACGTAAATTAATGCGTTTGGTAGTTACAAATAATTTTATTTATTTATTACTGAAATTGCCAGACAAGTTTTAAATTAACACCGATTTCTTTTCGTCGATATAATAACTCAATTACTAAACATTGAATAGAAAATCGAGCTTAAGTGTTGGCTCATTCAACACCCATCGAAAAGAAGTCTCAAGAATTAAGCTACCCCTGATGATTATTTTACAGTACAGGGTATTGAAACGGAACAATATTGTGCATGTTGAAAGTCTGTCTTCAAAGTTCAAATTGCCAAGACGTCGTCTTCGTTGTTGGTGACAAGCCCGTGTCTACATATTTTCATTTGTGTTGATGTTGAAGTTGAAGTTGATGTGTTGCGCCTCTTGCCCCTTGCCGCATGCCTCGCTACGTTGTCATGTTACGCTGTTGCTCTGTCAATGCGTCGACAGTCGGTCGCTGCTGCTGCTTCTTCTTCTTTCACATTTCATTATCTTAAGTACACATTTTGAAGTACAAACGTCAGTTGGCGATAAGGCGCACTGAACGTAAACGTAACGAGGCAAAAAGAAAGACATCAGCCAAGGAACTGTGGCAGGCAAGTCAACAAAAGTAACAACAAGAACAGCAACAACAGTAATCAGAGCAATGAATTGTTGCGCTCTGCTCTAAATGCAAACTGTTTGCACAACCAAACCAGAGGGAAACTCATGCAACTTCCTTTAGAAGTACAAATGTTCTACCAGGAATTCGAGGCAAAGTGAATCAACATTTAATTAGGCACACCGCTGTCGCTACTAATTCAATTTGTTTTCTTTCAGATACATTTCTGTATCTGTCAGATACATTTCTATATCTGTATCTGTATCTGTATCTGTATCCACGTAGATATGTTTGTATGTATGCTCCTTTCTTTTACTTTCTGCATATGGTAAATACCATTATCAAATCATATTATCTTATTTATAAGCATTATCGTGGCCACAAATACAGATTGCCTATCTATGGCAATGGCCATGTAAAAAAATAATATCTTACCGTGCTGTTATTTCGTTGCTCGCACAGTAAGTTTTGCACTTTCCATTTAAACACGCATCCGTCGTCGCCGTCATCGTCGTCGTTGTCGCCGTGGCGTCAAACAAAATAATTATAAAATAATAATAATAATAGTATAATAATAAATACGTGTAGACGCCACTGAGCCCCATACTACTCATAAAGTGACAACAGCAGAAGAGTCTAAGTTCTAATACAAATAGTGCCATAAAAGTTGAACGTCAAGCGCAAAATTAACTCATCGTAAATCGTAATAACTCTATGTGTCAGCGCGTGTACATACTCAGTGAGAGAAAACTATATAAACAGACGAGAAAAGCTTCTAAAAATACGTATAAATATTAGATACATTTTTACGTTATATTCTTTTATTATCATTTACAACAATTATAAAAATTCGATTTCTTTACCAAAT